>JARHVA010004938.1:202500-252500 GCA_037957365.1 Torreya grandis
GTGCTTCAAGATCCAAGCCTTCAATGTTGGTCAAAAGGCATAAGACATTCACATTAACGTCAAGTTGTAGATAGATCAAAGGAAATATTTTTGAGGTTAAAATTGATGTCTGCATGAATGTCAATGATGGTCATGTGAACATCATTTGATGGGAGAAAAGATGTCAATTTTAAGATCATGAAGTAACCATTGGGGTTCAAACAGTAGGGCCCAGTTGATCTAATGGTTGTCATTCAATCGAGCATTCATATCTAATGATGAGAGGATGTCAAAGATTTAGCAGATCTTAAGAGCAAATGTGTGCATGATAAGTGGAAAAAGCATGTTTAGTTAGTAGAAGATCGATGGCTCATGGGCATCTGTGCATAGACAGATCAATAGAGTGAGGCAAAGTTAATAAGTCATCATATTTGAGGAACCAATAAACATAAAGATAGTTGGACACAATGTAAATGGTCTGAGTTGGCAATCGACTATAAATAAACAAAAATGAGATCGGGGCATTTTTGATGAAAGCTGAAGAGGTTATTTTAGACCCAAGAAAAGCAAATATCAAAGAGCCAAGCTTGAAGGTGAACCAAGGTTGAACTAAGGCTACATTTCAGAGACCAAACATCATCAATAGAGATCCATATGGGTGAAATAGGTCATTTGGACCTAATACATAGACTAGTGATTACAAAGTGAAGTCAAATAGTTATCAGGTTTTCTATGAATATGGTGACTATTTGAAAACCAATGATCTAAGATTGGTTTTAATCTATACAATAGACCTAATTTTAAGTTGAAACAAATACAAACGTAAATATGATCATAGAAAAGTAACTTGCTTATCTTTTAAGTCACATTTTCAATAAATAAGTACAGATGGCCACCTAATGCAGATGTCACACATTTTAGTCAATTCTAAGACATGATCCTTGTCAACAGATCAAGTAGATAGTAACTTGGTTCCAAGAAGAGACCTAGATGTTGGATAAGGGAAATGGGCATTTAATTCTTTTATAGAATTCATTTATTGTTGATAATATCCTAAGTCAGCATCCTCAAGAATTCTAATCCATCGTAAGTGGTTTGGCTTTTTCCAATGCACAACTCTCTCTTTCTCTTTTCTATAAATACAAGGTTCTAAGCCTTGAATTTGATTTCTCTATCCCTCTTTTTGGTATGACTAGACTTTATCAAAATTTATACTGTGACACCTATTTGATGCAATAAAGACTAAATTCTATCTTTTCTAAGCTAGATTGAAGTGTGTTTCTATGAATTCATGTACTATGGTTAAGTGAATGTATGTTCTTCACTTATGACTAAGTTTTTTTCAACTTCAGAAAGTGCTTAATAGTTCTCAAAGGTTATTATAAGTGAAATTTACAATTTATTATCTAATTTGAAAGTGAATATTTGCCCTCTCTTACTAATTTGGTAACTAATTAATGCCTTATTCTAAAATATTTATGTGAGATTAATATTCTTTGATCTTAAAAGTGTCTCATAGTGTGTTTTGTGTGAGTTGGAGTGATCAAATAATTGGTGCATCACCACTTTTTACATGATTTACAAGTTATATTCAAAATCTATTTTCCTTTTCCAAGCAAGTGCTAGTTTAGGTGATAGATCTAGAAGAAAACTAGCCTTCTCCAGAGGTCTGATCCAATATTAGGATACTCATAGCCTAGGATCAGTGCCATGTTGGACTAGACTTGAGTAGGAAGATCTAAACAATCATCTCTTCAGCTAGGGTGCAAATCTAAAACACCAACATGTCACTTACTAACTTAGTTAACTCCTAATCTATATTTTTTTAATACTATATGTGCAGCAAAATCCTACTAACTACCTAGAGGTTTTATGGAATTATAGAAGGTTTTTGTGTATTTTTTTTTCATCTTCAATTCCCACATTTTATTTTTCACATGGGCACATTTGATGGGTTTTAAAAATAGGGGGAAAATGGTTTTAAGAAAAAATGGTGCTAGTCTAAAAAAAATACTAAATTTAGTTTTAATTTGTAGAAAATTAGTCTATTTATCTCTTCTCTTGCATGGTATTGTTGATTTTCTCCCTCAGCATGTTTTTTACGAGATCTAAACATTTTTTTTAAAGGGAGAAAAGTTATTTTGTGGAGTGTGGGTGTAGGGTTTGGTATGAAAATCATGTTTCTTATGATAAGGATTTATATATATTATTAATATCACACCAAGCCTGACAAATAAAACATGTCCTTGTTATTTCAAACCATATACATGTTTGCTTTCAATTTGCATTTGAACAAAAAATGCCCACTTTTTGGCTCACCAACTATCTACACTTATTCTTACTATTCTCTAATTTACCATAGGCACAAAAACATATGTTGTAGCATTCTTTCAGTTTTCAAATATTGTTGTCCAAATCTAATTTGCACATAGTTAGAGTTAAAGCATAGAAAATTAACTGAGGTTTTTGGAGATCAATATCAAGAGAATGTAGTTGTCAAATCAGTTTGAAGTTGTATACTATTTTTTATAAACTATGTTAATGCTTCATACTTTGTTTGTGGAGGAAAAGAAGCTTATGAGAAACTTGTCATCATTTTTTGAAATTAAGGCTCTATCACTTTTGGTTACCTATTTCTATTATAATAAGCTAACAATTATCACAAAATATTAAAATTAGATAAATACATTTCTAAAATTTATATCACCTCTTTATAAAGATTTAATATCTATTAATTATATTTCAGATATATTATTTATCTAAATTAAATATTTATATCGCATTCCATCCACACATACATTCATTCCATAATTCTACCTTAAAAAAGATTGAATGAAATATATACACACCCACATTCTACCAAATTAAAATGTTTGATGATACCCTTCATGAACTTATTACAATTAGGTCTTAAAAAAGCGTTTTTTAATTAGGTAGAATGATGGAACGAAGAGATTCTCTCTTTCACCGGGGTGTTTTTTTGGGCAGCCCGCTTTTTACGGCCAAACCAGTGACGGTGGTTTGGAGGTTGGTAGAAAACCACCGTCCGGATAAGTTTCATGGTTTGTTTTGAGGTTGGCTATGCCGACATAGAAACCCGTCAAATTCAAGGCGAAACGCAACACTTTCCAGGCGGCGCACATTTTCCAAATTGTATTTTAGAAATTTGCCCTTCAATTTAATTTATTATTTTTATTTTATTTGTGTTCTGGACAGCAGTAGACCGGTCATCTTAATTGTCATAGGGTACAGACATGTTCCTCAAATTGCCATGTCCGAGGTTCTCTTTCAGACTAAATATGTTTGCAGGAAATCCAATTTCCAAAAAGAAAAAGGTAGTGAAGGCCCGCAGAGAGAAATTATGGCGGTTGATGACAAGGAATGTGTGTTCATATTATTTATTAAGGTATAAATTTTATTAGATATCAAAAAGGTTATGATGTTAAAGGTGTGTTCACACTATTTATTAAATGTGGATGATGTTAAAAGTTTCTTTAGATTACAAGTGATTTTTATTTATTTATACAATTTTTTTAGGATAAAAGTTTTTCAAATACAATTAATTGATAACTTTGAAATGACATTAATATCAGTAAATATAATTATTGTGGAGTGTAGAGTTAGTAGCTTATTTTAATAGTTTTATGATCATGTTTTACGTTTATTTATTATAAATGATCATATTTTTTTGCAAACTATATTGAATGTAAAGTGATATTTTGAATAGATCGTAATAAATAATCAACATTATAACAAAGGTATATAGTACATTTTATGTTTCTGCCTACTATGAATTATATAGAACATGAAGCGCAATTTAATTTAATTTAGATATTAATGAGCACTAGATGCTGATAATGGACAATAAGATTAAATAAGCAAGTCTAAAAAAAAAGAATAAAAAGAAAGAATGTTTCAAGAAAAATTTAGTGAAAAAATAAACACTTTTATATTTGAAAGTAGTGGATTTTAAACCAATATAATATACATTGCCTTGTATATCTAGGCCATGTTGTTTGGACATATGTTATCTTGCGAAATATGAAAATCATTGTTTGGAAGTAAACATTGATTTGTTAAATAGATAAATATCATCAAAACTTTATATGAGATGTAGGGTCAATTGTCAAATTTTACTCGTGGATGGAGTTATGTCCCCTTCGCATGTATTGAAATATTTTTACGCTTTTCTTTCTTTTAGGTTTATAACCACATTCATTGTATTTTGGCTCATTTTTTAGTGGAGTTCTCTCTTGATGATGTGATTTTTCTTACATTTTTAAAGGTCTTCAATCACTTGAGTAAATTTTTAGTTTATTCAACCTTTAATATATTGATTTCTCACAACTTTCATTATTTTTTACAACCCTCTGAGCTATATTCCTACCTATTTGTTGTGGTTTGAGTACTTCTTCATGAACTTAAGGTGTCTATTGTGTATTCTAAACTTGTTAGCCATATTAATTCGACTTGAAATTTAGATGAGTATCCAATATCTCTTATTAAATGGAAAACTAGTGCATGTCTAACATCGTTTAGAATTGTTTCTACAAATCTAAAATCTTAGTTCATTCAAATGTCAATTAATCTAATATTAATTGTTAGGCTTGATCTATGACAATTTATAAACTAAATATAACATGATTCTTATGTCAATAAAGATGATACTAAAACGAAAGTGATTAATGATTGATTAGTTTTGAGATGAATATATTTTCTTGTTCAAAATATATATATTCATAATCTAAAACATTATTTAATTCAGAAACTTTTAAATATATATTAGTTTACTACTTCAAATGAAATATACATCACTAATACAACTTAAAATTATTTTTGTAAGATTACACTATGCATCATATCTCACTGCACGCTCGTTACCACTATTTTTTTCTTCCTTCTTTTCTTAAGCATGCAGCATTGATTAGGAAAACAAGAGGCAATCAATTTACTTATTTTAGATTAAAAGAAAGGGCATTGTTTCTGTTTTACATAATACATTCTAAAAAAACCCACATTTCCAAGTTTATATTTTGCTTCGACATTTTTCAAGCTATAATCTATGTTGAATACCATAGTAAATTGTATTTACATCTAGTAATTTATAGACCATCATCTTTAACATGTCATTAACGTAAATGTCATTAATTACATGATAAATGTCATCAGTTACATGATAATCAAAGTTAGAAGGTTAATTATATTAATATTTTTGTATGAAAGTGAATGCTCATATGTTTTAATAAATTAAAATAATGTTGTATTTTTATAAATACATCCATACATAAAACTGAAAACACAATAATTTTTTATAAGAAAATATAATTATATTTATTTATTCATCTGACAACATCCGAAAGGCTTTTCTCCCAGTAAGTATGAGACAGCATAACAATTCTAATCTCTTTATTTATAAGCCACATGATCTTGTACGTTATATAATAAATAAATCCGAAACAAATAATGGAGGCTGATTTAATGAAAGATCACCATGCAGGAGCATAATTCATGAATTATTTTTGGATTAGTATCCGCTTGTTTTGTGCAATTAATTGTTATAGACTCAGTAAGTGCACACGGTACTGGAAAAACAAAGATTACCGATTATTCCTCGTGGATTATGAATGCGCCCTCCTGTGAAGTGATATTCAAATTCATTAATGTAAGGTATATCTGACAGAACAAAAGTTCGGAATGAAGTTGTTAAAATGTTACCAATAATGTCGATAGAAGAATTTGAAATGAGGAACAAGTTGAAATATTACCTGTCTTGACAGATTGTAGTGAGAAATTTGGATCAACAACAGTCACATGATTTACCCTGCCACCTTGAATAGGCACAAGCGTGTTAACTGCAATCATGCTTAGAAGCACAAGGGCCAGGGTGTTTTTTCCATATTGGATATTGTCTTCAAAAAAATTTAAAAGAAAATCCAACTATTGTACCAGTGTTTCGTGTATTAATTGTATACTTGATTGCCTTATTAATACACAGTCTAAATCCCTTTTTATAAAAAGAATTGAAAAATTAAACTCAACTCCTTTCATCATCAAACTCAACCTAACTAAACTTAACTCTTAATCATGAAATGATTGAACTTAATTCACCATAACTGAACTTAAGACTCCTCTAATGATTCCACACAACTGCAAGGAAAATTAAACTCCTTTCATCATCAGAACTTTAAACCATATCAAACTCAACCTAACTAAACTTAACTATTAATCATGAAATGACTGAACTTAACTCAACGTAACTGAACTTTAAGATTCCTTTAAAACAGATGTTTTAATGTCTCCCTTCCAAATAGTCGCCTTGATATTGGTGACAATTTTAGTTATAGCCACAATTGCTAGCAAAAGCTCTAAACCGCCTCCCAGGCAGCTGTCTTTGCCCATGTTTGGCAACTGGCTGCAAGTCGGCAACGATCTGAACCACAGAAACCTTATGAAATTGGCCAAAAAATATGGAGACGTTTTCATGCTGAGGTTGAGGAGCAGAAATGTAGTGGTGGTGTCTTCTCCGGAGCTTGCAAAACACGTTATTCATACGTAGGGCGTCGAATTAGGTTCAAGAAAGAATAATCTCGTGTTCGACATTTTCACGGGCAATGGCAAAGATATGGCGTTCACCGTCTATGGAGAGCACTGGCGAAAGATGCGAAGAATCATGACAGTTCCCTTCTTTACTCAGAAAGTTGTCCAGCAGTACAGGTAAGGGTGTGAAGAGGAGATCCATAGAGTCATCGAAGATGTTCAGGCGAATGAGATGGCATTCGATGTCATTGAAAAGGGAGGGTGGTTCAGTCTCCACATCGCCCACCACTCCACCGTCCGTTTCCGCTGTATCTGACCGTCTATCTTGCCCATTTTGTTAGGTGTGGATTCTGATTGTCTTCTAGGATGAAATGCTAAAATTCTGATGTTATTTCAGCGTGATTTGGATTACATTATTTGAATACCTGGTGATGTGACGGTAGAGATTATGTTTAGATGTTTTTCACTCTAAAATGTATTGATATATAACTAAGATATATTATTGTGATGAATTAATGAAATATTGTACATAGAGAGGAGGCGTAAAAAGTAGAAAGGTGCAACAGGGTTTGTTAGAAGATTTTGTTTCCCTTGTATTATTATGAGAAATAATACATTGGATAAATTTGGTGGATGTAGCATATTTTGACTAAACCACATTAATTTTCAGTCTCCTATTATATGCATGTTTATGTTTATTTTCTAAATGTTTAATTAATTCGTTTTATAGTTCTTATACACGATTTAAAGATAGATCCGAGTTTTGATTTATCTTAGCACATTTGATAATAATTATTATTAATGATTAGATTATGAGCTTATTATTCTCTACATAGACGCCTCAATGATAAATTGTAATTATGTTACCCTGCCTTCCAAAATAATTAGCCACCTTATATAATCGACTTAAGATATAGATAAGATTGATGATAATTGCCGTTCATTCAATTTTGAGAGGAATGCACTTAGTGTGCTCGTTAAGAGTGGAAGCTTAATTCTAATGAAGGTCTTGTTTGAGAAAAATATATTATTAGGAAAAATATAACAAGTTCTAATAGGTTGAATAGGCTTGAAATCTAGATGTATGTATTATATATTTTTATAAAATAGGTTAGCAAAATAGTAAATAGAATAAGTAAAGAAAAAATGCCAAGGATAAATATTGTTAAAAACTCAATGATTAAATTTATGTATATATTTGTTTTTATTTTATTTTAGTGATGTAACAAACTAAAATTACTAAAATAAGTTAGAAGGGAACTTGAGTGTGTATGAACACTTTATCTTTGAATGTAAAGTTTGATTATGAAAGATGTAGTAATGTAAAACCTTGAAACAATGTAATTGAAATTAGTTATTTTCTATAGTTAAAAGTTTGAAATGTAAAATTTGAAAAGAGATAAAGAAAAGTATACATCTGAAAGAATATGCAATTTAATTGTTATATAACTTGAAAATGGAGAAGTGTTTTACTTCTTGGTGAAGAATTTTGAAAACTGTTGTATGTTTTTAGGTTAGAATCATTGTATTTCTCAACTCTCATTTGACTGTGTAGAATAATTTGTAAATTAATTGAAAAGTTAGAAATACCAGATATGACATGATATATCTTAAAAAAGTGCAACCATAGATGTTGAGTGTCATTAGAATTTGTTGTCGCTCACTTACAACATGAAGATGAATCACATTGTTATAGATAGATCTAGAGCTTATTTGAAGCTTTGAAAATTTTGAAAACTTTGATTTTTTTCAACTTTTTAACCTTGTAACTGCAAGGTGAAAATTTGGGTTGATTTTTAAAATTATATTAAATATATATTATATATTTTGTGTTTTCTCTTACAATGGACTACATATCACTTGAAGTGCAATTTAATTTAATTTAGATATTAATTATTACTAGAGGCTGATAATGGCAAATGGGATAAAAGAAGATATTACATGAATCCAATATATAAAAGGAGGGTCAAATGCATCTTTAAAAGAGAATTTTGAGAAAATTTTAGGAAGAAATAACTATTCTAATATTTGAAGGCAATAGATTTTGAAACTAATAAATTGTATATTGCCCTAAAGATGTAGGCCATGTTGTCTAGGTATTTGTTCTCTTGTAATTTATGAAACTCGTTGATTGGATGGAAGTAAGCACTGGCATGTAAAATGAAAAATGTCAACATAATTTAACATGACATGTAGGGTCAACTATCAAATTTAGTCCCTAAATGGAGTCATGTCTCCCTAAAATGCATTGAATTCCTTTTCCAATTTTTTTAATTTTAAATTTATTAATTAAATCTTTGCATTTTGCCTCATATTTTAGTTGAGTTTTTGTAATGCTGAGGCTCTATCTCTCTAGATGTTGGTATTTATTTTTTATATTTTTCAAGTTCTTAGATCACTTGAGGTAATTTTTAGTTTATTCAACTTCTAATAAATAGATTTCATACTACTATTACTTTTTATAGCCACTTGAGTTATATTCCAACCTATTTGTTGTGGTTTGAATATTTGTTAATGAACTTAAGTGTCTATTGTATAGTCCAAACTACTTGGCCATGCTCATTTTCCATGGAATTAAGATGGGTATCTAGCATTACTAGTAAATGGAGACAATGGTGAGTATCTAACACCTCTTAGATTTTTTTATTTATAAATCTAAAATCTTAATTCATTCAAATAATAATTAATCTAATATTCATTGGTAGGTTTGGTTGGTGACAATATATAAACCTAATGTATGTTGATTCTTATGTTAATATAGAAATGGTTCTCTTTTTAATATAACAATTGATTAATCATGAGATGAGTATGTTTTCTTGTTTGACTTTTCCCTCTCATTTTTTACAAATTTATAATCTAAAACACTATCTCATTCAAATACCTCTAAATATATATTAGATTATTACCTCAAATTAAATATACAATTTTAATGCATCTTAAAATTATATCTAGATCTCTAATAATTCATTCATTTAAAAAAAAAAACTAATATACTATCATCTTATACTAATTAAAACAATATCACAATAAAAAATATATTGATTATGCACACACGCATGTGCATGCACATGTGTGTATGTGTAATATTGTGTGTTTTAGTATGTAATATTTATATGGAATCACTAAATTATATTGAATGTTGGCATTTCAATACATATTTTGTAAATAAATATATAGCAAATTATAATGATGAGTAAGCATACATTTAAATTAGTGAGATACTTTAGTTAAACAGTCACAAGTAAGGAGTATCCACACTGTCAAAGTCACCCAAGGCACGATCGTGACCTTAGCCACTTGACTCTCTATGTCAAGTACCTAAAAAGATTTGTAAACTGATAAATAAACACAAATAACCATCATTTTCACCAATCAAACTACAACCCTTTCAATATAAATATTAGAAAGAAATATATGACTTTCACATTGAAATTAAGACTATCCCTTTAAATTTGATGACTTATGGAGATTGTTTGATATGCTTTGTAAACTATGACAGTGTTTGATGCGTAGAAATTTAACGCTACCAACTTTACTATTCATCTATGCAGTGTTTTGGCATAGGAATGCTATAAATGCTATGGGATATATTGTCAGAGATGCACCCTAAAAATCTAAGTTATTTGTCTAAAATTTGAAAATGGCTTCATTGATTAGCCAGATTAGTCCCTCTATAGCTTCTCTCCATGATCCCCTCAAATAGCTTGTTTTAATGTCTCCCTTCCAAAATTGGTGACATTGTTAGTTATAGCCAGAATTGCTAGCAAAAGCTATAAATTATCTTTACCCATATTGGTGACATTGTTAGTTATACCCAAAATTTTGTTGCATATTTTAATAAATAATATTTTTAAAATATTTTTTTAAAATAATAATTTAATTAAACTTAAAATAAATTTTGTATAAGATTTTTTTTCATATTTATAATTAATATATATATATAATTTTGTTTAAGAATTTTTTTCATATATATGTATACTCTTTTAAATTTATATTTAATTATATTATATGTTTTCAATTATAAAAATTAATTAAATTATTTTAAAAATAAAATGAAATCTTAAACTTCTAAACATCTTAAATTTAAATTTAAAATGAATTTGAAAGAAAAGATTAAATTAAAAAAGCACAAGTTCTAAAATATAAATCTTTACTAAATATAACTCTCTACTAATTTATTCATATTTATTACTTAATCATATTTAAGGGTTAGAGTGAAAGAAGTTGGTGCAAGAGTGAATTGAGTAATTTGTAAGGAGACTGCATGTCAGAGAAAGACAAAGAGAGTTACATTCAAGAATATACTTGTAGGAATTTTTTATGATTTCTTCTTAAAATAAAAATTTATTTGTAAAGTTTCATGTAGATTATCCCCCTTTTTCATTTTTCTCTTCAAATTTTTTATTTTTATAAATTGATATTATTTATTTTTGTTTAGATCAAAATGAATGTTTCCTCTTCGATCTCCACTATTCTAGAGTCTAGTAGAAATAAAAGACCAAATTGTCCACAATATAGTGCAACTAAAAAAGAATTTGAGAATAAATTATGGAAGTGGGTACTGATAATTAATGGTTTTTTAGGGGGAAATTATTTTAGTTTTGAAAGCAATACAAGGAAGTGTCATTACTACCTCACAGAGAAAAGTAGTTCAATAACAAGACTGAGGTACCACTTACTCAGGTTCAGAAAAAGGGGAACATATATTAATTTGTAAAAAATATCCCTAATACTAAAAGGGATGAATTGATTAAGGAGTATATGCATATGGATTCCTTGAAATAACAAGTGGAATTGCAAGCACATCCTCATACTCAAAATATTTCCATTAATGAGTCTAAAATTAGAAAGATGCATGATGCATCAAACAAGAAAATTTTTGATGCAACTATTAAGAGACTATTTTTTGGTTTTGGGATGAAATTTAATATTGCGAGGCCCCCTTTATGGAAAGATGTAGAAATAATGATAAATAATTATCCTAGAGACTATATTCCTCCAAGTTATAAAAATCTTTGCACAATAATTTTGAGTGAGGAGAAGGCTCACACAGAGGCAAGATTGTAGGATGTCAGGGATAGTTGGTCATATAAATGGGTTTCTATTCTTTCTAATGGGTGGATAGACATATCACATAGATCTCTCATAAACATTCTAGTTTCTTCTCCTAAGGGAGCATTGTTTTTGAAATTTCATGACACTTCAAGGCATGTGAAAGATGCAAATTACTTGATGGATTTATTTTGATAGACAATAGAGCAAGTGGGAAGACATAATTAAGTGCAAGTCATCACATATAGTGTTGAAAATAATTTTTTAACTAGAGGCATGCATGAGGATGAGTATCCACAAATATTTTGGACACTATGTGTAGTTCATTACATGAAATTAGTGCTCAAGGATTTACATGGTGGACTTCCATCGATTAGTCAATTAATGATAAATGCAATGAAAATTTAACAATTTATAGTTAACCATTCTATGTCACAAGCTATATATAGGGAATAATCTTTACTGCAACTTCTTTGGTGTGTTGATATGTGATTCACTTCACAATTCATCATGATTGAATGTATGGTGAAAGTGAAGCAATCACTTAGGTATATGGTGGTGTTAGTGGATTAGGATAGATGGAGAAGCCATCTTAGCACTAGTACCATTGTATGCAATGAGATTTTTGATATCTTTATTGGCACTAGCTCTATACTATTTTGGTAGCAAGCTAATGACTTATTGACACTCTTTTGGTCCATTTTATAGGTACTTAGACTCTTTGATAGTGATGGAACATGCATGGGCAATATTTTTGAGAGCCTTGACCAGATGAGGGAGACATTAGAGATCTTATTGAGGGAAGGAGCTCCTAGGTTTGATCAAATGACAAAGGACTTGGTTTGGGCATGTAGTGAGAGAAGGTGGAAGATGCTTCATGTTCCTCTTCATTTTTTTGCATTTGTACTTAATCCTAGGTGATTTCATAAGAAACCATGGTTAGATGATGAGGTATCTTAGGGGTGGATAATATATCTTAATAGATTTTATGCCATGATATAGGAACGTGCTAAGATTAAGGAGGAATTCTCATAATATTAATGCAAAAATAGTTTTTGTTCATCATGATGTCACATATGATCATGCCAACTTAAAAATCATAACATTTTAGGAGACATATGAGACCACACCCCTACTTCAAACAACAACCATTCATGTCCTCTCTCAAGTTTTTATTTTTTAAATCTATTTATCATCACTTAATAGTTGAATACAATATTGTAATTAATTTTGAAAGTATAAATTTGGTTGTTGTTAAATTTTATTTAGTTTAAATTAATATTGTATTTTATTTAAATTTATATTTTTCATAGGTGTCTAGTTCTTCTACATGTGAATAGAATTGGATTGAGTATGCTTTCATCCATTTGGTGAAGCATAATAGGCTTGGAAACAAAAATGTGAAGGACCTTATTTATGTACATTCTAACCTTCATCTTTATCTCATGCTTGACCTGATTACCTTTCAAGACCTTATATAATGTGGGATTATGTTGGATCTATGGATGATGTTTATGATGAGTTTCCAATTGAAGTGTTAGAGGATAACGCATATGTCCTATTTCCTATCCCTAGATTCCAATCATCTAGAGAGGAGAGTTAAGGAAATAGAATCATTATTAATGCTTTAGCTTTAAGTGTTGTAGAGCCTATGGAGGAACAACTAGGATTTTTTGATGAATTTGATATTATGCAAGACCTATATTATATACATTTTTATTTTAAACACTATTGCAATCATTAGATAATAAATAAAAATGAAAACATTTGAAGTAGATTTATTTTTTCAAAACTATATAAATTATCTATTATTTTTAATGTAAATTTAAATGTTTTAGTTATATTTATAATTGAATTTTAATGATTTTAATTTTTTTTAAAAAAATACTTAAATGTGTTTCTTATGGACAACCTCTCCTAATCCTATTTCCCATCATGTTTCCTTTTCTATCATGTTTATTCATTTTTTTTTAATTGCAACATAGATGGAACATGATCTAAACATTGTTTTATCCAAAAAAATCATGACATCTAAAAGCCTTATGAAATATATATTTTAGTTATATGATCATATACAAAAGCCTTATGAACCATTTGTTTCAGTTATATAATATAGTTCAAAATAATAACACAAAAATGTTTTCCTAGGCTTAATTTTCATTTTCTTGCTAATGAATATAGGAAGATTTTAATGAATGTGGATTAGATGAACAAGTGTAGCATAGAGCACATATTAGAGGTAGATAATAAGGGATAAATCAATGAGAAAAATGTGTTTTGCATCATGGATAATATAAAAGTGGTAAGAATAAAGATGACTCTTTGGTCAATGGTTAAAACACTCAGGATAGTTCCAATACACAATATATTGATCTAGCTAGCATAGGTGTCTAAACAAGACTAGAGATGTATTTATTAAATCCAATAATATCTTTCTTGATATAAAATAATGTAGATCCCCTCTAGAGAATATTTGACACATGCACACAATCATAGACCAGTCTAGACCTAAAATAAGATAAGTAACTTATCATATTAGTCACATTCTATTTAGAGCAAGTGAAATTACTCAATTTCACTCTACTAGTTACATTCAAATATACATTATTTAGTTATTATTTATACAATATAAAATTTTCAACGTTTTATCCTGTTAATATGACTAAATAAAAATAAGATAAAATGTATAGGTGAACCCTACATTATTTTGAAACCCTAGGTTCCCCTTAGGGTTTCAATCTTCCTCCTTAAGGTTTCAGATCTATGTATTTACATTTTATTTTAGATCTTATTTATGAGTTACCTCTTTGTCACATAAATCATAATGGAGAACATAATTGATGTTGATTTGAATAATTTGAATGAATACCTTGATGTTCATGTTAGTTTGGATGAGATAGATCAAAGAAAACTGACTCGATATATTATCATGAATTCACACATGATCAATGCATTACTATACGCAAGAAGAGATGATATTAAAAATAATGTTAAGGTTTCCACATCCAAGGAATCACATAAGCCCACTATTGATACTAATTTACCTTTTATATTTATTAAATATATAATAATTTTTCATGCCACTACTGTTATCATTACAATAACTATGGCTACACCTATGGTTACACATGTGATTCCCACCCATGGTGTGGGGTAAACAAGGTGTCAAGCTAAACTTAAAGACCCATTTGTTAATGAGCACTACCTACATATCCAATACTCTAAAGAGAGCCTCAAAATGGTGTATTTGTTCCCTACATTTTGACTTTTGTGTGAATCATATAATATGTGGAAAATAACTGCAATAGTGACCTAGCTTGTAACTTGGCAAATCGATCTCTTAGGCTACTCCTTTAGTATTTCATATATATAGATGTGTTACGCCTATGACCGATATGAAAATAAGGGAAAATAGGCAAGATTTTATCATTTAAATGATTGATATAATGATTTTGATAAGTTGTCTTAGTCTCTTTTGGTATTTTCTAGGTATGTGCTAGGTTATAAATGAATCAAGGTTAACCTTGTATTTATATAAATCCATTTGGAGAAATAAATATAATTAAAACACTTAAACTGACCATGAGGATATGTTTCATTCATAAAATATATAACTTTATGGCATCAGATGCTTGCATTAGGGTAGGATACTAACATCAATGTAAGTGTCTATCTTAGACGCTAGTGTCCAAGGAGCAGAATTTTTTTTACAAGACTATAACTTGTAGAGGTGTAATAAAAATAGGTTTTAATAATTATGAAAAATATATAAGTCCTATTTCATCAACATAAGAATATTTTACTAAGAGATAGGCCAAGGGGTATAAGATAGAGTAGATGTGAGACTTGAGAAATAAGGAAAGGTCTAGAACTGAGAGGAATAGCCAAGGTCTGAGTTTGCCAATTATACAAGATTGAGGTGATATATAATCCATAAATATCATCTATATAAGGATGTCATCGATGCCATAACACATACTGTGTATCCTAACATGTGTAATCTAAGGTTAAAAACATGGTCCTAAATGTTATTCACAACCTTTGATGTGGTGGAAATTTTAGTTTTTAGCCACTTGAATATTGACAACTTTTTTTATGAATGCTCATGCATGCCCAAAATAGTTTAAAAAAAGTGTATACAATTGGATTCATAGGTCATGATCCAAAAAACATGTGTAATTTTCATATGTCAACATGTTATAAGCGAGAAAGTTTTTAAGGGAGGTTGCATAAGTAATATTTGTTGGAGAAAATGAACTTGTATCTTTATTGCATAAATATAGCATTTAAAAATTGATCACCATATCTTATTCCATGTATTCATCTCTTATTTTTTTGATGTGATTTAGGTTGAGATTATATGGCTTCAACATGTACATAATAGTTCATTTTTTTTGTAAATAACTTATAGTTTCTATTTTACTCATGTCTAAATTTTGCCTTAAAAACTACATCTTCTCATATATGGAAGGACGTTCTTAAAAGCCACAATATATAATCTATCTCCTAACTGGGAATATGATACCAATAATGTGGAATTAGATGTTCTTTTCCACCTTAGATGTGGTGGCAATGCCAATTTTTAGCCATGAAATACTGGAGGTGGAGATCTCCAACTACAACTTGAATGTTGAGAACATTTGTTGTCAATGTTTCTGGATGTTAGAATAGTTGTAAAAACACACATCTCGATGGATTCAAAGGTCATGGTCCTAGTAAAATGTGTAATTTTCATTTCTTGATGTGTTGATAGTGATGGATTTTGAAGTGGAGGTCTCGAAATCATAAATGCATATTGGAGGAAATGAACTTGTCTTTTAATTTCATAAAAATGGTATTTTAGAGCTTATTACTATATCATATGTTATGGATTCATATGTTAATTTTCAATTTATGTTCCCTAAGGTGATAGTAGGAGGCTAAAAATTTTATGTGACAGTTATTTTTATTTGTGTAAAAAAATTAAGGTTTTTATTTTGCATGTGTCTAAAGTTCACTTTAAAAATTAAAAAAATTTCCTATAGAGAAGGACATTCTTGAAGCCAAAAAAAGTAGTATTACTCCTAACCAATCACATTATGATGAAAATAATGTGGTCTTATTTTTCATTCCCCATCTTGAATAAGACTAAATTATTTAAAAACTACCACATGGTTGTCTACCATCGACTAAATGCAATTTATGAGTTAACCTTATCCATAAACATGTAATACAATGCACTGATACCATTCATAACATAAGTATCATGGTGTTACCCAATGGTACGTACATCCAATTTTCATTCTTCTATGTCAATTAAAAAATGTGAATTTACATGAATAACTATAAATACAGATTCAATAAAATAATGAAATTAAAATAAAGATAATATGTACAAAATAATTCCAACAATGTCAAATATTTCAATATATACATAGAAACCATAAAGGCATATGAAATGTGAACATAATTTAATATTGAGTTAATGTCATTTACACATATAATGCCAAAAAATAACATAGTATCATATAGGTATACAAAAAATATCATATAAGACACATCCTAATCATAAAAAAATCCCCCCTCTTTTCCTTGTTCATAGAAGATTCTACCTCAGATGTCTTTCTCAAACATGGAGATCCTCATATGCCTTATATTCCTTCAAGATCTAACTATGGGTTAATTTATGCTCATATCTCACTTGCAATTGTTAGATAATCTATATGTTGGATATGCAACCAATTTCATAAGTTAATTTTAAAATGATATAAAAACTATTTCAATATATGCTTATCATAATCTATTTATCACACTTAGTTTGATTTTGATGGTAAGTAGGGTTAATGGTAGGTTCAGTCTCATAAGTAACTCCTATAAAGAAAGACTCTTTGGTGGTGTGAAGCCTACAAAATGACCAGGATAAATCACACAAGCATGATGTTATTCACTACAAATTTTCATCACAATTGACCAACTTAATATAGGTTGTATTGTAGGATCTACCTATGGATATCCCTATATATCTCCTTATGGTTAATCCTATGGTAGAACATATGGTGGTGATTATAGTCGTGCTTTTGGTGGTGCCTTTGACTTTGTATGTGGTTGTATTGGAACTTGCCTCCATCTCCATCATCAATATGGTCCCCCTAATATCTATCATTGTGCAACAACAATCACATCTCTTAATCTTCCAGTTACCACTAGATCTCCCATAGTTGTATGCACCATCATCACCCATGCCTTAGCAAGCATGTATGAATCACAAGAACATTTTTTGGTATTCTTGTACCTCTCACACCATAACACTCCATTGCATGTCATACCCAGTGTGTTAGCACTACTACAAAAGCTATCGATTGTGGTAACCCAAACTATCCTCGTAAATAAAGAACTAGATGTGGCTTCACCCACCAAACATAATTCCCTATAATCCTCACATGCACCTATTCCTAAAAGGTAATTAGCCATGAGAGCTATGTATCTATTTTGTTATGATACAGTTACCAAATAATCTCTCCTTGCATGATCGTCTATAATTTTGGAGTATGTGGTACACAAAATACAATGTATGATCCTATACTCGTCATCGCATATGCAATAGGGTAATACCCACTACCTAAAGTAACCTTGTAGGCTGATTCATTTGGAATCTCTCATAAATACAACTACATAACAAAATAATAGGGCTCATCATCATCTGGCCTTATCATAAAATACTATACAAATCATGTACCAACTACACTAAAATTTCTAATCCTAAATCATACATCATTCCCTTATCCAACATGGACCAACACGACACAATAATATATAGTCGAACCTTCTCATCTGATTTATGGTAGATCACATGTGTTTTCATAAGTCCAATAATTTCCTTCCAAATATCCAAAAAAATCAAAACATATACATCAAATAAGCACACTTATAAACTAACTTGAGTATATCTCTTAGAGCTATTTGCCCATAAGGCTAGGGTTCACCTCTCTACATCTACCTCCAATGTATCGCACAATAAAAACAACCCTACAATTAGGAGTCCCAAAAAAGAATGGACACCCTTGAGGATGATACTCACCTCAATGGTATCCCCATCCACCACCCACCTAAAAGTGTTATTTCTTCACTCCCATGTTCCTAAGAAGATCTTGACTAACTCCACACTTAGAAGAATATGTTGCATCTCTATAATACTTCCAAAACCTAAGGTGGTCAATTAAGTTTGAGCCATTGTAAATAATATCTCAAGTGGATCAGGTAATCAAACTACATCCACTAATATCTAAAGTCTCCATCACCTCTTAAAAGTATCAAACAATAAAGAATCAATCAAATCTTTGTCCAAAATAACAAACAAATATGCTCTAAAAGATCAAAAATAAAAGTAATCAACTAACTTAACTACTTCATCAAACTCTTTTACTTTTCTCTACCATTCTCAAATATGTCGGTCATATTCTATACTAAGCTAGTAAGAAATTTATTCATATCCTACTAAATCAACCACATTTAATAATATTTTATCCACCTAAAATTTATACACAATCATCTAGGTCATATGCCATTAGTTGACATCGTACAATCCAACCATAACGACCATTGTATTTAGTAATTGAGCCACCTAATTTTTATACACATTCACCCATGGCATACACCATTGACCACCTTACCTAAAACCTATTATAAGCATCCACAATTGATCACCTCATTAACATCACTAATATTCTTATTAGTCAACACTAATTATGCTAATCCCATTTTATTCTAATTCATCTTTCTAATTTATCCCCCCATCCTATCCATTAATCTAATATCCCCTTCTATTATTCATACATTCACTAACCTTATTCATCCCACTCAACCATTAATTCTTCCTAATCCTTATTATCTTAATCTAATCCTAGCTATCCATTATATGAGAATTTTAAATTCCCATTACCCCACATACTAACCTACACCCTAGCCTTTCCTACATCCCTACATCCCTAATCCTTATTTAACCCCCACCTAGTCCTTTATGTCATTTGTCTATATTCCCATCCACCATACTTGGATACACCATTTGGTTTTGAAAATTAATTGAATAGGTCACCCATCACACCATATCTTCATCATCATTTTGTCTAGGTATTATCAACATCCATAGACTTCTCACATAATTTAATCTAGCACCCATCACTTCCCTATTAGTCTCTTTTCACACCTATCACCCATCACATCACCTCCTTACGAAGTGTGAAAGGTAATTTATCCCATCACTTTCCTTATCATTGCCTCTTCCTATCTATCTCCCATCAAATCAATTTTTCTACCATGAAAGGTATATGATCCCATCATTTCCTAATCTCCTTTATAGATTGGACTCTTGCAAGGCCTTGACTATTGGTAATCCTTGGTCATCACTTTTCTAAACCTCCTTCCTTGGCCACTTTTCAATTTTATTACAAGACCAAATTAGTATTCAAAGACCTCCCATACTTCACCATATTATTCCTAAACTAAGGTCAAATCCAAGTCCTAATCCTAATCATCATCATTAGTCTATCCCAGCCTTAGTCCACAATCACATCATGAAAATCCTAGTCCAACCCATCACTCAATCACTCATCCCATCATTAGAAAAGACATTGTGATACTGCATACATACATTTGTGTGTGTTATTTTTTTATTTGTCTTCTTTGACTATCATGTATATATTTTGTTTATCTTATGTTTGTCTTATCTTTTTTGTTGTATTGGGAAATGAATGAGGATGCTATGAGGACACCAAAAGTGCCCTCATGGATGTAGAGTTCACTACTTGCCCATGCATTTTAGCACAATTTCCTCTTAGGCATGTCTATATCATGGGGCATATGACCAAGTGCCATATTTAATGGATTAAATAGACTATGATGATATCTATGACACTTGTGATAGCTTGATCACCTACACCTCATCATCTATCAAATCATCTAATAATCCTTACTATTATCAGTAATATAGTCTTTATAACCCATTCAACTAACAATATTTTATCCTTATCTCATCTCATCATCATCATCATCATCCTCTAATCACTAATCTTCCTCCTCCTCCTCATCTTCTACATCCATTAATTATCATTATCCCTGAGTTAGAATTACATCAGCCTGAGGTCTTGTCAGAATATGTAGGCAACACTTGGTCACTATTCCATGCCCAAAAATAGCATGACCACTATCTCTACCATCCATCATCACCCCTAGTCCTTTGGTCACTTGATCACATCATCTATTCTCTCTTATCCTCTTCATCATAATGATCAACTTTATCTTTGGATATACTTGTCATTAATCTTATCAAATCATCATCTTATCATGGCCCATAGCTCTCCTTAGCATTTGTCCTTGCTTGGGATATGTCTAAATATTGAGGCCTTCTAGTCATATCATCATTATATTATGGTTGAATCCCCCTTGGGATGTGTCTACAACCATGACACTCATCATATTTCCTCCCTATGCATAATCCTTGTCAAGGGCATCATCAATTTATAGCTCATTTCTCAAGTCAACCTCCATTTTCTTCATTATCTATCTCAAATCGAGCTTCCCATCCCCTCATCTAGTCATCTCATCCCATCCCTTGCTTCTTCTTTTGAGTCACCATCTATCTCATTCTTCCCTGTATGTCCCCTAAAGTGGGAATCATATCCACTAACATCATTTACTAACATTAATCCATGACATGGTTTTTCTTTGAAATACCATTACTCCATCCACTTTGTTTCACTCTCAATGCCTTTTCAAAGAGGGGAAACATATATGAATATAAAATTGCTCACCTCATTAACATCACTAATATTCTTATTAGTTGACACTAATTATGCTAATCCCATTTTATTATAATTCATCCCATTAATTTATCCCCCCTTCCTAGCCAGTCATCTAATATCCCCTTCTATTATTCCTAAATTTTCTAACCTTATTCATCCCACTCAACCATTAATTCTTCCTAATCCCTATTATATGAATCTAATCCTAGTTATCCATTATATGGGAATTTTAAATTCCCATAACCCCACCTACCTACGTACTAACCTACACCCTAGCCTTTCCTACATACCTATGTCCCTAATCCTATCCTAATCCCTATCTAATCCCTACCTAATCATCTATTATCCCTAAGCTAATAAAGAAGCCTCTAGAATTGGAGTCCTCAAAGACTCTAAAAGTATCTAAGCTAAAGACTTATAAGGGATTTAATATTCTTTGGATAATTCCTATCCATTGGATCTCCTCATCCAACTTCAAATTTCAACTCTTGATCTTCCCTCCAAAATCTATATAACCAACCTTCATCCTCAATTGGAGCCATCTAAGGAGCTCATAACATCTTCATGCTAAAATAAAACTAGAATTTTCATAACATCCTCATGCCAAAATCAATCGTCAATCAAGCATCCATCATCTTTGATCAAATATCCATGTCAATTTGAGTCTAATGTAAATTAATCCCAATCCTCTTATCTTTTCTATTTGTTTAATCATGATGTGAAACAATTAGGATTTAGAATTTAAATGTAGGATTAAATGTTACATTCATATAAGGAAATTTAGATTCTAATGGATTTATCATCTTACCTAGTGGTTGACATTTGAGTTTGGTATTTGGATTTTTAAATCCCTATAGATCTCAAATTTCACCCACACCTATTACATGGACCACACTTTATGATAGGTTGATCACTATTTAGTTTTTAACTAGATCACCCACATTAAACTCAATCAACCACTATAATATTATACTGTATCAGCCACCTACTATGAAATCTACCATCTATTCAAAATTTTCCAAACTAAATAAGTCAATCAATCTAATCCCATTCAATTATGCAATGTTTTTTAGCTACCTCATCATGAATGCACTAGACATAATTTTAAAAACTTTGATTCCTACCACTACCCCTCAAAAATTTTACTTTATTACTAAAAAATTGGGGTGAATTCCATTACACATAATTAACTCATCACCTAATTTTCCTAATCTAGTTCATTAAAATCCTAAAATCCTAAAAAATTGTATTAAATTAAAGTCATACCTAAACTATATGTGAATTATCTATAATATGTACTCTCACATGTCCACCATCACATCCACCTCCTCGATCTCACACCATAGTCACTCTTTCCATACTTAGATCTCTAATACTTAATAATTACAAATGCATAAATAAATAATAATTTCTTCCTTTTATAACAAAATTTTGAAATTTTCAAATCTTCAATTATTTATTAATAATTTTCATATTTTTCTCATAACTTTATTTTTGTAAATTCTTTTGACAAACCAAAATAAGTTCTAGAATCCTAACAATGAAGAGAAGTTTTTGGTATTGTTGGCCAAAATTGGCCCACGTAGGAAGATTTTTATTATATAACCTAAGAAATATTCATCTAATGCCATGGTTTCAGGATCAAGGGAAGGAATTACTCCCTTGAGGGTTTTCATTCATTTGTCTTTTCTCAATGTGTGTAACTATATAGAAAACCAATAAAGAAATTGGTTATCATAGATAGGAAAATGAACTAAGTTTATAATTAGTGACCTTCAAAGCTATAATTTTAGTCATGATCCACTTGTTTTATTCAAGTAAAAAAATTCACAAGTTGGACCCAATTATATGCCTTAAAAATGATTTAGTAGCATGGGACGTGTTGGAGGATGTCAAATTAAAGCCCTAGGAAGTAGTTTTTTGGGTTTAAATATTCAAAATGATCCTAAAATTGAATGTGAGGCTACCAAGTGTCAAATCCTCTCTTGATCAAATTAAATATCAATGGCACATGAGAAATCTCACAAAGTCATTAGGTCAAAAGATCCTTGATCAAGATCGATGGTGCATATTCTTGCATATAAATCTTGATCAATGATCCATGTTCCAGGTTGGAGATAATAAATATATATCTATAACATGCATTAAATCATGCATCAAATATATAATGGCTATAACAAGGTCAAAAGGGTCAAATATCTTGAGATTGAATGTGCTAATGATAAGTGTCTCGATCATGTGAACCCCAAATAAATTGATAGTTAATATTCAATCATGAGAAAAGAATATCAATGGTGCATGTTTGATCTAGTAGATCAAATATTTATGGCATGCATTCCACCATGTGGATATAGATTGATAGTGTAGAATAAGGTCAAAAAGTTAATGAGCTCATATTGCACATGAGGTTGCTACATGCCGTGAGCATGTTAATAGGATGGATACTAACAACAGGGTTGACATAAGGCACATGGGAATGCCAATTGTCACAATATTACAAATAGAGATCTAAAACTGTGCATAATGCCAAGTGTCATAATATTGAGTGTAGATCAAATATCAATGGTTGATGTTGAAGTCAAGGCCAAAAGACTCTCAAGGAGATCAACAATGTGAATTTGATCAAGTGTTAAGGGGCATGAGATGAAGACAAATATCCAAAATGATGATAGTCATATTTTAATTAAACAAGTAGTAACGAGGTAAGGAGAGGCCACATAGGCAAACATGTTAGATCAAAATATTTTGTGGACTTGAGCATGAAAATGTATAAACATGAGAGAAAAATAGTTAAGATCCCTAGTTTGAAGAATTAGAGCCTACATTCCATGTTGTTGAGGTTGCAGTGTCATTCCATGACTATATTCATTGTTCTTTAAAAGGTACCCACATGAACAATGATTTATTGGCTTCCATAATGCTTTTACCTATAGAACCATGGTTTCCTATTGATTTGAATGAAATGGATACATTGAGGAATGAGGTATCCATGTAAAACCAATAAGGGGATTAGTTTTCCATTCCAGGAAGACCTATAATAAGTTCTAACAAGCACTCTATAGTCAACAGGATATTAGTGGAGTGTGGTAAGAGAATGATCATAAAATTGATCTCAAGATAATTTTTCAAAAGCAAGATAGGCATAGTTTTGACCATCCTCTCACAAGTGATTGACCACCTATATTAGGCCTAAAGGAAAATAATCACTCAGTATGATTTCCATTGTCATATATATTTTTCACCAAATGGCAAGCAAGTAATTATGACATGTGGTGATCATAGCATAAAAGGAAAAAAGTGATAGAGCTTATTGAATGATCAACCAAGGCTCCAGTTTAGCACCTAACATGCACTCTCTACCCTAACATAGATATGCTCTTGTGTTCTATAAATCCTAACTCGATCCAATGTAGGAGACTCTCACTTAACAAGGTAAAGCCCTACAAAAAAAATTTATGAAAGACCTATTGAAGAAATAAATATAATTTTTACCTATCTTTTACCTTTGAATTGCGTTTAGTAAAGATTTTGCATAATGGCATTGTGAAGGAGTTGCTTCCATGTTCATTTCCCTTCATTCTTGCTTCTTTTTAGGTGTTTTCAAACTATTTTTAGGTTTCAAATTATGTTATTTCTTCCATTAATGGACACTTGGTGTGAATCCTAAAATTCCTCCTTACTTCATTCATTATTTGGTGTGCATAATTTATGAAATACCTATGAAAATTAGCTAGATTATGAGAATGTGTGAGTTAGAATTATCTTATGCTACATAAGTGTTTATTTCATGCTTATGTGAGTGTCAATAAAATTTGGTGTATGACCCATTTAATTATCTTAGTTACCCTCTACCCCCTCTATATCCATTTTTTAGGTAGAAACATTAGATTAGGTGATCTACTAAGAGCAAGGCAACCTTATCTAGAGGTTCAACCTCATCATAGGATACCCACAACATAAGGTTGTTCCCATTATGTAGCTTAGTTGGAGGGACCCTAAATAACCCTCTCCAAGGGTGCAGACTAAATGCTACAATAGTTTATAGCATGCCTGATGGGACCACTTTTGAAGAAGTTTGGTCAATTTTGATGATGATTTGATCAATTTATAGTAGTTATAGCTTCCATAAAATAGTATATAGTGACTCTAAAGAATACTCAACATTCTAGTGGTAGAACAGTAGCTATATTTTATTCCAAAGGTGACCACAATATCAACTTCTAAATTTATTCCTTTCAAATTTGTTGAATTACCTTTGAAATTAGCAAAGAAGGTTAAGATTTGTTAACAATAACCCATACATGGGAAAATTTCCTCCTAAACCAATTTCAAAATCTACCTCTATAAGGAGATATTTGTTATCCCTTTCATTACCATGGTAGTCCCTAGAGCTTTCCATTTTGTTGCTTTGAATGGTCAAAGTCCAATGAACCTCAATCACTATGAACCTATTCCATTAGAAACTCTTTAAAGTGTTCCTTAATTTATAAAAGACCAATCTACAACCCCTTTTGAGTACCTCAGAGATGTAGCCAACTTCTATAATATTCATGATGTCAATGAGGTAAATGTGGCCATTAGGTTATTAGCCATCTCTTTTAATGGTAAAGCTCTTGACTGGTATAGAAACCTTACTAAGAAATCCATCACATCATGGGATCAGTTAGGTGATGCATTATGTAATATATTTGAAGACAAGAGTCACTACTTGTCACTTATTGAATAGTTAACTACAATCAAGAGGGATCCTCATGAGGTTATGTAGGATTTCAATACAAGGTTTCAAAATACATGGGATAGGATTCCAATATCTATCATGCCTACTGCTAACTATGCTTTCCTTTACTATCTAAAATCTCTTAATAGTGATATTGCAATAATGATTTAGTTTATGGGAGGAAACACACTATTGAATGCTTATGAGATGGTAATTAGAGTTTATAACTATTTAATACAAGATGATAAGTTTACACATAGACCACCAATGCCTTTTTTTCCTAAGATTTAGCCACCTATTGACATCACTCCTCCCCTTTCTATCATTTCACCTATGTCAATACTTGCTTCCATACCTGCACCAAAGTAGGAAAAGGCTTTAACTAGTCAATCTAGTGACTCTCAAAAAAATAAAAACTTCTAAGACCTCAATATCATGCTTCAATCCTTTGGAAATGAACTGGTGAATGTGAAGAGATAACAAGCCTAGTTAAATAAACCTTATCAAACTCCATATCATCCTCTATATAAATCTTATCAATCCAATAGGTCACCCTATAAAAGAAATTTCCAAAGCCAAGGTAAAGGCCAAGGACAAGCACAACCTAATCATGTTAGGCAAAAGAATTATAATCCAAATATTGAAAGTACCTATAATAATTTGGTCCCTACTCAAAACAACATTGATAAAAAAAGTGAGGGTACTATGCCTTGGAATCAATCTTTTAGTCAATACATTGTCCCAAACACTGAGTTCAATCAGGCTTTCAATGATCTATGGAAGTAGGGTGCTAGTTATGGGTATAATCAAGATCTTATGGCTCAAAACATAGAAATACCTATGATTGAAAATTTTTAAGATCCTCAATAAGGCCAAGATCCTAATAAAGGACCAAACTAGTTGGGTGTTATAATGGTCAATTATGAGTAGGGAGAATGCTATGCATCCAATCAATAGGCTATTTCTATCCAAGTAAATATTCTAGTGTTAGTTAATACTAGTTTAAAAAGAAGGAACATGGATGGTAATCAAGAAGGAGTCAAAGAGCCTCCTATTATTACCCCATTAGTATCAAATACAAGTGAACTTACTACTGCTCCAAAGGTTCTAATTACCCCAAAGAATCAAAATCAAGGGAATGCCTTTGTACCCCAAAACTCACAAGTTTAAAGTACGATTTTGGCTCTAAACAAAAAAATAAAATTTGGTGGTTTTCCCATCAATATTTTTGAACAAATGAAAAAATGTGACTAAGCCAATATGGGACAACTTTTCATGCCTGGTCAAGTGGATATCCTTCAAATAGGTTTGTCAAAGATCAACGTTTTTAAGAAGCCACCAAGCAAGGAAAATGTGGTTATCACCAATACAACCAAAGGACATAATGAAGGGAAACCAAATAAGGTTTTCAAACCTACTCCATTATACATTTATGTAATCATTGATGAGTCTTTGGTACATAAATGTATGGTAGATAGTGGAGAAAGTACTTTAGTGATGCCAAAGTCAATAGCTAATCAAACTAGTTTGAAGTATGAACCCTAATCTAAAGTAATTTTGTAGCTTGATGGATCTTCTACCAAACCATATGGCATCATAAAATTTCTAAACCTGAACCTACATGATTGTCCTATTGTTTTAATGGCTTAGGATGTTTAGAATCTAGATGTGCCTCCTCATTTTGCTCTATGTTTATCTAGAGACTTCAAAGAAAAAATTGGGGGTTTTCTAGTGGCGGATTGGTCCTACATGGAATTTAAGACAATGTATGGGACAAAAGTGTCTATTAAATCTAATCCTATTACATAATTTCATAGAGATCCTTATGGGCCAAATAACCCAAACATCAACTACAGTATTCTTGATGAATATGAACACCTAGTTGGTAACAAAATAGACACTCATGTGGAAGTCATACCTGATATGTTCTTGGATGAGTTATAGTGTGAAAATAATCTAAGTAACCCTTTATAATGTGTTGAATAAAGGGACATGGGTGTCTACTGCTTGCGTGAGGAGAAAAAATTCTTGCCATCCCTAACTAGGCGAGAGGAAGATACTAGTGGTTTATGAAAATTGTTCTTTGATGGATCAAGGAGAAAACATGGAGTAGGTGTAGGTGCCATACTAGTATCTCCATCTAAGTATAAGTAATTCTCTTCTTACAGGTTCTAATTTAGGTTCTCTTTCAATGTATCTAAGTATGAGTGCTTTATCCATGGCCTTCAATGGGATAGTAAGAGGGGCATCAAGTAGTTAAAAGTATATGGGGATAGTGAGTTGGTAGTGCATCAAATCAGAGGCCAAAACACCATAAATAATCCCTTAATGAAATGATAAAAACATATAGTGTGGGACATACTTGAAGACTTTGAGTCCTTCAACATCCAAATAGTGCCAAGAAACACAAATTAGCATGTTGATAGGTTGGCAGCTATGGGAGCTCAATTTGACATCCCAAACGAGATAAAAAAATGTCCAAAGTGCAGCCACATGTTAAAGTGGTGGTAATACCATCAATGTTATATAATGAGGCTCATTAGCAAGTTTTAGATAATGACAAGCAAATTGCTTGTTTCTTATAGTAGGAACCTAAGTTTTCCTCAATAAACCAAAGTAAATTCCAAAATTAGTATGAGGATCAAATTTTTTAGCTGAGGTCTAACAAACTTCCTAAAGGGTTGGTCACCCTTGAAGATTTTTTTCATGAGGGAGACCATATGAGAAAAGACAAGGTAGTAATGTCAACTAACGAGGATAACTATGAAAGAGTTCTTATCCTCAAAGACAAGCTCCTCAAGCTTGAAATAGTAAGAAATAAGGGTTGAAAGGCATGATTTATTTGAAATTTACAAGGAATATTCAAACATCTTTGCTTGGGAATATAATGATATGAGAGGCTTTGACACCAAGATAGCCCAAAACACTATATAATTGGAGTCTAATGCCAAGCTTGTTAGATAGAAGCAAAGGCCTATCAACATAAAATTGGAAGAGATAATGAGGAAAGAATTGACTAAATTGATTGAATATAATATCATATTTCCCATCAAGCACTTCTCATGGGTAGCCAACATGGTACCTATGAGGAAGAAGAATGGTGAAATCTGGTTATGTGTTGACTTTAGGGACCTAAACAGGGCCTCTTCAAAAGATCATTACCCCTTACCATCTATGGAAAAACTCCTTCAAAAGGTTATTGGTTCAAGATGCTTCTGTCTTTTAGATGGGTATTTTAGATACAACCAGGTGTTGGTAAGAGAAGAAGACCAATATAAGACTACCTTCACCATAAAGTGGGGCATATATGCTTATCAGAAGATGCCTTTTATCCTATCAAATATCATTTCTAAAGATCCATGGACATGGCTTTCCAAGGCTTGATAAATCAGATGGTGATAGTCTACTTGGATGACATAACATTTTTCTCTTAGAAGCCTAGTGAACACTTAGATCACCTAAGGTTGATCCTTAAAAGATGTAGATAATATGGGATCTCATTAAATCCTAAGAAATGTTTATTTTTCATCCATGAAGGCAAACTCTTGGGACATATTGTCTCAAAATAGGGATTAGTTATTGATCCTGATAGAATAAGTGCCATCTTAGAATTATCCTTACTCAAGCACAATAAGGGATTTTAGAGTTTCTTAGGGAAAATAAACTTCATGAGAAGGTTTATACCTAGTTTTGAAAACTTGGTCAAACTCATTACTTCCATTCTAAAGAAGAACCAAGTGTTCACTTGGTCAAATGAAGGTAAATCAAAATTTGAGGCTATCAAACAAGCCATTACCCAAGCACCCACACTCATGAATCCTAATTTCTCAAAGGATTTCATATTATATACCTTTACAAATATTGAGAATATATTAGCTATGCTGATGCCAAATAATGGTGAATAGCTTGAGTAGCTAATTGAGTTTTTAGTCAAAGGCTTAAAGGATATGAGGTAAGGTATTCTTTTATATAAAATCAAGTCCTTATAGTGGTAAAAAGACTTGAAAAGTGTAGACCAATGCTCTCCAACAGCAAAATCTATCTTATGGTGTCTCATCCTAGAGTAAGGGATTTCCTTTTTAATAGAGGCTTGGATGAAAAGAGGGTTGGTTGGATTACCAAGATCATGAAGTATGATGTGGAGATTAAGGTCACTAAGATAATAAGGGGAAAAGGATTATGTGAGCATATGGTGGATGACATTGATGAGGATAAATAAGCTGTCTTGGTAACACAAGATAACTCACAAATAGATAGACCTCCATCTCTGACTAGTTGGCTTCAGGATATGACACATTTATTGATAATAGGTGAGTGCCCAAAAGGTATGGATAGGGAAAAGTGAAGGCATTTTAGACTTCATTCCATACCTTATGCATTGGTTGATGGGGTTATCTTTATAAAATACCTCAATGGGGTGTTTCTAAGGTGCATTGACGAAGACCAAGTGAATAGAATTTCGGAACAATTCCATGATGGGCTTACAATAGGATATTTTTCTCTAAGGACTACAACAACAAAAGTAATGAGGAATGGTTATTATTAGCCCAGTCTCTTTAAGGGTGAGTATGCATGGGTAATAAAGTATCAAAAGTGTGCTCTCTATGTAGGCAATCAAAGATTGATCGCCCTTCCTCTCAACCCACTTTGGGTGGAACAACCCTTCATATAGTGGGGTTTAGAATTCATAAGAATGATCAATCCATATTCTAGTGGAGGACATAAATGGGTAATAATTGCTACTAACTACTTCACTAGGTGGGTGGAAGCAATTTACCTAAAAGAAGCTAATGAAATAGTAGTGTTAGACTTATATGACAACATAGTGATGAGGTTTGGTATAGTAGCAATAATAATTTTAGATAATGTATTATCATTTGTTGGCATGATAATAAGTGAATGGGCACTTTAGCTGGGCATCTACCTTAGTACATCCTAAAATTACTACCCATAAGGCAATAGACTGGTAGAGTCAAATTATAAAAACTTGATAAAGATCGTCAAGAGGACTATGGAAAAGAATTAGAGAGTGTGGAACAAAAAATTAACAATAGCCATATAGGTTGATAAAGTGACTCCAAAAGTTTCCATTGGAAACTCACCATTCATCTTTGTATATGGGAGGGAGGCCAAATTAACCATCTCTCTTGAATGCCTACCTTGGATTTAGCTCATCAACTTGAGTAGAGTGAGCCTATGAGCATAAAGCTGGCAGAGCTCATGGAACTTGAAGAAACAAGGGACCTCATAATGAAGACACTGGAGTCACACCTATCTCAAGTAAAGAAAGCCTTTGACAACAAAGACATAGAAAGGGAATTCAAATAAGGGGATACATTCTTCAAGTAGGGTTAAGATAAGGCCAAGCTAGGAAACCATACAAAGTTTAACAACTTGTGGAGTGGCCCTTACTTGATTCATAAATACAAACAACATAATGTTTTTGATCTTGTCCAACTAGATGGAGAGATATTACCCATCCTAGTTAATGGGATTCATTTTAAATCCTTACTATTATAAGCTTTTTCATCTATTGTATGTATTGTACATAATATAGTAGATTTTGTTGTTTTCCTCAAAGTGCCTTATGTACATCTTTTTTAGTTGTGTGTTTCCCTTCCATAAGTGCTTTGGACACATTGTTTTTTTTTGGTTACTCTTGTTAATTTAAAATGAGGTTATCAAAATGGGATAGCCTTGTATCAGTTTCACATTAGCGGGGAATAAAGACATGTGACCTCATATGCCCAATGGATCAGACAAATCAACTAATCTATTACATAGCAAACATGTCTCAAGATCCAATGATCAATGCCACACACTAAACCATGTGGATACATATAGATGGTGCAGATCAAGGTCAAAAAGTCAATGATCCCATATTGTACATGAGACCATCATGTGGCATGAGTGTGTTAACCACATGGATATTGATAGCAGGGTGCATAGAAGGCATGCAGGGTTGCCAAGTGTCATAGTCCTGCAAATGGAAATTTAATAGCATGTATTATGCCAAGTGTCATAATCTTGAGTGTAGATCAAAGATCAATGGAAAAAATTCAATTCAAGGCTAGGAGACTCCTAATGAGATTGATGGTGTGAATTTGATCAAGTTATAGGGGATGCAAGATAAAGATACATGTTCAAAATGATGATAGTCATTATTTAATTAGATAAGTAGCCAAATGAAAAGGAGAGGCTACATAGGTAGACATGTCAGATCAAAAGGTTTTTTGGACTTAAGCATGCAAATGTATGAGCATGAGATCAAAATAGTTAAGATCCCTAGTTTGAAAATTTAGAGCCTACGGGTTAGGTTTTCTGAGGTTGTAGTGTGGTTTCATAACTGTATTCATTATTGTTTAAAAGGGATCCACATGTACAATACATTTTTGGCTTATATATTCTTTTGACCCATAGAGCCATGGTTTCCTACTGGTTTGAATGAGATGGATACATTTAGGAGTGAGGTGTCCATGGAAAACTAATAAGGGAATTAGATTTCCTTTCCAGGGACACCTATAATAAGTTCGAAAAAGAACTATATAGTCAATAGGATATTAGTGGAGTGTGTTAAGATAATAATCATAAAATTGATCTCAAGATCATTTTTCAAAAGTAGGATAGGCCTAGTTTTGATCATCCTCTCATAAGTGATCGACTACCTACAATAGGCCTAAAGGAAAATAATTGCTTGGTATAATTTCCTTTATCATTTCTTTTGTACCAACTGGTAGGTGGGTAACTAGCACTTGGTTTTTTATGGGATCTATTTTAATGACTGCATGTTATAACCACAACATAGAAGTACCAAGATGATGGAGCCAATAGAATGATCAATCAAGGCTCCAACTCAACACTTGGAATACACTTTCCACCCTAGCACAATGATGCTCTTATGTGTTATAAATTCTAGCTTGATCTAGTGTAGAAGTAGAATCTCAATTGACAAGGTGAAGCCCTACCAAAAAAAAGTATGAAATACCTCTTGAAGTAACAAAGATAATTTTTACCTATCTCTTGGCTTTTAATTCTGTTTAACAAAGCTTGTGCATGATGGAATTGTGAAAGAGTTGCTTCCATGTCCATTATCCTTCATTCTTGCCTCTTTTTAGGTGTTTTAAAAAAAATTCAAGTTTGAACTTGTGTTCTTTCTAACAATAATGGATTCTTAGTGTGAACATTATAATTCTTCCTTGCTCCATTCATTGTTCAATGAGCCTAGTTTATGAAATACTTATGCAAATTAGCTAGATTGTGAGATTGTGTGAGCTGGAATTATATTATGCTACATTAATGTTTATTTCATGCTTATGTGAGTGTCAATTAAATTACATGTATCACCCATTTAGTTATCTTAGTTACCCTATACCCCCTGTATATCCCTTTTCCAAACAAAATCATTAGATTAAGTGATCTACCAAGAATAATCTAGCCTTCTTCAAAGGTTCAACCTCACCATAGGATACACATAGCCCGAGATTGTTCCCATTATGTAGCTTGGTTGTAGGGAGCCTAAAGAACCCTCTCCAAGGATATAGACTAAATGCTACAATAGTTTTTGGCACACCTGATGGGACCACTTTTGAATAAGTTTGGTGAATTTTGGTGTTGATTTGATCAATTTATAGTAGTTATAGCTTCCATACAATAGTATATGGTGAATCTAAATAACACAACATTTTAGTGGTAGAGCAGTAGTTATATTTCATGCCAAAGGTGACCATAAGATCAACTTATAAATTTATTCCTTTTAAATTTGTTAAATTAAATTTGAAATTAGAAAGAAGGTTAATATTTGTTAGCACTAACCCATACAATGGAAAATTTCCTCCTAAAAAAATTTAAAAATATACCTCTACAAGATCTTTGTTATCCCCTTTCACTGCCATGGTAGTCCCTTGGACCTTTCCCTTTTATTATTTTCAATGGTCAGAGTCCATTGACCCACAATCACTGTGATCCTATTCTAATGGTAGGTCTTAAAAGTGTTCCTTACTTCACATGAGACCAATCTATAACCCCTTCTAATAACCTAAGAGATGTAGCTAACTTCTAAAATATTCATGGTGTCAATGAGCAAAATGTGACAATCAAGTTATTGGCCATCTCTTTTAAGGTTAAATCCCTTGATCGTATATAAACCTTAATATTAAATCCATCACATAATGAGATCAATTAGATGATTTATTGTGTAATATTTTTGAAGACAAGAGTGACCACTTGTCACTTGTTGAATAGTTAACTACAATCAAGAGGGCTCCTCATGAGGTTATGCAGGATTTCAATACAAGGTTTCAAAAGACATGGGATAGGATTCTAATCTCTATCAAGCCTACTCCTAACTATGCTACATCAATGTTTATTTCATGTTTATGTGAGTTTCAATCAAATTTGGTGTATCACCCATTTAGTTCTCTTAGTTACCTTATACCCCCTCTCTATCCTTTTCCAAGTAGAGGCATTAGTTTAGGTGATATATGAAGAAGAATTTAGCCTTCTTCAAAGGTTCAACCTTGACATAAGATACCCATAGCCTAAGGTTGTTCCTACTATGTAGATTATTTGGAGGGTACCTAAATAAACCTCTCCAAGGGTGCAAACTAAATGTTACAATAGGTACTAATGACATATTTTTCAAAAAATAATAATTTTATCTTATTTTTTATGTTCGTCTCTTATTTCCCACACTGGATGCCTCTTCCATATATTTCTCACATATCTCATATTTATAAAAAAAAAATTAAGTTAAGGTATGCATCTATCAATTATTTACTTTAATTTATTTTCTACTTTATACTAAAATGTATTATCTTAGTATTATGTGTTGCCATGTTCTTTCTCAAAGCACCATCCCATGTTACAATTGTGTGACATGTAAAGATATTCAAGTGAGGCATATGTGTACACATAATATTTTTCAACTTTATTAGTTATTTATATTTTCTTTTTGGTTGGAACCTATTGAGTTTTGATCTCTCTAAGTGCACACCTTAAAATATACATCAGGAAAGGGATGGGAAGACCATTGGTGCTTTACAATATTTTTGGTTAGCTCTATCATTACCTAAACCCATTACAAATCATGTCTATCTAACTTTGAAAGTAATCCAAAGCCTATTTACTCATTTTCCTAAGAATTTATCCTTCCAAAGAGTCATTAACTAAGAAAATACCCTCTTACTAGGTCATCCAGGTTGATGTTGTTATAAAATATTAACTGCAAATTATGGAATGAAATTGATTTGGCTGCCTTAATTTGAGGATTAACATTAAAAATTTCTAACAAATTGGATTGATTTTATTTATTTTGTTGATTGTAATTTCAGAAGGGCCAAGGCTTAAACATTGTTATAAATACAAGGCTTATTTCATTCCATTAGGGATGAACATTAATTTTTTCATCATTATAGTTTGTAATTATACTAAATTTAGATTTAAAGGAGCCATTGATTAATGTTTGACATGAATAAAATATTACTTATCTTGTGGGATGTCTTAAATTTAAAGTAATAGTATTTTAGTCTAAAGCTAGTTTCTATAGTGTGATCCTTATATATTCACAATAACCTCTTGAAAATCACCATTGGGAAAGAAGAGATTGAAACTTGATCTGTTCACTCAAGATAAGTATTTCTAACTCTTTTTATTTCATTTCATAGATAGATATTGTATAATTAATCTATGTTTGAATGCATAACTCCTTCCTTAGATTATCTATCTGCTTTAACTTAGTTTAGATATAAGGTTTTCCTTGCTTCCCATCTTCCATTTTAGGTGATCTAGACCATCATTTGCCTACCATGATCTCTTGATTGTTTATTTGTGTTTAACCATCCACCTTTATGCCATAAGTCTTGATGAGAACTAGATTAGTTTTGTAACATCCCCACTGGGACCTAATTAGAATAACATGATATTTTTTCAATTTAATCTATGTATTTTTTAATTATATTACACCATGAGTCTCTAATTAATGATCTAAAAAAAAACACTCTAAGTATGTTAACTGTAAAATAAGCATGTGATGTGTGTGTGTGTGTGTGTGTGTGTGTGTGTGTGTGTGTGTGTGTGTGTGTGTGTGTGTCTCATTGATCACTTGCATTAGATGAACACAATATAACTGAATATAGAAAGCAATTATATCTATCCATCCATAGATGGTACAAACATACAACTACTACTATAAATGTATAATGAGTAAATAATTACATCTCATCAAGGATAATGTTTCAATAATAATAAATACAATACAAGATATAAGACTTCACAAACCATGATTTTTCCAAATTCTAGTATCTATGCTAATCTCAAGTGTAGTCTCCAATTAAGTAATGATATAGGGAGGGAGAGAATAATCTATGTGTTTTTCCACAAAAAATAGAAACCATCAATTCTCTCACACAATCCCTCATCAGGGAATGGCCTTCCCTTCATGGATAAGTAGATAGTGATGGTTTAGTAATCTAGAGAGACAAGCTAGTACTTATGTGATGTATGATTTATAAGAACATGAAGTGTACCATAAATAAATCCAATCTAATATGAAGTCATAAAAAATGTAGATCATACATATGAAATTATAATGTCTAACTAACATTACTTTGACCAAATTTTTTAATAGTTATTGATCTCTAAGATCAGTCAAATTCATACAAACCACTTGATTGGATTACCTTCATCTGACATTGATGATACTAGTAAACTAATAAAATTTGTCTCACTACTTACTTAGTACCAGCAATATGATATTTGATTAATCTAAATATAAATAATATATTCATAAATATTACTTCCTACAGACACTTAAAATTAGTCACCGTGAATTGATTTTAACATTCTTTGCACTAAATACCTAATAATCTCTAATCCTCTTTAATCATCCTTAATTTTTTTTAATCACTATTCAACATCACTATTCACTATTCACTAATTTATTATCCCTAAATTAATCCAAATTTAATTAACTAATCTTTTTTTAATAAAAAATTTCATAGATTTTAGAAATTCATAATTTTTATAAATCTAAAAAATCAAAATTACCATCACATCCACCTTTATTCCAATTGTCTTCCATGATATCATTTAACTATCCACCTTGATTCCCATTATCTTCCATGATCCAATTTAATAATCTATTTTTATTTTCATTATCTCCCATGATCTAATTTTCTCTAATTTAATAATCTACCTCACATCCACTTACTAATTTTATATCATACCTTCCTCTCAAATAAATTTTATATTCATTTGTGAGTCCTTCATGTTCTCCACTCCAATTTTTAATTTAAAATTTTCATTATGAATTAAAAATGGCATTTTATTCTCATGCCTTGATCTTCATCTTAAGATGGATATCTCACATCCATTTCTAAATTCTATAAATTAGAGGTTCTTCCTCCAATTTAACAAAGCTTTTTTATTCCAAAGTTATTCTACCATTATATCTCCAAGCTTCTTCATTATAGGTTTATCATGATGATATTATACAAGATTAAATACCATGTTGTTTCCCATTTTCCCTTGTGTTGGAAGAGTGAGCAGCCATAATTCAAAGAGAACAAATTAAATTCACATCACAAAGGACAAAACTTCATTTTGTGCTAAGGTATAATTTTGTTTTGTTTCTTTCATTTATAGCTCTAACATAGGTTGAGTTAGTTTAGATTAATATTTCATTTCATTTCTTATCTTATTTGTATTTCTAGATTTCCTTAATACATTTTGGCATGCATGGTGGGACTTTCCCTCATCTTTTTTTAATCTCATATTTGTCATAGTTACATTTAGAATTACTTTTCATTGATTTTTGTTATTTTTTATCATTTTTGTGGTTTGTTCTTAATTTGTTACAAGTTTTTTTGACAAAAAAAAAACTCTCTAACAAATTGTTTCTAGAATGTTTGTCAAAGAAACTCTGAAAAATGTCTTAAAAAAAACCAATTTCTTTTATTTTACTACTAACGGTTTCAATTTAGTTTTTTAAGTTTTTATAATTACATCAGATTTCATTTTGAGTTAATTATTTATTTTGAAGTATTCTATTTATAATTTTATAACTATATATGTTCTTCCTTTGGCATCACATTGGTGACGATACTTAGGAATAAAAAATAATTCTATTTTTTTTTTGTTATCCATGTAGTATTTGTGTATGCTCTTTTTTGATTTGGAGTTAATTATTATTTTTTAAGAATTTTGTATGTAATTATGAAATTGTGTATGTTATTCCCTTAGAGTTACATTAGTAATGATACTCAAGAATAAAAAATAATAACATATTTTTTTGTGTTATCTAAGTGGTGTTTGCATATGGTCTTTATTTAGCGTCACGTTGATGATGATGCCTAGAAATAATAAATGAAAACTTTTTTTTTTTTTTTAAAAAATTATAAGAGTTCTACTGATCATAGATTTCAACACCATGTAGTAGACCAAACCTTAAGTATCAATAGGGTATATAAATTTAGATCCAACTATTTCAATTGCCTAAGCAGTTATAAGTTTTAAGCATACCATGATATGATGAGATTTCATGATCCAATAGCTAGAGTTTCAACAATTTCATTGAGATATGATATCATCGATTATCAACACATTGAAACATATATGGCTGTGTTTGACACTTTAGGATAAGACCCAATAGTGTGCATCCACTTTATCTATTTAGTCCATGGTTTAGGGCCTCAATATACCGTAAGGTATCTTGGAGGATTGCCTTTATGTAATTTTGTTTAAACTTTAAGACTAAGAAAACCTCTTTTGTCATTCAATTTTGGTGCATCAATTAGTAGTTAGCATCAAGAAGTTACCTTCCATACACCCTCAAAACTAGACTTAATGGGCCATGGGAATGATAGGATCTTCCGTGGTTAGTTTCTTGAAATATTAAGCTACAATTGAGAGCATGAATGATTAAGTGACATCAAAAGTCCCAAATGTTATTCATGACCCTTATCCTAATTTTTTAACTTTTATGTGTAATTTATTAAATATTTAAAGTAAGATTTTTTTTTTGTTTCCTTATGTTTTTCACATGCTACAATATCCTTGTTTGTAAACAAATTTATTTTGAATCATTTAAAATCTACCAATAACCTTACACTCAAACTCAAAAGTATTTAGTTGTCAATCAAGTTTTTAAACACTTTAGTCTTTTTATATTCTAGTGTCAAGTCTTTTTTTAATCCTTTATTGAGTTAAAACCCTTCTTGTAAGCAATATCACCTATCACTAGCCAAATGGCTATGTGGAGTTATCATTTGATCAATCCTGTCATAAATCCAAATCCAAAAAATCATAGTCTTAACATAGGGTTAAATCCAATCAATTTTGATTCAAATACATATTTAAATCAACATCAAATAAATTATCCAACAAATCCAAATATAATTTTTAATGTGCATTCAACCTCACCCATCAATCAATCATATCTAAACATCAACTAGTCAAATATAAACTTGAATAGGTATTAAAGTGTACCAATCAATCATCCAATAAATCCAAATTTGAGTTTAAATGTGCATTCATCCTCACCCATAAATAAGTCAAATCCAAATTTTAATACCTACTCAATTTTACTCATCTACTAGTCAAATCCAAATTTGAATGCTTATTCAAGTTTACCCATTTACCAATTGAATCCAAACTTGAATAATTATTCAATTTTACCCATCAATCAATCATATAAAAAACATCAATAAATCAAATCCAAATTTGAATATTGATTCAATTTTACAAATCAATCCAATCCAAAAATCAATCAATCAAATTTATTCTTGAACCAAACCCCATTCACAATTCAACCCCCAATACAATCAAATCTAAACACAACCTTCAATCCAAATCTAACCTTTAATTTTAACACCCATAAAAAGCAACCATTTAGCATCCATCAAAATAAACCATTTTTTTATACATCTAATTCATTACCAAACTTGAATCAAATTACATCAAATCCACATTTGTCCACACATCCATCTAACTTCACAAGTACACCTAATCTAGATACTTTCACCTTCAACACAAACTTGTCAAATCCATCCTTCAATCCAAAAAATTCAAGAAGTCCATCCTTTAGCACAAATCAATACATTAACACTCCACTCCATAGTCCACATTCCAAAATCATTGAATACATCAAAGAAAATAAAAATGAGGTCTTGATACAAATTTTAAGTCTAAGAGCCAAGTTTACTCTTGATTTTGAAACCCAACCTCCCAACAACATTACCATGCCTAATGGTAATCCTGGTCAAGAAAATCATAAACACAAATTAACTCCTTTGGGACAAACCTATGATGTGTCATTTCAAAATTTGGTCATTGCAAACTTAGTCATATTTCCAAACACCAAACAATTTGATGAAAACATCCCAAAACCTGAGTGGTATAAAGTTAACAAATATTGTGACTATCACAAAATAGAAGGTCATTCCACAAATTGTTGTATTAGACTAAAGCATTATATACAATATTTGATTTAAAAAAGGTACATTTTGGTACATCTAAGTGTATCCCTACCCCAAAATCATAGCTTAGGGGCATGCCAACATTTTGTTCCTGAGCCTAATCATACCACTCCTTTCATTAACACCACCAATCCTTCCTCACATATTGTAAGTCCATATCCCACACCAATTTATTAGGAAAAATAATATTACTTACCGTTATTTTCCTCCCACAATGATAATCAAATAATCACATAATTCCTAAATGGCCTCCAATTAGAAGAGCATCAAGAAAAATCTACATATTTTAAAGATCAACTAGCATTACTCTATCAAGATGAATCCTACCATTCAAATCTAAAATATTTGTCCCCTACTAAAAACCTCTTTGAGGCACTATTGGATATTCCAAATCTAAATTCTAATCCTAAAACAAATTGATATCTAGAAAATCAAAAATATGAGTCTTTTACTGATATCCTCTTTGAGACATTATTGTATAATCCATATCTAAATCCCAATCAAAACAATTAAGAAGAATCCCTTAATGAAAACTTTTCTAAGGAACTAATAGATGAAAAAATTAATCTACCCCTTACATCAACACAGTTGTAGAATAGATTTATATCACATATTAAAGACACCATTGATACAAAAGTGAATCACCAAATCATTCAACTTGTGATTACTCCCATTCCTTATGGAAATGATATTGTTGGTCCCATCACATTTCACATAATGAAACCTATACTTATCTCCACTATCATTTTATCCCTCCAAATATTTATGCACTCAACACATATCCTTTATCCAACACACCTTCTGATTCACCCTCTTTGGCAGAACCCTCTATTATCAGGCTTATGATGGTATCTTGGTAAATTTAGAATAATCTAACATAGAAATCAAATAAATTACTGAAGAAAACCCTAGAGCACATACCTGAATGATCAATAGGGGTCAACATCATGCATCTCAAACCCTTTTATAATTAAGATGACAAAAATTAAAAAAATCACAAAACATTATGCATCTCGTGACCCTCCATTGGGTTCAGATGCTAATAAAGCCAAAAAAAATTAAAAAATTAAAAATTAAAAAAAAAATTCCTAAGAGTACCTTGACACTTGGGACCAACCCATTTATAGTTACATTTCACATTTACCTCATTGCATTACATTTTTCATTGTTTACATTTTGTCTAGCATATCAGATGTCATGTTTGGTGATTATTTAGTTGTTAGTTCACATAACAAAAACTTTCAAAATGTAGCTTGTCATATCATTTCACTTTTCATATCACCCTATTATCCCATGGAAAACATTGTAAAAATTAGCATTACATTGATTTTTGCCTTCATTCTTATGAGCAAAGTACATCTATTTTCCCTACATCTTCTTGCAAGACTTAAAAAATACTAGCCCACAACCTAGTCTAGAAGCTTGTCCTTAACAGGTCTCTTCTTACAATTCCCTCTACATAAAAAACATTAGCTAGCTACAAAAAAATGGTAACTTTACTGGCCAATCTTGGTCTTAGGTGATGATCCCTTGAATCTTACTAGTTGCATGGGGCCAAGACTTGAGGGTAAATTTCTTCTAAATAAAATGGAATCCTTATCTAAATCTTATGTAACATCAAATTCAAATTCCACATCTCTCACCCTTTGTTGATCTTCAGTGTTGCTCCCTCACATCTCGCTAGTTACATGGGATTAGCATTGGTGAGCAATGCCCTTACTCACCTATGTATAGTCTTTGGTGATGAGTCCATGTGTCTTCCTAGTCATATAGTTAAATCAAAAGGTATCTAAAGAAAAAAGTTTTTAGAAAATCTTGTCTATATGTCTATGCTGAAAAGGGTAACTTTATCCCCTTTATTGATTCTATCAAGGATAGTTATCTCTAGACTTAACAAATAAATTTAGTATTTTATGTGTAGAAAGAAGTACATTTTTTTCCTTTATTCATAAGGATTAGGTCACCTTCCTTTTCCATGTAAATTTTTAATTTTTTATTTTCATCTTCACCATTTCATAGTTATTCTATTCCCCATTTCATTCCTTTGTTGAAAATTCAAAGTCATATGTTGTGTAAACAAAATAATTATGCCATCACCTACAAAACAACTGTTAGCACTTTTATAAATTTTCATGGATATCCATCATATTTCATCCATTTGATACATTTTTTTCCCATATATACTCATTTTTCGATGGAATTATCATAAAAACATAATGATACATTGTATATCATCAATGTCTAGTCCTTTAATGTTGAGTTTGTATAATAAGTCTCTAATAAAATCCATGTCTATAAATGGCATGTGCATCAAAACAAAAAAACAAAAAAAAGAATCAACAAGTAAAAAAGAGGAAAAAAGAAACAAAAGAATAGTTCATCTAGGAGTAAAAACTAGTAAAATGGTGCTTTGGGAAAGTGCCATGGTGAATTTTTTTCCCCATTCATCCCATAATACCTCTCTCTTCCACCCATCTATATCTAATTCATGTTGTGATTAATCATCATTAATCCATGTAGTCACTTAACTTCTTTGTTTATGTTTGCACATTAATCATTCAAAATCATTTCTTATTATTTTTCCTCAATCTCCCACAACTATTGATTAGGATCAACTAAATCCCAATATACATTCTTTCTACATTAGTCATAAAATTAGTCAACCAAGCCAAGATTGTAAATTTTAAATGAGATATATCATTCTCACATCCATTCTTCTTAACTTTAATTCATGGGGCACCTCAAAGCATGGAGTTTATCTTGGGAGATATCACTCCTAATCCACTCCATATATATATCATTGCTTGGGGAAAATCAATCCATGATCTCAAACAATAACAATGTGAAATCATTAGCTTAAGTGGGTTAATAACATTCATTGTTCAATCTTAATGCTTCATCCATCAACCCACTTTCTCATTACTTCTCATATATGTTAAACTACATTGGCTTGATGTCCATGGACTATGTAGGCACTAATTAAATTCTAAGGGCAGCTCAACCACTAAAAATTAATTTACATCCCCATTCTTCATCTTTTCTTCTCACTAATTTCCATTAGTAACAACTCCCTCTTACTTAGGGTCTCCTACATTAGGGAATCTTTGAATTTTTCTTAGCATCCTTATATTTTAACATCATCTAATACTTCTTTGTTTTTACTCCTATTTTTGGGAGAACTACATGTGGCCTAAAGTCTATCCTTATTATCATGGGCATTCACACCATTTTCAATAATAAAAACATTTAGACTATGCAGGCAATGATTGAGGGTATCGGGCCCCTAGGGTCATTTTGACCACTATCCCTATCATCTACATTCATCTAAAATGTGATTTCACTTGTTCTCATTTTTATCTAAAACTGCATGGTTATCTCAGGGCTTCCTCATCTGTCATTCAATCTTGTCATGCATATTGCCTACCAAAAGTCTAAACCCTGGCATAGGATGTTATTCACGTCATTTGCTTATTTTTCTAGTGTTTATTTCTTTAGTTTTTGTTGTCACCTATGTTTTTTGTGATTCTACTAAAATTGTCTTAATTGAAGTTGTTTACTATTGATTGTCTTGTCATGTGTCTTGAGTTTTACTTATTTAATCCTACAATCATCATTTTTATTAGTATATACTTTTATTTCTTTTTCTTTTTGTTCATATGCTTTCCACTTATTTGTTATTCTTTATTTTTATCATTTTTTGAGTGAAGGTTATTTTGTGTATTACACTATAGTGTGATTATGGATTTTCCATATCATGATGCACTCTATTTTATACAAATTATAATCTTTTCAGTCCTTATGCATCAAACACAAATATTCATCATGGTTATTTCATATCATTGGTGATTATTTTTTTATGCTAAATTAAAATTTAGGTTGCTCCACTCTTACTCACCTATTCATGTTGTAATTTCAAAGCAAGGCAAAAATAAACACAAGGTAAATATCCAACCATTCATAAAATATCCATCCATTTACACTTTTTGATTCATACTTTTTGTAGCCTATACCCTCCCATTCAAATATTTTTCCCTTCAATCCATCAATTTTATATTGTGTAATATTTTTTCTTCATAATTTTAGGCCCTAATTAATTGAAATGGTATCATTCTTTATCAACTACTTACAACTATCAACTATGTAAAATCTTCCTCTCAAATTTAAAAATCTATATTCTTTGTTTTTAATCCCAGATCTTACTAGGATATATCATTCCCACCTCTTCTCATGTGACCCCTAAATCCTAGGCAGCATCCAAACATGCAGCTTCTAAGTAATAAATATTATTTTTTCTATCGATTATCTAGTTTTTAACTAGGGGCAACTCATTTTACACGAAATTTAGTCTTTCAAGTTTAATATTGATTTCTAGTGCTTCAATTTCTTGATGAACTTAATTATCACCACTTCATCATTTTTCATTCTACATCATTTTAAGTGTTCCTCCACTTTACCACATGAACACTCAATGAGCAATCATCATGGGTCCCTCATTTTGTTCCAATCATTGTCTTATTCTTCAATCCAAACTCTTTCACCTATTAGTTAAAAATGATAAAATCATAACATCCATTATTTCTTCATCTAATTTATTTTTCCCACCTTTTCATTGACTTTTACATTCTTTAAAAAGTCATTACTTTGACAATGTTTCGCAATGACTTCTCAAAGAGGGGTAAAATTTAGGCACTTAAAGTCAAACACTTTGTGTTGATTTTAAAATTATTAAAACTAAATACCTAATCATCTCTAATTTTATTTAATTATCCTCAATTTTTCCTCATAACTATTCATCATCAATATTCACTATGTAGCATCATTTTTCACTATTCACTAATTTATTATCCCTAAATTAATCCAAAGTTAATTAACTAGTATTTCTCTAATTAAAAATTCCATAGATTTTGGAAATTCATAATTTTCTTAAATCTAAAAAATCAAAATTACCTTAATATCTACATTTATTCCCATTATCTTTCATGATCTAATTTAATAATCCACCTTTATTTTCATTATCCTTTATGATCTAATTTAATAATCCACCTTTATTCTAATTATCTTCCATGATATTATTTTCTCTAATTTAATAATCCACCTCACATCCACTTACTAATTTTATATCATATCTTCCTTCTAAATAAATTATATATTTATTTGTGAGTCCTGCATGTTCTCTACTCTATTTTTTACTTCAAAATTTCCATTATAAATTAAAAATTACCTTTTATTCTCATCCCTTGATTTTCATATCAAGATGGACAATTCACATCCATTTTCAAATTCTATAAATTAGAGGTTCTTCCTCCAATATAATAAATATTTTTCATTCCAAAGTTATTATGATATTATATCTTCAAACTTCTTCATTATAGGTTTATCATGCTAAGAATATTAGAGATTGCATATCAACACACTACCCATTTGCCCTTGTGTTGGAAGAGTGAGCAACAACAATTCAAAGAGCGCAAATCAAATTCACATCGCAAAGGAGAAAGCTTCATTTTGTGCTAAGGTATAATTTTGTTTTATTTCTTTTATTTAGAGCTCTATCCTAGGTTGAGTTAGTTTAGATTAAGATTTCATTTCATTTCTTAGTTTATTTGTATTTCTAGATTTCCTTAATACATTTCTTACTAGTAGGTATAAAACATATTAAACATAGGAATAATCAAAATGCATAAATTTAGTACGTCAAATGTATGAATGAATCTTCAACATTATGAGTTCACATTGCTACCATTTGGATTTATAAATGCTCTGACAATATTTATGAATCTCATGAATAGTGTTTTAAGAGATTATCTAAATCACTTTGTTTTGGTATTTCTTGATGAAATTATTATTTACTATCAGAATGAATATGAGCATATTCAACATCCAGAATTGGTTTTATAATAGTTGCAGAAGCACAAGTTATATGGCAAGTTGTCTAAGTGCTCATTTTTCTAGAAGAGAGTATAATATATGGGATATATTATCTCTGTAAATGGTATTTAAATACATTGGGCAAAGGTAAGAACCATTGTGGAGTGACCAACACCAAAGAATATCCATGAGGTAATAAGTTTCATAGGACTAACAGGGTATTATAGGAAGTTCATTCTAAATTTTTCTAAGATAGCTAATCCAATTACCTCTATAGAGAATAATAACCAAAGTTTTATCTGGTCAGATAAGTATGAAGTATATTTTCAAGAATTGAAAATAAAGCTTACTTCAACATCAGTGCTAAGAGTTCCTAACCCCAGTGGTTAATTTTTGGTGATCATAAATGTATTTGGGGATGGACTTGGAGGAGTCTTTATGCAAGATGGTACAGTGATAGCTTATGAATCAAGGAAGCTATATCCTTATGAAGTGAACTATGCCCCTCATGACCTATAACTTGTAGTAATTATGCATTCTTTGCAGGTTTAGAGGCATTATCTATTCAAAAAATCATTTGAGATCAAGACTGATAACTTGGGACTTAAGTACATCTTCACCCAACCAAATCTAAATCCTCATTAGAGACATTAGATAAAATTCTTATCTAATTATGATTTCAATATCAACTATATCAAAGGGAAGGGAAATAGAGTAAATTATGCCTTTAGTCATGAGAGATACATAGTAGTCATAGCTACTATAAAGAGTACTTTTAGAGATCAAGTGATTTAATTCTCATGAGCAAATGAATTTTACAATCAGGTCAAGAAAACATTATCTAAGAATGCTCAAAATTCTAGGTATAAATGATTTAAATTAGAGAATGACGGTCTTTTGAAATATAATAGAAAGATGCATATGCTAGATTGATATAATTTATTGAGCACAATGCTAAAATAGCTACATGATGCCCCATATTTAGGACATGTAAGAGTAACCAAGCTCATGGTAGATATTAGACCAATTTAAATATGGAAGGGAATAATGAAAGATGTAGTGGACTTTACGTCATGTTGTTTGGAATGTTAGTGAGTGAAAGCTAAACATGTGCATTCAAATGGATTTTTATATCTATATGATATACTGGAATGGAAGTGATAGGTGATCAGTATTAACTTTGTCCAAGGTTTACCATTATCACAAAATAGGCATGACATGATCTTGGTAGTAGTTGATAAACTAACCAAGGTAGCTTATTTTATACCAAACAATTTGATAGATGATGCACCCACTCTTGTAAAGAGGTTTGTAAAGGAAGTGTATCAGTTGCATGGATTTATAGAGAATATCATTTAGGATCATGATCCAAAGATGAATTCTAAGTTTTGGGTGACTTTGAATTCAGTTTTGGAAATGCAATTAAACTTCAGCACAACATACCACTCAAAGACTGATGGTTAGACTAAACGAGTTACCTAGGTGTTAGAGGATCTTCTTTGTATGTATTACATGGATCAGTAGTACAAGTGAGAAGATATTATTTTATTGGTTGATTTTGATTACAATAGATCATACCAATAAACTTTGAAGATGACACCATTTGATGCATTATATGGAAGAAGGTGTAGAACACCAATAAGTTGGGACATATTGGAAGACATGGTAGTCTTTGGACCTAAGATGCTTTCAAAAATGGAAGATCAAGTTAGATAAATTAGATATATATTAGTTGAGGCCAATGATAGGCATAAGAGTTTTGCTAATATGAAGAGAATATATAGGTAATTTTTATTAGGTGATAAAGTGTTCCTACGGATTAAGCCACATAAGATCTCGATTAAATTTAGAAAGTCAGTGAAACTTTCATCAAGATAATGGGGACCCTTCAAGGTGTTATAAGTGATCAATCCTATAGCAAATTTCTTGCATTTCCACCAAACCTAGCTCTATTGCATAATATCTTCCATGTTTCTTATCTTAAAAAGTATATAATTTATCTTTCACATGTATTGGATTGGAATTCTTTGTAGGTTCTAGATCTTGGGGTGGTCATGGTAGAATTGATAAGAGTAATTGACACTCATAAAATTCATTTATGTAATAGAGAGATGAAATAGTACAAGGTATTATGATACTAATATGTAATGGTCTTGATATGCAATATATGCATAAATACCCTTAAGGTAGGGCAACACCATATAATACTCCTTTAGGAAGGAATAACTCCATAATGTCTCTTCGAGGGGATAACCTCCAATATTTGCTTATAATAGAAGACTCAATGCTTACTTGATATATTTACCATGATATTCATAACCTATATAGATAAATCTATCTAACCCATGGATGGGTAACCTCTTAATCCAATGTAGGCTGACCATTACCCAATGTACTACTTCCACAAGTTACTCTATTATCCTAATATATTGTACCCATATAACTAGGGAATGTGTGCCACATGTCGACTTCTCCATCAACCCATATATCATATCCTTAGGTACATAACAAATACTCTAAGAATAGTGCTACTTAGGAGGACTCTAATGAGTTCCACAAGTGATCTATAAATTTATTTTCTTGATTTGATGCTTCATATTCTGTTATATTTCTATCGAATAATGTTTATAATTCAGAAGTTATGTTTGAATAAGTGTCATCGGGATGATGACCAACTTTAGGGGGAATGATTTTACATCCTGATTTCCCACTAAGCAAATTTCATTAATTATCTCTACATATTTATAGTTGATAATTTCATTTGATTATTATTAACTAAGTTATGAGTTATATGTTATTATAGGATAGTTGTATGTTATTTGGTTTCATGATTACATTCCTATGATCTAGTTGTATTGAATATTCATTATCTTGTGATCATGTTGATTTGTCATTTCAATAGTATTTTATGATATATATCACAATGTTATGGACTAACTACCTACTTATCATGAGTTGGATGTAGGAGAGATTTGTCTCTCAAAGTATGGTGGAGTTAGAACATCATTATAGAAGACAACATAAATGGATGTGTTGGGGGACAATAGAGGAATGACTAAAACCCATGCACACACCACATTAGATAGTACAATTTATATTCATTATTTAAATTGTTGGCATTATTATGTTCTTTATGTTATTTACATTTAGATTACTATATTTGTGTGATGGTTTAGTTTAATATATGCATGTGGTTATTATATATAGATTTAGTGTATAATGTAGTAGTGTGCTTATGTCATGTTATGAAATTCATGATTGAATGTAAATTTGTGTGATTAATTCAATAATGCATATAGCCTAACGATCATGTCTTAGAAATTTTAGATAACATTAGTCGATTATTTTTATGATATCAAAAATATCATTATGTGACTTAATGCCCTAATATATATAGATGAAAAAAGGACATAGATAACCTAGATAACATAGTAATAACAACAATTACATTTTTTTATATTTAAATGACAATGTGTTATTTACCATTTTGGATAAAAAATATAATAGAATTTATATATTAGTCTAGTTACTATTAAAATCTTGATATTGTTAGCATTTCTAAGTTGGTAATAAATAAATATATTTTATTTTATTATACTTAGA
>JARHVA010004938.1:257500-757500 GCA_037957365.1 Torreya grandis
GTAAATGGATGAAGATTGTATGAATGGTTAGATAGATGCCTTGTGTTTTTTTTTGCCTTGATTTGGAATTCCAACATGAATAGGTGAGTAAGAGTGGAGCAACATAAATTTTAATTTAGCATAAAACAATAACTACTAATGATATGAAATAACCATGATGAATATCTATGTTTGATGCATAAGGACTGAAAATATTGTAATTTGTGAAAAATAGAGTGCATCATGATATGGAAAATCATAATCACACTATAGTGTAATACCTAAAAGAATCTCAATTCAAAAAAGTTAAAAATAAAGAAAAACAAACAAGTAAAAAGAATATGAACACAAACAAAAAAAAGAAAAGTATATACAAACAAAATATATGATTGTAAGATAAAAGAAGTAAATCTCAAGATACATGACAAGACAATCAAGAGTAAGCAATTTTAGTGAAGATAAGATCAGTGAATCACAACAAACATAGGTGAAAACAAAAACTAAAGCAATTGACACCAAAAAAATAAGAAAATGGCATGACTAACATTCTAAGCCAGGGTTGAGACTTTTGGTAGCCAACATGTATGACAATATTAAATGAAAGATGAAGAAGCCCTAAGATAACCATGCAATTTTAGATAAAAATGAAAACAAGTGAAATCACATTTTGGATAAATGGAGATGATGGGGATAGTGGTCAAACTAATCCTAGGGGCCCCATGCCCCCAAGCATTGCTTACATACTCTAAATTCTTTCACCATTGAAAATGGTGTGAGTGCCCATGATAATAGGGATAGACTTCAAGACACATGTAGTTACCCCAAAAATGGGAGGAAAAATAAAGAAGTATTAGATGATGTTAAAATATAAGGATGCTAAGAAAACTTTAAAGCTTCTCTGATGAAAGACATCCTAATTAAGAAGGCATTGTTAGCAATGGAAATTAGTGAGAAGAAAAGATGAAGAATGGGGATGGTAATTAATTGTTAGTAGTGGAGTTACCCTTAAAATTTAAGCAACGGCTATATATTATGTGGACATCAGGTCAATGTAGTTCAATACATATAATAATTGATGAGAAAATGGGATGATGGATGAATAATTAATATTGACCTATGAATGTTATTAACCCACTTAAGCTAATTATTTCACAATGTGATTGGTCAATATGATGGATTGATTTGCCCCAAAGCAATGATATATGTAAGGAATGGACTAGGAATGATATCTCTCAAGATAAGCTACATGCTTTGAGGTGCCCCATAAATTAGGGTTCTTAAGAATAGATGTGGAAATGATATATCCCATTGAAAATTTATGAGCTTAGCTTGGTTGAATAATTTAATGGATATTTTAGAAAGGACCTATATTGAGATTTATTTAGTCCCAATCAATAGGTACGAAAGATTGAGTTGAAATAATAAGAAATGATTATGGATGATTGATGTGAAAACATAAACAAAGAAGTTAAGTGATGGCATGGATTAATGATGATTAATCACAACATGGATTGGGTATGGCTGGGTAGAAGAGAGAGGTATTATGGTATGAATAGGGCAAAAAAAATGTTTTCACCTTGACACTTTCCCAAGGCACTAGTTTACTAGTTTTCACTCATGGATGAACTATTATTTTTGTTTATTTTCTCTTTTTCTTATTTTTTTGTTTTTAATTTTGTTGATTCTTTTTTTGTATTTTTGTTTTGAGATGTTTGATGCACATTCCCTCTATAGAGATGGATTTTATTAGAGAGGTCTTATACAAACTCAACATTAGAGGACTAGACATTGATGATATACCATGTATCATTATGTTTTCATGATAATTCCATGGAAAAATGAGCATATGTGGGAGAAAAAAATGTATCAAATTGATGTAACATGATGGATATGCATAAAACTTTGTGAAATTGCTAACAATTGTTTTGTAGGTGATGACACTATTTTTTTTTTTTACACAATATATTAATTTCAATTTGTAGCAAAGGAATGTAAGGGGGAATAGAATAAGTATGAAATGGTGAAGATGAAAACCATAAATCAAAATTTTACATGGAAAAGGAAGGTGAACTAATCCTTATGAGCAAAGGGGAAAATATTTACTTATTACTATAATCACAAAATACTAAGTTTATTAATTGCATCTAGAGAGAACTAGCCCCAATAGAATCAGTAAATGGATAAAGTTACCCTTTTTAGCATAGACATATAGAAAAGATTTTTTAAGAAATTTTTTCTTTGGACACCTTTTAATTTAATATGAAATATATTTTTTCGTGACCCCCTACATGTAGTCTTATGTGACTAGGAAGACACATGGATTCATCCCCAAAGATTATATGTAAGCGAGTAAGGGCATCTCTCCCCAATTCTAATCCCACAAAGCTAGTGAGATGTGAGGGCTCAACACCGAAGATCAAAAAAGGGAAAGAGATGCGGATTTTGAATTTGATGTTGCATAAGATTTAGATAAATGTGCCATTTTATTTGAAAGAAATTTACCCCCAAGTCTTGGCCCCATGCAACTAGTAAGATGCAAAGGCTCATCACCAAGACCAAGATAGGAAAGTAAAGTTACCATTTGTTTTGTAGCATACCAATGTTTTCTGCATAGATGGAACTGTAAGAGGAAACTCTATCATGGACAAGATTCTAGACTAGGATGTGGGCTAGTATTTTCTAAGTCTTGAAAGAAGATGTAGGGAAAATAGATGTACTCTACTCATAAGAATAAATTCAAGAACCAATGTAATGCTAATTTTGAATATCAAATAGTTTTTAAATAATTAGATTCTAAAAATCTCAATTTTTTAAATGAAATAGAATTTGATGCGAAATTCTCAATTTCTTGATTAAATAAAATAGGAAATGGATTACATATTCAAGAACCAAACATGAATCTATGATAAATCCATAAATATTTTTATGTATTTAACTCCCTATTTTCAAACTAATTCATGAACAATAATTAGCCTCATACTAATAAATACTATTTACTTAAAATGGATTTTTTAAAATAAGTCATTTTCCAATTTTTAATCAAAAGGAATTAACTTTTCAACAGAATTTAAATTGTCTGCAACAATTCTGATTATGAGTATTCTATAAACTCACATAAATCTATTGATCATTTAAAAACATTCCATATAGAGTTTATCTCTATAAATAATCTCTTAATTAATTTCTCATAATTATTATTCCAAAATATCAATGATTAATTTTAAGTTGGTATAATGAAAAAATAAAAAATAAAATAGAGATCAGATATTGTTTATGGGGTTCACTGATTGGCTAAATCCTTGGGATTGATAAATAGAAATCTAACCCATTAAAAATCAATTTGCAAGTAATATATAACTTATAATAATGATAAATGAACCGTGTCACCTACAACAACATTGAAACCTAGATATTGAAGACTCTGAATTTGGTCAAAAAATGTCTCCCTTTATATCTAAAGATGTGCAAGTATTTTCTTCTTCAAAATGGGAAAATAACATCTCTATAATTTATATAGGTTTATAATTATCTGTAGTAGGTAAAAATGGCCTCAATTAGGTTATTACAAAATTATGCCTCTGTACCAAAAATATACATCTTTCGTAATAATCTCTTCACTTAGTTTCCTATCTCTAGATAATAAAAAATCATCTACAATATAAAATGAAATAAAGTTGTTATTAGCCAACATTGGCTAATAACCTCTTTTACTTAAAATGCATTAGCTTCCTGTAAAAAGGTTTACATGATTTTTTTTAAATCAAATAAAATCCCATATGAATAGGGAAGTTATAATGCCATGCTTAATTTATCAAAACAATTGCCCATAAATAATATGGTCCACATTACCACCAAGACCATCAACCATGTAAAATTGCTGACCATGCAAAAGTCGATGATCCAGATGGATTTGTTAAGGGATAAAGCATGCATGTAATTATTTATTGAAATATCTACCATTTAAATAAACAAAACCAAAACATGTTCCACCAACCATATGACTTCATCAAAACCATCACCCTTTTAAAATGTGGATCCACATGGAAGATAAAGCATGAAGTTTAATTAAAACAAACCTTTATCCACCTAATTGAGCTCCACTTAACTCACCCACATTCCATATAATGGCTATTCCACATGGGAATGGGGAAGGATAGTGATAAAATTCCAAACCTAAAAAGGTAATTAAACATGTGGAATGAAAATGTGACTTAGGTCTATAAATAACATATCCCATATAAATTAAATTCACCCCCATCCAAAGCAATTCCATGTGGGGAAAGGTAAAGTGGGGTGAATAAAGTTTATTAAAATGGGATAAAGGTTTATTTTTATTTTTTTAATATCCCATGGTTTTTAATGACCATAAAAAATACAATATTAAGAATAATAGAGAAATTATGGTGAGAATTAAATCAAGACAAAGGCTTAAACAAAAATATCCAATGGTAAAATAAAAACCATATGAAAATAGGATATTAAAATAAAGGATTATTCTGAACCATATGAAGAGAGAAAATCCTCCAGATCAAACCTCCCTAATAAGACCCTTTTAGTTCCCAAAAGGTCAAATCACTCTCTAAATCTACAAATGGTTCACTCTATAAAACATCACTGTAAAATATCATGGTAATGATTAAAAAATCAAAACTAAATCCCTAAAATGCTAGCGAGAAACAAAATTATCTACCCAATATCAAAATGTAGATAGAAGTAAACTACCTGCTCAAATGTCACATCTCCAAAACTATGAATATGCCAATCACTGTAAAATGATCACCAAGTGCAATTGTAAACCAGTTTTTTAGTTTAATAAATATACACACTAATTTTAACCACATTTTATAGTTACAAATAAATTCCCAAAATGAATAAGAGACTTATAAATATGCAAATATCATGCATGGCTACAAAAAGTTTGTAAAATATTTACAATTACAAATAGTGCCTACAAAGGGGTCTTATAAGCCTCTATTTTCACAATGTAATTGACAACATATACTAAAATGCAATTTTTTCCAAAATGGACATATTGAACATGCCCCAAGGTTTAAAAATGAAGCTTTTCTAAAAACTCAAATGTGAGAAAAATAATCCAAGTATGATAAACCTGTCCCATAGCTTTTCTCTATAGGTTACTCCAATAAACCGTATTTAAATCTTAAATCATTTGAGAATATATCCAATTTTAAACATGTGTTAATTATTTTTACAAATGCATTAGGAATCTATAAACTTATCAAGGAGAATCAAAATAGAGCTTTTAGTAAAACCATAAACATGAGAAAATAATCCAATTATAATAAACCTGCCACTTGAATTCCCTCACAGATAGTACCTACAAATTTGTTCAAAGTCAAAATATATTCCTTTCAAAAGGAATCCCAAAAACTACTTTGAACATTTACATGCTAATAAAATAACACAACTATGTAAATATGAAACTAAGGAATTGCTTACCAACCCACTTTATCACATTTTCCTATGCAGGTGGTTTAATTTCCTCAGTGAATACCTGAGTAGTTGCATGGTTCATATCTAAAACTATTGGATTTTAAATAAATTTCTATTTGCTTACAGATGCATCATTCAGCATGGATGTCTTACTGCAATACTTAGGATGTAGTTATGCATACAATACCTAACATTTATCATTTTTGTGACCACTTAGATTACAATGAGTACAATAATTATTACCCATTTGTTTTTCTTTAGAAAACATAAACATCTTAATGGATGGTTTTTTTTCCAACATAAGGCAAGATAGTGATTATTTAATCCACAAAAATTTCATGGATATTTAGACCAAAAATGCTATGATAATAAGTCCTTATTTTCATATTTGAAATATACATTGGAATATTTACTAGGGTTTGAGGACTAGTGAAATTATGAGAAGGTGGAATGATTTTACCTTTTATCAAATCATGTCTGCACACAACATTTTTTTGTGGGGATGGACTTCTTTTTCTTTGCATGCTATCACTCTGCAAGACTAGTGACATGAAAACTTTGATGTTGGAAGCTTATCTTCCTTTAGCGGTTCTAGAATTTTTGCCACATTCCATTTTCACACTAGTATATGGTAAACCTATAAAATGAGGTCTATCCTCTACCTGAATGGGTTTAGTTATGCCTTGTCCATTTTTACCAAAGCATCTTCCTTCAAATTCCATTTTATCTAATAGTGTAGACCCAATACCATTAGTGTGTTTTTAAAATCACCAAAAGCAATATCTAAAATTGAATTTTAGGAAGTACTACATGAGGACTTACTTATAATGTATTCATTTATCATTGTCCCTACATTTGATGTGGAAGGTAAATCCTTCACTTGTTCGTCATTCTGTAGTCTTACCAATAGCTCATCCTTGGTTTGTAACTTAGTTTTCAACCTTTTAACTTCCTCTTCCAAGGAATAAAATTTTTATCTCAAGAGAGAATTCTCTTCTTAAATTTTTTGATTATATGACTCAAGCTCATCGAGTTTCTCTTGATCGGACAACTTACCCATGGTTTCTTGTTCTTATAAACTACCTGTACTTCCATCACTACAAATAGAGTAAACAACAACTTTACAAATTATCTAACTAATACTGAAATTGAATTCAAATTTTGACACAATCAGAAGGTAATCCATACATTCTAACTATTTTGATACCAAAACTAATCCAAAAACTAGATTTATCTTCTTAGATAAATCAAATAGTTTTTAAATAATCAAATTCTAAAAATATCAATTCCTTAAATGAAATAGAATTGGATGTAGAATTCTCAATTTCTCAATAAAATAAAATAGGAAATGGATTAAATATTCAAGAATCAAACTTGAATCTATAATAACTCCATAAACATGATTTTGTATTCAACTCTCTATTTTTAAACTAATCTATGAATAGTAATTAACCTCATACTAATAAATACTATTTTTTTAAAATAGATTTTTAAAAATAAGTCATTTTCTAATTTTTAATAAAAAATGATTGAATTTTCATCAAAATGTGAATTGTCTACAATAATTTTGATTATGAGTATTATGTAAACTCATATCAATATATTTATCATTTAAAAAATTCCATATAAATTTTATCTTTGTAAATAATCTCTTAATTAATTTTCTATAATTATTTTTCCAAAATATCAATGATTAATTTTAAACTAATATAATGGAAAAATCAATAATAAAATAGAGACTAAAGATTGTTTACAGGGTTCACCAGTTGGGTCCATCATTGGGATTGCTAAATAGCAATCTGATCCATTAAAAATCAATTTGTAAGTAATATATAACTCATAATGTTGATAAATGAACACTATCACCTACAATAGCACTGCAACTTAGATATTGAAGACTCTAAACCTAATCAGCAAATGTCTCCCTTTTTATCCAAAGCTCAGCAAGTCTTTTATTCTCTAAAATAGGAAAATAACTTCTATATAATTTTTACAGGCTTACAATTCTCTGTAATAGGAAAAAATGGCCTCAAGCAGGCTATTACAAAATTATGCCTCTGTGTGTAGAATATACAGCTTCTTTAATAATATCTACATGTTGTTTCCTATCTCTACATAATAAAAAATCATCCACAATATAAAATGAAATAAATTTGTTAATAGCCAACATTGGCTAACAACCTCTTTTTCCCTAAATGTGTTAGCTTCTCATAAAAATGCTTACATGCTTTTTTTTAAATGAATAAAATCCCATATTAATAGGGAGGTTTCAATGCCATGCTTAATTTATCAAAATACATGCCCATAAATAATATGGTCCATGTTGTAAAAAGGCTTACATGTTTTTTTTTTATTTTTTAAATGGAATAAAATCCCATATTAATAAGGAGGTTCCAATGCCATGCTTAATTTATCAAAACACTTACCCATAAATCATATGGTCTACATTACTACCAAGATCATCAACCATGTAAAACCACCGACCATGTAAAAGTAGTTGATCCATGTGGAGTTGTTAACAGATAAACCATGCATGTAATTATTTATTAAAATATCTCCCATTTAAATAAACAAAACCAAAACATATTCCACCAACTATATGACTCCATCAAAACCGTCACCCTTTTAAAGTGTGGATCCATGTAAGAGATAAAACGTTGAAATAAAGTATGAAATTTAATTAAAATAAACCTTTATCTACCCAATTTCACTCCACTTAACTCGCCCATGTTCCACTTAATGGCTGATCCATGTGTGAATGGGTAAGGATAATGATAAAGCACCAAACCTAAAAAGGTAATTAAACATGTGGAATAAAAAGGTGACTTAGGTTTATAAATAACATATCCCATGTAAATTTAATTCCCCCCCATCCAAAATAATTCCATGTGGGAAAAGGTAAGTGGGGTGAATAAAGTTTATTAAAATGGGATAAAGGTTTTTATTTTATTTTTAATATCCCATGGTTTTCAATGACAATAACAAATATGATATTAGGATTAATAGAGAAATTATGGTGGGAATTAAATCTGGATGAAGGCTTAAACAAAAATATCCAATGGTAAAATAAAACCATATGAAAATAGGATATTAAAATAAAGGATTACCCCAAACCATATGAAGAGTGAAAATCCTCTAAATCATCCTTATGAACAAAGGGGAAAAATATGTAGTTCTTGCTAAACTCACAAAATACTAAGTTTATAAACTGTGTCTAGAGAGAACTAGCCCTAACAGAATCAATAGATGAGATAAAGTTACCCTTTTTAGCATAGACATATAGACAAGCTTTTTTAATAATTTTTTTCTTTGAAAAACTTTTGATTTAATATGCAACACATTTTTTTGTGACCCCTTACATGTAGTCTCATGTAACTAGGAAGACACATGGACTCATTACCAAAGACTATATGTAGGTGAGTAACGACATCTCTCCCCAATGTTAATCCCACACAACTAGTGAGATGTGAGGGCTCAACATTAAAGATCATAAAAGGGTGAGTGAAATTTGAATTTGATGTTGTATAAGATTTAGATAAGGGTGTCATTTTATTTAGAAGGAATTTACCCCCAAGTCTTGGCCCCATGGAACTAGTAAGATTCAAGGGATCATCACCAAGACTAAGATAGGTGAGTAAAGTTACCAATTTTTTTGGTAGTATGCCAATGTTTTTTGCATAGAGGGAACTGTAAGAGAAGAATTTGTCATATAAAATCTTCTAGACTAGGCTATGGGTTAGTATTTTATAAGTCTTGCAAGAAGATGTAGAGAAAATAGATGTACTCTGCTCATAATATTGAAGGCAAGAACTAATGTAATGCTAATTTTTAAAATATTTTCCATGGGATAATAGGGTGATATGAAAAGTGATATGATATGATAAGCTACATTTTGAAAGTTTTTATTATGTGAATTGACAACTATATAATCACCAAACATGGCATCTGATATGCAATACAAAATAAAAATGATGAAAATGTAATTGTAAATGGATTGCCCCCAAGTGTCAAGGTACTCATAGGCAATACGTTATTTTGTTTTTAATTTTTGATTTTTTGATTTTTTTTATATTTATTGGCATATAAACCAAATGTATGTTTATGAGATGTACAATCATTTTTATTTTTATTTGTTTATGATGTTTTATGATTTTTTAATTTTTGGCATCTCAATTATAAAAGGGTTTAAAATGCATGATGATGACCCCTATTGATCATTCATGTATGTGCTCCAGTGATGTCTTCAGCAATTTATTTGATTTTTATGTTGGAGTATTCTAAATTTACCAAGATACCATCATAATTCTTATAATAAAGGGTGTTATAAAATAGGGTGAATCAGAAGGTGTGTTGGATGAAGGATGTATGTTGAGTGCATAAAATATTTATAGGGATGAAATGATAGTGGGGATAAGTGTAGGTTTCATGATGTGAAAGGTGATTTGGACTAACAATATCATGCCCATCAAGAATGTGAGTAATCACAAGTTGAATGATTTGGTGATTCACTTTTGGATCAATGGTGTATTCAATATGTGATAGAGATCTATCTTGTAACTATGCTGATGCAAGGGGTAGATTAGTTTTTTCATCCATTGGTTCCTTAAAAAGGTTTTCACCAAGGAATTATTCTTAATTGTTTTGATTGGGGTGTAGATTTGGATTGTCCAATAATGTCTCAAAGAGAATCTTAGTAAGAGACTCATATTTTTTATTTTCTAGATTTTGATTTGGTTTGGGATTAGAATTTGGATTTGGAATATCTGATAGTGTCTCAAAGATGTTTTTAATAAGGGATAAATATTTCAGATTTGGATGGTAGGATTCATCTTGTTTGAGGAATGCTAGTTTTTCTTTAGAATATGTAGATGTTTCTTGAAGCTCTTTTAATTGAAGGCCATCTAAGAATTCTATGATTATTTGATTATCATTATCAGAAGAAACTAATGGTAAGTAATATTTTTTTTCCTAATAAATGGGTGTGGGAGATGGAATTCCAATATGTGAGGAAGAATTGGTGGTGTTGATGAAAGGAGTGGTGTCATTAGGCTTAGGAAAGAAATGTTGGCATATACCTAAGATATAATTTTTGGGTAGGGATACACTTGGATGTACCACAATGTACCCTTTGTCAATCAAATATTGGATATAATGATTTATTCTCATAAAATGATTTGTGGAAAGACCTTCTATTTTGTGATAGTCACAATATTCATTATCTCTATACCACTCAGGTTTTAGGATGTTTTCATCAAATTGTTTGGTGTTTAGAAATATGACTAAGTTTGTAGTGACCAAATTTTGAAAGCCCACATCATAGGGTTATCCCAAAGGAGTGATTTATGTTTGTGATTTATTTGAATAGGATGACCACTAGGTATGGTATTGTTGTTAGGAGGTTAGGTTTCAAAATAAGGAGGAAACTTGGCTCCTATACTTAAAGCTTGTATCAAGGCCTCATTTTTGTTCACTTTGATATATTCAGTGATTTTGGAATGTGGACTATGGGGTGGAGTGTTGATGTATTGATTTATGTTAAAGGATGGACTTGTTGAATTTGTTGGATTGAAGATGGATTTGATAAATTTGTGTTGGAGGTGAAAGTATCTGGATTAGGTAGACTTGTGAAGTTAGATGGATGTGTGGATAAATGTGGATTTTATGTATTTTGATTAAAGTTTGGGAATGAATTAGATGTAGAACCAAATGGTTGTTTTTAATGGATGCTAAATGGTTGGTTTTTATCAGTGTTAAAATTTAAGGTTGAATTTAGATTGAATTTTATGTTTGGATTTGATTGTAATAGAAGTTGAATTGTGAATGGGGTTTGGTTCAAGCATACATTTGATTGATTGATGTTTGGATTGGATTGATGTTTTGATATTATTGATTGATGGGTAAATTTGAATAACTATTCAAGTTTGGATTCAATTGGTAGATGGGTAAACTTGAATAAGCATTCAAATTTGGATTTGATTAGTAGATGATTAAACTTGAATAAGTATTCAAATTTGGATTTGATTGATTGATGGGTGAGGATGAATGCACATTCAAACTTGGATTTGGATTTATTAGATGATTGATTGGTAAACTTGAATAACTATTCTAGTTTGGATTCAATTGGTTGATGTTTGGATATGATTGATTGATGGGTGAGGATGAATGTACATTAAAACTTGGATTTGGATTTATTGGATGATTGATTTGATGTTGATTAAAATATGCATTTGAATCAAAATTGATTAGATTGAACCCTAGGTTAAGATTAGGATTGTTTGGATTTAGATTTATGATCAGATTGATCAAGAGATAGATCCACAAAGACATTTGTCTAGTGATAGATGATATTTATTACAAGAAAGTCTTTGACTCAAAAAAGGATTAAGAAAAGACTTGATACAAGACTATAAAAAATACCAAAGTATTTAAAAACATGATTGAAAATTAAATACTTTTGATTTTGAGTGTATGGTTATTGGTAGATTTTAAATGATTCAAAAGAACTTATTTTACAAATAAAGACATTGAAGTATGTGGAAAACACAATAAAACAAAAAATAAATTCTCAAATTAAATAGTCAAGAAATTACACATAAAAGGTGAAAAATTAGAATAAAGGTCATAAATAACATTTGGGTCTTCTAATGTCACTTACTCATCCATGATCTCAATTTCAATCTAATATTTTAAGGTACTAACCATGGAGGATCCAACCATTCTCATGGCCCACTAATTCTAATTTTGAGGGTGTGTGAAAGGTAACTTATTGATATTAACTTCTAATCAATACACCAATGTTAAACATCGAAAGATACATTCTTAGGCTTAAAGTTTAAATAAGATTATATAAGGGGAGCCCTCCAAGATACCTTGCATTACATTGAGGTTCAAAAACATGGAAGAAATAGATCAAGCAGATGCACACTATTAGGTCTTATCCCAAAGTGCCTAACACAGCCACAAGGGTTTCAATATATTTACAATTAGTGATCTCATATTTTGATGAAATTATTGAAACCCTAAGTATTGGAGCATGAAATCCCCTCATGTCATAGTGTACTTAAAACATACAACCATTTAAGAAATTGAAATGGTTAGATCTTGATTTATATACCCAAATGATACATGAGGTTTGGCCTACTACATGGTGGTCAAAATCATGATTAATAGATCCCATAAAAAATAAAATAAAAATTAAGTGTTCATTTCTGATTTGTAAGTATTGTCACTAATATAATGCCAAAGAAAGAACATAAACAAATACCACTTAGATAACATAGAAAATTATGGAATTGTTTTTAATTACCCAATATCATCACCAATGTGATGCTAATAGAATAGCATAAAAAATTCTATAATTACAAATAAAATGCTTAAAAATAAATAATTAACTACAAGCCAAAAAAGATCATATGCAAACACTACTTGAGTAACATAAATTTATGAAATTGTTTTCGATTCTTGAGTATCATTACTAATGTGATGCTAAGGGAAGAACACACATAATTCTAAAATTATAAATATAATACTTAAAAATAAATAATTAACTCCAAATAAAATGTGAATAATTACTAAAAATAAGAAAACACAACAAAAATCAATGAAAATTAATTCTAAATGTAACTATGACAAATATGAGATAAAAAAGATGAGGAAAAGTCTCACTGGGCCTACCAAAATATATTAAAGAATTCTAAAAATGCAAATAAGCTAATATATCAAATAAAATCTTAATCTAAACTAACTCAACCTAGGATAGAGCTATAAATGAAAGAAACAAAACAAAATTATACTTTAACACAAAATGAAGCTTTCTCTTTTATGATGTAAATTTGATTTGCTCTCTTTGAATTGTGGTTTCTCACTCTTCCAACACAAGGGTAAATGGAAAATGTTGTGGTGTGCAATCTCTTATAATATCAACATGATAAATTTGTAATGAAGAATCTTGGAGATGTAATAGAAGAATAAATTTGGAATAAAGAGGCTTTTCTAAATTAGAAGAAGAACCTCTAATTTATAGAATTTATAAATGGATGTGAACCATCCATATTGAGATGAAGATCAAGGATTGATAATAAAAGGTAATTTATAATGAAAATTTTGAATTAAAAATTAGAGCGGAGACCATACGGGACTCAAAAATGAATATAAAATTTATTTGGGAGGAAGACATGATATACAATTGGTGACTAGATATGAGGATGATTATTAAATTGGAGAAAATCAGATTATGGAAGATAATGACAATAAATATGGATTATTAAATTGGATCATGGAGGACAATGAGAATAAAAATGGATTATTAAATTAGAGTATGGAAGACAATGGGAATAAAGGTGGATGTGTGGACAATTTTTATTTTTTAGATTTATGACAATTGTGAATTTTAAAAATACATGGATTTTTTTATTAAAAAAAATTAGTTAATTAACTTTGGATTAATTTAGGGATAATAAAGTGGTGAATAGTGAATTTAGTGAATAGTGATGATGAATAGTGAATAGTGATGATGAACAGTGAATAGTGAGTAGTGATATTTAATAGTGATTTGGGAAAATTAAGGATGATTAAAAAAGATCAGAGATTATTAGGTATTTAGTGAAAATAAGGTTAAAATCAACACAAAATGTTTGATTTTAAGTATCTATAGAAAGTAATATGTATAAATTTGTTGGTTATATTTATATTAACTAAATCTCATATTATTGGTACTAAGTAGTGAGATGGACTTCACTAGATTACTAGTACTACCAATATCAGATAAAGGTAATCTAATCAAATGGTGTGTATGAATTTGAATAATCTTAGAGATCAATAAATATTGAAAACTTTGGCCAAACTAATGTTAGTTAGACATTGTCATTTCATATGTATGATTTAAATGTATGTGTGATATCATGTTATAACAAATTTCCTTATAGTAAACTTCATGTTTTAAAAAACATACAACACACATGTACTAGTTTGTTTTCCTAGATTCTTGCACCATTACTATCTACTCATTTTTTAAAGGGAGGGCCATTACCTGATGGCAGATTATGCAAGGGATCAATGGTCCATGGTTGATGTGGAAGAGCATTTGGATGATGTTCTCCCTCCCCATAGTAGTACTTATTTGGAGATTACAGTTGAGATTGCTATAGATACTAGAGTTCAAAGAACTTATGTTCTATAGAGCCTTACATCTTACATATTATATTGTATTTATTATTATTGAAACATTATCCCTGATGAGATATAATTATTTACTCATTGTACATTGAAAATAGTGGTTTTATGTTTGTACCAACTATGGTTGGACATTTGCAATTACTTTCTATATTTAGTTATGTTGTGTTCATCTGATGATAGTGATCAGTGATAGATAAATGTTACATGCTTATTTTATAGCTAACATACTTAGAGTATTTTATCTAGATCACTAATTAAGTTCTCGTGATGAAATCTAATGAAAAAATAAATTAATTAAATTAAAAAAAAATCATGTTATTCTAAGTAGATCCTGATGGGGATGTTACAAAACTAATCTAGTTCTCACTAAAACTTATGGCATAAGGGGGATGGTTAAACACAAATAAATAATCAAGGGATCATGGTAGGCAAATGAGGGCTTAGATCACCTAAAATGGAAGATGTGAAGAAAGGAAATCCCAATATCTAAACTAAGTTAAAGCATAGAGATAATCTAAGGAAGGAGTTATACATTTAAACACAGATTAATTATATAATATCTATCTATCAAATGAAATAACAAGAGTTAGAAATACTTACCTTGAGAAAACTTTTCAAGTTATAATCTCTTCCTTTGCCAATGGTGATTTGTAAGAGGTTGTTGTGGATTTTTAAGAAACACAATACAAAAACCAAGTTTAGACTAAAATACTCTTACTTTTCATTTAAGACTTCATACAAGATAAGTAATATTATTTCTAAAGCAAATAATAATCAATGTCTCTTTTAACTACAAATTTAATAGAATTACAAACTATAATGATGAAATAATGAATGTTCATCTCTGTTGGAATGAAACAAGCCTTGTATTTATGGCAATGGATAAGCCTTAACCCTTCTAAGATTTCACCCAATAAGATAAACAAAATCAATATATTTTTCTATAAATGTTTAATGTTAGACCTCAAATTGAGTCATCTAGATTGAATTCATTTCATAATGTGCACTTAATATTTTATAGCAGGATCAACTAAGTTGACTTAGTACAAAAAAAGGGTGTTTGCTTAGTTAAGGACTATTTAGAAGGATCAATTTTTAAAAAAATATGTAAATCATGTTTGGATTACTTGAGGAGTTAGATAAACAATATTTTTAATGGGTTTAGATAATGGTAGAGTTGACCAACAATCTTGCAAAGCATCAATGGTCTACCCATCCCTTTCTTGGTGCACCCTTTAAGGTGTGCACTCAAAGAGATTGAAACTCAATAGGTTCCTACAAAAGATAAGATGTCAATAACCAATAAAGTTTAAAAATATTATGTATATACGTATGCCTCACTCAAATCTCATCACATGTCACACAATTGTAACATGGGATGGTGTTTTGAGAAAGAACATGGCAATACATAACATTGAGCTAATAAATTTTAGTATAAAGTAAAAAAAATGAAAGTAAATAATTGATAGATATGTATCTCAACTTAAATTTTTTAAAAAAATATGAGCTACATGAGAAACAAATGGAAGAGGCATTCAGTGTGGGGAATAAGAGATGAACTAGAAAATAAGATTAATTTATTTATTTTTTGAAAAAATATGTTGTTAATACCACAAACTTCTCTTCATTGTCAAGATTCAATAACTTCTTTTGGTTTGTAAAAAGAGTTTACAAAAACAAAGTTATGAGTAACATATGAAATTTCTTAGTAAATAATTGAAGATTTAGAATTTTTTAAAAATTACTATAAAAGGAAAAAATAATTATTTATTTGTCGATTTATAATTATTGACTATCAGAGATCTTAGTATGGAAATAGTGATGATGGTGTGATATCAAAGAGATAGATGTGATGGAGGATGAATGAGATTAAATATTATAGATAATGCACAGATAGTTTAGGTATGATTTTAATTTAATATAATTTTTTATTTTGGTATTGAAATGAATTATATTAGGAAAAGTAGGTGTTGAGGCATTTTATTGTAATGAAATTTACCCCAAATTTTTATTAATAGAGTAAAATTTATTAGGGGTAGTGGGTAGGAATCAAAGTTTTTATAATTAGGTCGAATGCATTCAGATAAGGGAGTTAAAAATCATTTCATAATTGATTGCAATCAACTTGACTGACTTAGTTGGTTTGGACAATTTGAATAGATGGTAGATTCCATAGTAGGTGGTTAATATAGAAGAATATTATAGTGGTTGATTGAGTTTAATGTGGGTGATCTAATTAAAAACTAAAGAGTGACTGACGTAACATAAAGTATGGCCAATGTAATAAGTTTTAAGTAATATGGTCGATGGCATATACCATGGGTGACTGTGTATAAAAACTAGGTGGCTTAATTAGTATAGACAATGATAGTTATGGTTAGATTGTATAATATCAACCAATGGCATATGCCCTAGATGATATCAACCAATGTCATATGCACTAGATGACTATGTATAAATTTTAGGTGCATGACATAGTATTAAATGCGGTTGATTTAGTAGGACATGAATAAATTTATTAACAAGTTAGTATAGAATATGGCTAACATAATTTTGAATGGTAGAGAAAATTAAAAGACGTTGACTAAGTAGTTAAGTTAGTTAATTACTTGTATTTTTGAGATTTTAGAGTATATTTGTTTATTATTTTGGATGGAGAGTTGATCAATGTCTTTTTGTTTAATATTTTGTAGAGGTGATGGAGACTCTGGATATTAGTGGATGTAGTTTGGTTACCTGATCTACTTGAGATATTATTTATGATGGGTTGAACTTAGTTCATCACCTTAGGTTTTGGTAGTGTTATGGAGATACATCAAATTATTCTTAGTGTAGAGTTAGTAACCATCTTCTTAGGAACATGGGAGTGACTAAATAACACTTGTATGTGGGTGGTGGATGGGGATAACATTGAGGTGAGTATCACTCTCGAGGATGTCAATTTTTTGTTAGGACTCCTAATTATAGGCTTGTTTATGTTGTATAATACACTAGAGATAGATTCAGAGAGATGAACTTTAGCCTTATGGGAAACTGTCTCTAACAGATATACTCAAGTTGGCTTACAAGTGTGATTATTTGATGTGTATGTGTCAATTATTTCTGATATGTTGAAGGCCATTATTATAATTATGACAATGCATGTGATCTACCAAAAATTAGATGGGAAGGTGCCACTATATATTATTGCATTGTGTTGATCCATGTTGGATAAGGGCATGGTGCAAGATTTAGGATCAAAAATTTAGGTGTAGTTGGTGCATGATTTGCATAGTATTTTATCACAAGGTCAGATTATGGTGGGCCCTATTATTTTGTTATGTAGCTGGATTTATGAGAGGTTCGAAATGAATCAGCCTACATGGTTACTTTAGGTACTGGATGTTGCCTATCACATGTATGATGATGGGCACATGATCATACATTGTATTTTATTTAGCACATACTCCAAAATTATAGATGATCATGTAGAGAGAAATTATTTATTAACTATATCTAGGCACAATAGATACTTAGCTCTCATGGCCAATTATCTTTCAAGCACAAGAGCATGTGAAGATTATAAGGCAATATCCTTGGTGGGTGGAGCCACATATAATACCTTATTTACTAGGATAGTTTGGGTTACCACACTTGATAGATTTTGTAGTAGTGTTGACATACTGGGCATGCCATGCGATGGAGTTTTATGGTGTGAGAATTACAAGAGTACCAAAAAATGTTCTGGTGATTCATCCATGCTAGCTAAGACATGGGTAATGATGGTGTATACCACTATAGGGGATCCAATGGCAATTGGAAGATTAAGAGATGTGATTTTTGTTTCACAACAATATATATTAGTGGGACCACATTGAATATGGAGATGGAGGTAGGTTCTAATGCATCCAAATACACAGTCAAAGGTGCCACAAAAATCACCACCATAGGCTTCACCAAAAGGAGATCCATAAGGATATACACAAGTAGATCCTATAGTGCAACCTATATTGAGTTGGTTAATTGTGATGTAATTTTGTAGTGGACAACATCATTCTTGTGTGATTCAACCTGGTCATTATATAGGCTTCATACCAACATAGAGTTGTGTTTCATAGGAGGTACTTACGAGAATCAACCTACCGCTGACCCTAATTAGCATCAAAATCAAATTGAGTGTGACAACTAGATTATGATAAGTGCATACTGAAATAGTTTATATATAATTTTAAAATTAACTTCTAAAATTGGTTGTATATCCAACATATAAATTATCTACCAATATTTGTATATGAACAAATTTAATTGTAGGTGACCTATGCCCATAAAGTAACCCATAGTTACATCTTGGAGGAATATAAGGCATATGAGGATCTCCATGTTTGATAAATACATCTGAGGTAGAATATTCTATGAGAAAGGAAAAGAGGGAGTATTGTTTATGATTAGGATGTGTCTTATATGATATTTTTTTGTATGCCTATATGATTATATGTTATTTTTTGGCATCATATGTGCATATGACATTAACTCAATATCATATTATGTTCACATTTTTTATGCCTTTATGGTTTCTATGTATATATTTAAACATTTGACATTGTTGTAATTATTTTTTGCATATTATGTTTATTTTAATTTCATTATTTTATTGAATCTCTATTTAAATCTATTGGTGTAACCTCACATTTTTTAATTGACATATAGGAGTGAAAATTGGATGTATACACCATTGGGTGACACCATGATACTTATGTTATGAATGGTATTAGTGCATTATATTATGTGGCTATGGATAAGGTTAACTCACAAATTTTATCTAGTCAATGGTAGACAACCATGTGGTAGTTTGTAAATAATTTACTCTTATTCAAGATGGGGAATAATAAAGAAGACCAAATTATTTTCCTTGTAATGTGCTTGGTTAGGATTAATAATACTTATTTTGTATTCAAGAATGTCCTTCTCTATAAGAAAAAAATTTAACTTTTAAAGTGAACTTCAGACACATGTAAAATAAAAACCACAGGTTTTTTACACAAATAAAAATAACTGTCACCTGAAAGTTTTAGCCTCCTAATATCACCCTAGGGAATAGAAATTGAAAATTAAGAGATGAATCCATAATAGATGATATAGTATTAAGCTCTCAAATACTATTTTTATGGAATTAAAAGACAAGTTCATTTCTTCCAATATGCATTTATGCTTTCGAGACCTTCAATTCAAAATACATCACTAACAACACATCAAGATATGAAAACTACACATTTGAATAGGACCATGACCTTTGAATCCATCGAGATGTGTGTTTTTAAAACTATTCTAACATGCAAAAACATTGACAACAAATGTTCTCAAAATTTAAGTTGTAGTTGGAGATCTCCACCTCTGGTATTTCATGTCTAAAAATTGACATTGCCACCATGTCTAAGGCAAAAAATATCATGTAATACCACATTATTAGTATCATAGGCTTAGTTAGGAGATAGATTATGCATTGTGTCATTTAAGAATGTCCTTCCATATATGAAAAAATGTAGTTTTTAGGGTAAAATTTAGACATGAGTAAAATAGAAATTGTAATTCATTTACAAAAAAATGAACTATTATGTACATGTTGAAGACATCTAATCTCACCTTGAATCACATCAAAAAAATAAGAGATGAATACATGGAATAAGATATGGAGATCACTTTTGAAATGTTATTTTTATGAAATCAAGAGACAAGTTCATTTTTTCCAATAGACATTACTTATGCAACCTCCCTTAAAAACTTTCTCACTTATAACATGTCAACATATGAAAATTAAACATTTTTTAAGGATCATGACCTCTAAATTCAATTGTATACACTATTTTCACTATTTTGGGCATGCATAAACATTTATAAAAATATTTTCAATATTCATGTGGCTAAAAATTAAAATTTCCACTACATCACAGGTGGTGAATAACATCTAAGACCATGTTTTTAGCCTCAGAGTACACCTAGTTAGGAGAAAAAGTATATGTTATGGCCTCGATGACATTATTATATAGATGATATTTATGAATTATATAGCACCTCAGTATTGTACACTTGGTAAACTTAGACCTTGGTTATTCCTTCAGTTCTGGATCTTTCCTGATTTCTCAAATCTTACATTTGATCTATCTTATGTTACTTGGCCTATCTCATAGTCCAACCAGTCTTAGGTTGATGACTTGGGCCTTATATCTTTCCCATAATTCTTAAAACCTATTTTTATTACACCTCTACAAGATCTAATCTTTTACATAATTTCCTACTCCTTGGACACTAACATTCAAGATAGACACTTGCATCAATGCTAGTGTCCTACCCTGATGCAAGCATCTAGTGCCCTAAAGTCATATAATTTACAAATTCAATGTATCCTAGTGGTTAACCTAAGTGTTTTAATTCAAGTTATTTCTTCAAAGGGATTGATATAAATACAAGATCAACCCTGATTCATTCATAACCTAACATAGACCTAGAAAAGACCAAAAGAGACCAAGACAACTTATCAAAAACATTATATCAAGCATTGAATTGAGCAAAGTTTCCCTATTTTCTCTTATTTCCATATCATTAATAGGGGTAACACATAGATAGGTTTGAAATACTAAAAGAGTAGACCAAGATACTGATTTACCAAGTTACAAGCTAGGTCACTATTGTAGTCATTTTCCACATATTATATAATTCACACACAAGCCAACATGTAGGGGAAAACTACATCAGTCTGAGGTCCTCTTCATAATATTAGCTATGTAGGTAGCGCTCATTAACAAATGGGTAATTAGGGTTATATTGACACCTTGTTTACCCCACACCATGGGTGGGAATCACATGTGTAACCATAGGTGAAGCCATAGTTATTATAATGGTAAGAGTAGTGGCATGAAAACTTATTATAGATTCAACGACTATAAAAAGTAAATTAATATCATTAGTGTGCTTATGTGATTATTTGGATATGGAAACCTTACCACTATTTTTAATATCATCTCTTATTGTATATAGTAATGCATCAATCACGTGTGAATTCATGATAAGACATCGAGTTAGTTCTCTTTGATCTACCTCATCCAAACTACCATGAACATCAAGGAATTCATTTCCTTTATTAACATCAACATGAATTATGTTTTCCATTATGATTTATGTGACAAAAATGTAACTCGTAAATAAAGTTTGAAAATAAAATGTAAATACATAGATCTAAAACCTTAAGGAGGAATTTTAAATACCTAAGGGGAACCTAGGGTTTCAAAATAATGTAGGGTTCACTAATACATTTTATCTTATTTTTTTTAACTCATATAAAAAGGATAAAACTTTGAATAATTCATATTTTATAAAGAATAACTAAATAATGTAGATTTGAATGTAACTAGCATATCAAAATTGAGTAATCTCACATGCTCTAAATAGAATGTGACCAATATGATAAGTTACCTAGCTTATTTTAAGTCCAGACTAGTATGTGATTATGTAAATGTGTCAAATATGCTCTATAAGGGATATATATTATATTAGATAAGGAAAGATATTGTTATAATTAATAAATACATCTCTGGTATTTTTTAGACACCTATGGTAGCTGGATCCATATGTTGTGTATTGGAACTATCCTGGGTGATTCAACCATTGACCATAGAGGCATCCACAATGTAAATAAAATTTTCATCATTGATTTATCCCTTATTCTCTACTTCCAATATGTGGTTTATAGTAAACTTTCTCATCTACTCCCCATTTGTTAAAATCTTCCTATATACATCAGCAAGAAAATGAAAAATAAGCCTCGGAAAATATTTTTGTATTAATATTTTGAACTACATCATATAAATAAAATAAATTTTTCATAAGGCTTTTGGATGTGAACATATAATTTAAATATATGTTTCATAAGGCTTTTAGATGTCATGATTTTTTTTTTGATAAAAAATGTTTAGATCATGTTCCATCTATGTTGCAATTAAAAAAAAATAAACATGATAGAAAAGGAAATGTGATGAGAAACATGATTGGGAGAGGCTACACATAAGAAATGGATTTAGGTATATATATTTTTTATTATTAAAATCATTAAAATTCAAGTATAAATATAACAAAAACATTTAAATTTTCATTAAAAAATAGATAATTTATATAATTTTGAGAAAATAAATTTGCTTCAAATGTTTTCATTCTTATTCATTATCTAATGATTTCAATAATGTTTAAAACAAAAATGTATACAATATATGTCTTGCATAAAATCCAATTCATCAAAAAATCCTAGTTGTTCCTCCATAGTCTTTACAACACTCAAAGTTAAAGGATTGATAATGATTCTATTTCCTTAACTCTCCTCTCTAGATGATTGGAATCTACGGATTGAGAATAAGACATCTGCATTATCCTCTAACACTTTAATTGGAAACTCATCATCCCCATCATCCATGGAGCCAGTGTACTCCCACATTCTATGAGGTCCTAAAAGGTAATTAAGTGAAGCACGAGATAAAAGGTGAAGGTTGGAATGTACATAAATAAGGTCCTCAACATTTTTATTTCCAAGCTTATTATGCTTTACTAAATGGATGAAATCATACATGCTCCAATTCCGTTCACATGTAAAAGAACTAGACACATGTGAATAAAAATAAAAATAAATTAAATACAAGATTAATTTAAACTAAATAAAATTTAACAAAAAACATATTTATACTTTCAAAATTAATTACAATATTGTATTTAACTATTAAGTGATGAAAAATAGATTAAAAAACTAAAACATTGAGAGAGGACATGAATGGTTGTTGTTTGAAGTAGGGGTGTTGTCTCATATGTCTCCCAAAATGTTATGATTTTTAAGTTAACATGATCATATGTGACATCATGACGAAAAATATACTTTTTCATTGATATATTCTAAGAATTCCTCCTTAATTTGAGCATGTTCCTATCTCATGGCATAAAATATATTAAGATACATTTCCATCCTTGAGATACCTCATCATCTAACCATGGTTTCTTATGAATCTATGTAGGATTAAGCACAAATGCAAAAAAATGAAGAGAAATATGAAGCACCTTCCACCTTCTCTCACTACATCCCTAAACCAAGTCCTTTATTATTTCATCAAATGTAGGATCTCCTGCCCTCAATAAGATCTCTAATCTCTCCCTCATTTAGTCAAGGCTCTCAAAAACATCCCCCATGCATGGTTTATCACTATCAAAGAGTCCAAGTAACTCAAAAATGGGCCAAAAAAGTATCAATAAGTCATGAGCTTACTACCAAAATAGTGTAGCATTAGTGATTATAATGAGATCAAAAATCTCATCACATATAATGGTGTTAGTGTTAAGATGGCTTCTCTATCTATCCCACTCCACTAACACCACCATCTTCATAAGTGATTGATTCAATTTCACCATACATTCAATTATGATGAATTATGAAGTGAATCACATATCAACACACTAAAGACGCTAAAATGAACAATATTTCCTATATATAGATTATAACATAGAATGGTTGACTACAAATTATTAAAGTTTCATTTTAGTTCCAACTAACTGATTAATCTATGGAACTCTACCATGTAAATCCTTGAGCACGAAGTTCATGCAATGAACTACACATGGTGTCCAAAATATTTGTGGATGCTCATCCTCAAGCATGTCTCTAGTTAAAAATTTATTTGCTGCACTATCTATGATAACTTGCACTAAATTATGTCTTCTCACTTGCTCTATTGTCTATCAAAATAAATCCATCAAGTAATTTACATCTTTTACATACCCTGAAGTGTCATGCAATTTAAAAAATCATGCTCCCTCAGGAGAGGAAACTAGAATGTTTATGAGAGATCTATGTGAAATGTCTATCCACCTAATAGAAAGAATAGAAACCCATGTATATGACCAACTATCCCTGACATCGTGCAATCTTGCCTCTATGCAAGCCTTCTCCTCATTCAAATTTATTGTGTGAAGTTTATTATAACTTGGAGGATTATAGCCTCTAGGACCATTATTTATCATTCTTACTACATCTTTCCACAAAGGGGACCTCACAATATTAAAAGGCATCCTAAAACCAAAAAAAACTCTCCTAATAGTTGCATCAAAAAAATTCCTATTTGAAGCATCATGCATCTTTCCAATTTTAGACTCATTAATGGAAATACTTTGAGTATGAGGATGTGCTTGTGATTCCACTTGTGATTTCAAAGACTCCATATACATATACTCCTTAATCAATTCATCCCTTTTAGTATTAAGGATTTTTTTAACAAATTAATATATGTTCCCTTTTTTCCATCCCAACCAAGTGGTACCTCAGTCTTGCAATTGAACTGCTTTTCTCTGTGAGGTAGTAAGGGCACTTCCATGTCTCACTTCTAGAACTACTATAGTTTCCTCCTAAAAAATAACTAATTATCATCACACACTTCCATCATTTTTTCTCAAATTCTTTTTTAATTTCACTATATTATGTAGGATTTCGTCCCTTATTTCTACTAGACTTTGGAATAGTGGGGATCCAAGAGAAAGCATCCATCTTGATCTAAACAAAAATAACCAATTTGAAAAGAAAAATTAAAAAAAAGAGGATAATCTAGATGAAACTTCACAAATATAATATTTTTTTAAGAAGTCATGAAAAATGCTAGCAAGTATATTCTTGAATGTAACTCTCTTTGTCTCTCATATGAAATCTCGTTACAAGTTACTTAATTCACTCTTGCACCAACTTCTTTTGCCTAAAATTCATATGAAATTCTGATAGGAGTTATCTATTTAACAAATCAATGTTTATTTCCAAATAAGGGGTTTCATAATTTGTAAGAGAACATATATCCAAACAATTTGACATAGATATATAAAGTCATGTATAATTTCAAAATCTATTACCTTCAAATATTAAAATGGCTATTTCTCACTAAAAAATTTTTGGATTTTTTTTTAATATTTTTATTATTGTCTTTTAGAGATGCATTTGACACTCCCTTTGTATATTAGATTCATGTATTTTTTATTTAATTCCATTGGCCATTATCAACCTCTAAGAGTCATTAATATCTAAATTAATTTAAATTGCACTTTATGTTCTATATAATTCATGGTCTAATAATAATAATAATAATAATAATAATAATAATAATAATAATAATAATAATAATAATATATCTAAAATTTTACTTTACATTCAATACAATTTGCAAAAAGATATGATCATTTTTAATAGAAAAAACATAAAACGTAAATACGATCATAGAGCCATCAAAATTAACTAGTGACTACACTCCATGATGATTGTATTTAGTAATATTAATATCATTTTAAGATTACCAAATATTTGTATTTGAAATATTTTTATTGTAAAAAAATATACAAATAAATAAGAATTAAATAATTATATATACTTTTAATTACATCTTTTAAAATTCAGATTTAATTTTTTTTAATTATATTTTTTGTGATAAGTTTGAATCTTTTTATTGAAGGGGGAAACATCTAGATTCTCTGAAGTTATATTGAGATTTAGTCCCTTTGGTATCTAGTGAGATTCGTATTTTGATGGATGGTGTGAACATGCTTTTAGCATTTTATTTTATTTTTGGTATCTAATAAAATTTGTATTTTAGTGAATGATGTAAATATATTTTTTACATAATCTATTTTAATATCTAGTAAAACTTGTACCTTAATGTATGGTATAAACACATATTTAACATCATTTTTTTTTAATACTTAATACACTTTATATCTTAGTGAATGATGTAAACACGTTTTTAACATGATCTTTTTTAATATTTAATAAAATTTATACCTTAAACACACATTTAACATCATTTACAATATTAAATTGTAATTGATCTGATCACTATACTAATGAATAATATAAACACGTTTTTAACATTATCCTTTTTAATATCTAATTAAATTTATACATTTAACATCATTTACAATGTTTGGAGTCTAACACATTCGATACTGATCACTATTTAACTTATGGAACGCTCCCATTTCTTCCATGAAAGACAGGCTTAAATAGTTGGGTGTGGGCCTTCCCTACCTTTTTCGAAAGTGGATTTCCTGCAAAGGCAGGTATACACTGAAAACATATTTAGTTAAAAAGAGAGATTCTGACATGGCAAATAAATTAAATTGAAGAGCAAATTCCAAAAATAAAGTTTTTAACTATGGTAGGTGGATTGATAAAATCATTTTGATTTGTAAGATGTGCGCGTGGAAAGTGTTGCGTTTATGCCTGAAATTGACGGGTTTCTATGTCGGCATAGCCAACCTCCAAAACAAACCATGAAACGATGGTTTTCTACCAACTTCCAAACCAATGGTCGCTGGTTTTACTGTAAACAGCGGGCTGCCCAAAAAATGCCGGCGACTTCCTTAGATCGCAATGTTGATAGGATAGGCATACGAGTGGATCAATATAACCTAAATATGATGTAAGAGTGAGCAAATATCAGTCCATCATTTTACCTAATTAAAACAGGCTGGATGAAGACCTAATAAACAAGGGCGCGCAGTGTCAAGTCCTTGCAGGAAGGGAGGTGCTCATGTCAAAGGTTGGCAGTATAAATTTTAGACTTGGCTTGTTTGCAGTAGGTTAAATCGTGCAAGATGCTCTAAAAGTTGTCATAAACATAAGACTTTGTCTTCAACCAAATTCTTTTTATGAGTAAGTGAAAGCGTCATTCTACTCTATATCCATCTTAAGTATTAATATGAACATTTTCAAATCAGTTTACAAGCAATGCATGCTCCACAACTTAGAGTTTACGGAACATAACTCATCTAAATCAATATACATTCTTGCCGTATATACTGTACCTTGAAAGCATTCATTACATTCAAAGAAAGAAGTGCAAAAAGCAAGCGATACAATGGGTATACAACATATATCTATATGCCTTAATACAAAAACATATTGTATAAATACAATTCTATAGCTATTTTGATTCAACATAAGGAAAGCACTTCAAATTGATGCTCACGGCTTCACATGGTTTCCCACATTATTCTCCGGCATTTAGCCAAGATGTTTTCGTGCCCAACCACTATCAAAGCAAAGAACTACGCAGTAAAGAAGTAAGACATAGTTAAACAGTGTTAGGCGCAATGCATAAAATAATCATATGAAATTCCAGACAACTAACATGCAGAGAAGTTGAAAGAATTAAATAGATCAACCCCTGGAGCCAGAGCATCTTAGTAACTATATTTTTTCCAAATTTTATTTATTTGAAATATTTGTAAACTGAAACACAGAAAACTGATCCAATATACATATTTTCTACTAATGCATATGGGCCCCTATCTATAAGGCCAAACCAAGGTTTTTAGAAAATGTATCTACTTTCCGTCACATTGATTCTGACATACATAGGACTTGCAGTGCACCTGCTATGCCAAAAAATGTATAATGGCTGTCTTAAAAATTTTAAATATTGATCAATATTTAAGACGATGAAAAGAATATTTTTCCTTTTAAGAATCTTGTTGAAAAATGTATAATTGATTAAGAAAAAATTGGGAAAACTATATGATTAAAAAACTTGCACATGATTTTTCCAAAAGCCGTTTACTCAGATAATAAACTAAGATTGTGAAAGCCTTAGATCTTTAATGTATAGTTGATGTTTTGAAGATATATCAACCCAGATTAAAGAACTAAAAAACCTATTTTTATTTTAGATTATAGATAAAGAGAGGTTATTGTCATGAGGGTCAAATAAAATGCATTAAAAAAGAGGGATCTGGAAGAAAAACTAACCAACAGATAGATAAGGGATGCAATAATAATTGTCCAATACCATCCCAATGAAATTTCACACAGCTAACAAGCAGAGAAGCTGAAAGAGTTAAACAGATCAACCCCTACAGCCAGAGCATCTTAGTAAGTAAAAATAATTTTCAAAATTTTCTCTAAAATATTTGTAAACTAAAACACAAAAAACTGATCCAATATATAGATTTTCTACTAATGCATATGGGCCCTTAACTATAAGGCCAAACCAAGGTTTTCAGAAAATATATCCACTTTCCATCACATTCATTCTGACATACACAAAAGGACTTCCAATACACATGCTATGCCAAGAAATGTATAATGGATGTCTTGAAAATTATAAATATTGGTCAAGATTTAAGATGCTGAAAATAATATTTTTCCTTTTAAGAATCTTGTTGAAAAATGTATAACTGATTTTAAAAAATTGGGAAAACTATGTGATTAAAAAACTTGGAGACGATTTTCCCAAAAGCCATTTACTCAGATAATAAATTGAGACTATGAAAGCCTTAGATCTTTAATGTATAGTTGATATTTTGAAGATAGATTAGCCTAGTTTAAATAACTAAAAAAACTATTTTTATTTTAGATTAGAGATAGAGAGAGGCTATGTCATGAGGGTCAAACAAAGTGTGTTAAAAGAGAGGGCTCTAAAAAAAAAGAAATTACTAGTAGATAGATAAGGATGCCAAGTCGATTCATTCTAGCATTTTCTATATTAATAATAATTAGCAATATTCATGCAAATATAAGGGAGTGGTTGAATTCATGGTCTCTTTCAAGTATTAATCAACTATAGTGAAGATTTTAGTGAGGTGTGACTACCCTGTTGATACAGTAAAAATTTGTAAAGCTCATGACAGAATCAAAGAAATTTGTTTTCACGATATAATTATTAAATGTAGGAAATAGACGTGAAGCAGCTCTCACTCTCAAAATGAAAAATGCCCAGAATACATATAAATTATATATATGCCATGTCCAAACATGGAGATAAATGCATATTTTTAGTCTATTGAAAGTGCAGAGAGGCTTTTTGAGTTTGCTGAAATCCTTGACTAAAATGGAATGTGGTTCTGCTTGAGTTAAAGCAGCTAAGAAAAAAAGAATGGTGGCAGTGTTGCTCTTGGGTTGAGTTAAAGAAAATAAAATAAATTGATATGGAAACCATGTTAATGTTGTTGGGCAAAATAGGATGAGAATCTAACTAAAATATAATATGTAATCTTCTAAATTATGAAATAGGTTTATTTAACTAACTTAGTTTAACAAATAATTATACTAACCTAAAAACTATGTGGGTTATTTTCTAAATTAACAACCTTACTTACATAAAAAACTTACTATGTTAAATTTATTCTAACATGCCCTCATTTATTTATCATATTTTTAATAGTATGAGAGATAACTTCTGAATGACTCAAACTTATCACATGCAAGTGACTTCACGACAACATATGCACATTGATCTTGAGTGGGGAAATATTGGAGTTATAGATTGTCTTACTGAAAATGTTTGCATACAAAATGGACTTGAACTTCAATGTGCTTAGTGCACTCATGAAAAACTATATTATGAATAAGTTTAAGAACATGTCGATTATCACATTTTAAAATTATAGACTGAGACTGTGGAACTCCCAATACTTATAGTATGTGACTTACCCATATCGCCTTGTAGATAGATCTTCCTACAATGCTATGTTATACCTTAGTAGAAAAATGAGAAATAAATTTTTACTTCTTGCTCCCCCATGAAATCAGACTAGATCCCAAAAAGAATACAAACCCAATAGTATATTTTATGTCATCAATTGAACCTACATGATCTGTGTTTGTACATCTTATCAATAATAAATTATCATTTTTCTTATATGCTAGGCCATAATCCATTATTTCTCCAATATATCACAATACCCAATTAGCTACTTTCTAATGGCTTACCTTTAGTTCTTGCATGAATCAAGAAAGATAAATGACAACATAGCTGATATCTGGCCTAGTGTATGCGAGGTAGATGAGACTCCCAATCAATTGTTGATAAAGAGTGGCATCTACTAGTGTTGATGGATTTGAGTGAGATAGATGAACCCTTGTCTCCATAATTATATCCATTGGTTTGCAATCCATCATCTAAAACCTCTCAAGCAATGTCTTGGTATACTTCATCTTAGACAAAAATATTTGGTGTTCTTTTTACCATACTTCCAAGCTAAAATAGTAGTGTAGTATCCCAATATCTATGATGTGAAATGACCAATTGAGATATTTATTTGTTGCATCAATCATCTTCATTGAGCTACCAGTGATGACTAGATCATAGACATAAATAAAAATAATAACAATCTCCCCCCCCCCCGCCTTGATTTTTTGAGGCAGAGATTGGGATCATATATATTCGTCTAAAATCCATGCATCATGAAATGCTCATCATTTTTTATATATTAGGCTCTAGGAGATTGCTTGAAACCATATAAATATTTTATGTATTTACACACCTTCTACTCTTGCCCTAGTGTGATATAACCTTCTTATTGAGTCATGTAGACCTATTCCTATAGATCTCCATTTAATAAGTGTTTTGTAACATCCATTTTATGAAGGTTTCATCCAAACTATGTAGCCATTTTAAAGATCATTCTAATTATCTTTACTTAGTTGTAAGAGTAAAAGTCTCCCAATAGTCTATATCTTATTTTTTGCATATCCCTTTACTATGAGTATTTCCTTATGCTTGTATAAACTACCATCTAATTTGTATTTGGTCTTAAAGACCCATTTTCATCCAATAGGTTTCTTCCTTGGTTAATGATCAACAAATTTCCATGTGTCATTTTTCATGAGAGAATTATATTCTACATCCATGAAATCCTTCCCAGGTTTGGACTCTAGAGCTTCACAGACTGTAGAGGGCTCAAATGTTTCTAAAACAATGATCATTAAGGCCAAATTTACATTTCAAGCCATACTATGATGCCTTAGTCTTATGGATGAAGTGTTTGGAGGTCCATCTAATTTTGTATCTTGAATCTTACTCATATATCATTTAGGCATACAATGAGTAGTAATAGGTGGTGTTAGATCTTTTGACTAACCATCATTTAGAAAATTTATATGTATGATGCTTATATAAGATGCATGGATGGAATATGAACTAATTTCACCTTTTTCATCAAACATTACTTCCTTGCTAATAAGTATCATCATAGTCTTTGGATCAATGAGCTGATATGCTTTTGACTCGTTATTATATCCCACAAAAATACATTCTTGGGTTTTATTATCCAATTTAACCCTTTTCTTCTTTGGGACATGCATGTATGCCTTAAAAATAAAAAAATCAAAGATAAGATACTTTCAACTTTGTCAAAGTCCATGCTTCTTATGGCGTAATTCCATTAAGATCTTTGGTGGGTAACCTATTTAGTAGGTAGATGACTATGAGACACACTTTTGCCCAATATGAATGAGGTAGTTTTACATCTTCAACCATGCTTCAAAAAATCTCTATAATGACATAGTTATGCCTTTATGCAACACTATTATATTGTGGTGTATAAAGTGTATTATATTGATGGTACATTCCATGATTTGCAAGGTATGTAGTGAACTTTTTATTGGTATATTCCCTCCCACGATCTAAGTAGAGGGATTTGATTTTGTGACCGGTTTCATTTTAAATAGAGGATTTGAACTCTTTGAAGGATTTAAATACCTAATATTTAGTATTCAATAAGGACACCCACATCTTGTCAAAATGACCATCAATGAAGAGTTAAAAATACTTATATCCTTTTAGACTAAAAGTCATAAGTCTACACAGATCAATGTGCACTAGATCCAGTGGATAAGGAGATCAATATTCACTTTTGCCAAAAGGAAATCCTCATTGTTTACCGGCTAAGAAACTAGAATAGATATCAAAATATTATTTGAGTGTGTGAAGACCTCTAACCATGTTGTGTTTTCTTAATGTAAGAAAATACCCATAATTCAAATGACATTATCTTTTGTGCTAGAGCTTTGATTGATATGTACCCTTCACAACAAGTATATGATGGTCATTGTGAAAGAGATCAAGTTAAAACATCTTTCCTATGTTCAAAGCTCATACAAAAGTTTTATATCCTTGAGACTTGTTCTTGGTAAGGAAAAACTTTTCACCATGGTTGTGATCAAATTCAACTTTGAGATTGTGATTGAGAAGTTGATTTATAGAAAATAAGTTCTTAATGAGTCTTGGAACATAAATGACATATGTGATTATGGTAGTGTAATTAACAAGCTATAGAGAAACATCACCTTTACCCTAATCAATGTATGATTAGTCATCACCAAGAGAAACATTACCCTAAGATCCTAATTGGTGTAAGTGGAAAATCATTATTTATGTCTTATCATGTGCCTTGTGGTATCAAAATCAAAATGCCATATGGATTGTGAAGAATAAGTTTCCTCATGTGTCTATGTAGTAAATATGTGATCATATTTTGAAGAATGATAATCCTTAGAAAATTCCCAAGTGGTTGTTTCTTCTTTTGAAATCTCCTTTTTAGTCAAATGTGTACTTTTTCAAAAAGATAATTATGCATAAGACAAAATTGGGGGGATTATTTTAATAATATTTATTTATAGAATTATATTTTACATTTTATGTACTTGAAAATTATAAATTATAAGCATTTGTAAAAGTTTTATTTTTATAGAAAATCAAATCAAATTATTATAAAAATAATGAGATTGTAAGACTTTTATTTGAAGTGTTTGGTATTAATGATGTCTCTAGTTCATGTTTATGGGTAACATTATTACACTTTAAACTAATATGTTTATAACCTAACATAGATTCAACAAAGACATCTTGGCGTAGACCTTTTAAATTATTGAGGAGTAATGAGGTTTAGTTATTTTCACAAACCATCTCTCTATTACCCATTCATTACTATTGAAAGATGTAAATACTAATAGTTGGAATTTCCAAGTATATAGTGAAGTTATGCCCACCTATGTCAAATTATTTATAATTATATGTTAATGATAAAATGAATATTTTTCATGTATTTCCTATGTACCTAGTACCATTTGGCTCTCACATGTATTACAGTATATTTTATGTATTGATGGGTATATTAAAAGGATGAACTCTTAAAGTACCAATGGGTATATAAGAAGGTGCACATATAGATAGGGATATTATATTTCTATGATAATATATATAAAGGGGAAATTTTTGGAGTTATAAAGCACCAATCCATCTCCTTTCTATATTTTGATCATATTTTCACACATGGTCAGAAATGGATTACATTTTTTTCTATTAGGCACTCAACTTTTTCAAGGTGATACCAAATCTAAGCATAAATTTAATAGGATTTATCGAGATTACAAAAAATATATTAAAGATCCATATATATAAGCCTACATATGCTCATGATAGTGCTAAAAAATAGGACCAACATATAAATAAAATATAATCATAATCTTCTAAATTGTGAAATAGGTTCATAATATGTTTATTTGACTAACTTAGACTAACAAATAACAACACTAACCTAAAAACTATGTGTATTGTTTTATAAATTAACAAACTTACTTACATAACAAAATTACTATGGTAAATTTATTCTAACATTGGAAAACTATGAGGATTGTATGACTCTAATGGGTTGAAGTGAGCTCCATTCATTTCATAACTCAAATGTAAGTTCTTTGAATATTTATATAAGACACTTGGTATGTTTTTATTCACACTTTCCTAGTCTTGCAAAACCAATTTCAGCCTTTGTATCAGTTGTCTTAGTCTATTTCTAGCTAAGTTATATTTCTTCCTATTTATTGTTATTTTTCTATAGGTGAAAAAGATAAATAAAAAGACAAATTAGGACTATATTTATTTTATATATTTCTATATTGATTTATTAATCCAAACCCTTAACTAGCTTTGGAATAAAAATCCATTATTCCAAAAAAAGTTAAATCAATAGATCTACAACTTCCCTAACTTTTTAAATCCAAGATTGTATAAGGTAAATAACTAACATACATTGTAGTACTATTTATATCAAGAGAATGACCAAATTAGATATGCTAAACCTAACTAGGAGATCTCTTACCACACAACACCAAAGGAGAGGGTTTAAAAAAACTAAGCCAATGATACTATGCAATAGCCCTAGCTAGGTCTAAGTGATCTATTACTCACCATATCTTATGGCACAAAGTGGGGATGGTTAAACACAAATAAATAATCAAGGGATCATGGTATCCAAATGGGGGCTTGGATCACCTAAAATGGAACATGAAAAGTAAATAAACCCCTACATTTATACTAAGTTCAATCAGAATACAAACAAGGATTTATACATTCTAACACATATCACTTATACAATATATATCTATCAAATGAAATAGCAAGAGTTAAGAATAGTTACCTTGAGTGAACCTGATGAGTCTCAATCTCTCCATTGGCCAATGGTGATTTTCAAGAGTTTTTTATTACATTGTAAGGATCACACTATAGAAATAAGATCTAAACTAAAATACTCTTACTTTGCATCTAATGCTTCCCACAAGATAAGTAATCTTATTTCCAAGGCAAACTATAAGAAATGGCTTCTTTAAATATAGATTTAGTATAATTATGTACTGTAATGATGAAAAAAATGAATATTCCTCCCTATTGGATTGAAATGAGCCTTGTATTTATATCAATGAATAAACCTTAATCCTTCCATAATTTTAGCCAATAAGATTGGCCAAATTGATCCAGTTTGTTATAAATGATTAATGTTAGGCCTTGAACTAAGTTGACTAGGCTGATTTAGCTCCATAACATGTGCTTTATATTTTATAATAGGATTGACTTGACTGACTTAGTAGGAAAATATGGTCTTTGAATAGTTATGGACTATTTGAAATGAAAAATGCTTAGGGAAATGTGTAAATGGGGTTTATATTTCTTAGGAAGTTAATTAAGCATGATTTGTAATGGGTTTAGGTAATGATAGAGTTGACCAAAAATATTTAAAAACACCAATGGTCTACCCATCCCCTTCCTAGCGCACCCTTTAAGGCATGCACTTAGAGAGATTGAAACTCAACATGTTATTACAAGAGAGAAAGCATTAGTAAATAATAAAGTTAAAAAATATTATTTGTATACATATGCCCCACTCAAATATCATCCTGTGTCATGAAATTTTAACATGGGATGGTGCTTTGAGAAAGAATATAACAACACATAATGTTGAACTAATAAATTTCAGTAGAAAGTGGAAAATAAATTGAAGGAAAAAATTGATAGATATGTACCTCCACCTGGTTTTTGTTTAAATATGACTTGAATGAGAAGTAGATGCAAGAGACATTAAGTGTACATAACAAGAGACAAACCTAAAAAATAAGATAAATATAAAAAATTCTCTAGATTTTAAGGATTCCATAACATCTTTTGGTTTATCAAAAGGTTTTATAGAATTAATGTTATGAGCAAAATACATAATTTATAAATAAATAACTAAAGCTTTGGAATTTTTCAAATTTTAATATAAATTCCATAAATTATTATTATTATTTATGAATTTGTGATTATTGACTATCAGATATATGAGTACACTATTGAGCATAAAGAGTGATGATGGTACAAGATCGAGGGGGAGGAGGTGGGATAAGTAAGAGGATGTATTGTATTTTCCACATAGATAATTCAAGTATGAGTTGAATTTAATATGATTTTTTAGAATTTTGGGATTAAAAATAACTATGTTTGGAAAATTACGTGTTGAGGCAAATCCATGTGATAAATTTTACCCCAAATTTTTATTAATAGAGTAAAATTTACAAGGGGTAGTGGGTAGGAACCAAAGTTTGAAAAATTAGGTCTAGGGAATTAATGATGAGCTAGTTAAAAATCACCATGCAATTTGAGTAGGATTGACTTGGACAACTTGGTTTGGGAATTTTTGAATAGGTGGTTGATTCCATAGTAAGTGGTGGATCTAGTAGAATATTATAGTGTCTGATTGTGTTTAATGTGGTTGATCTAGTTAAAATTTGAAGAATGGTCGACCTAGAATAGAGTGTGGTTGATGTAGTAGGTTTTAGATAAGTTGGTTGATGGTGTATGCCATAGCTAACTATGTACATAAATTAGGTGGCCAAATTAGTAGAAAAAGTGGTCAATTTATTTGGATTGGATAAAATCAATCGATGGCATATACCCTAGTCGACTATGTATAAAGTCTAGGTGGGTGACATAGTATTAAATGTGGGTAATTTAGTAAAATATGAATAAATTTTTTGTCAATTTAGTATGTAATTTGGCTAACATAGTTTAAAATGATAAGTAAAATACAAATGAGGTTGATGAAGTAGTTAAGTTAGTCAATTATTTATTTATTATTTAGGAGGGAGAGTTGATTGATGCTTTGTTGTTTGATACTTTAGAAAGGGAGAAAAAACTCTATTGATTAGTGAATGTGGTTTACTTACAATATATTCTTGATATATTGTATATGAAGAATCAAGCTTAGTTTATTGCCTTGGGTTTTTGTATTATTATGGAGATGTGGCTGATTCTTCTTAGTGTGGAGTTAATCACCAACATTTATAGGAACATAGGAGTGACTAAAAAAACTTTTAGTTGGGTGGTTGATGGGGATACCATTGAGGTGAGTATCACCCTTAAGGATGTCCATGCTTTTTGGGACTCTTGATTGTAGTCTTGTTTATGTCATGTGATACATTAGAGATAGATGTAGAGAGATGAGACTTATCCTTATGGGGTGACTACCTCTGAGATATATACTCAAACTAGCTTATGAGTGTGCCTATTTAATATATATGTGTTGGCCATTATGGATATCTAAAAGGCCATTATTGAAATTGTAAAAACTCATGTGATATGTCACAATTTAGATGGGAAGGTACCACTGAATATTATTGTGTTATGTTGGTCCATTTTTGGAGAAGGGAATAATGTATGATTTAGGATCACTTATTTGGGTGTATTTGGTGCATGATTTGTATAGTATTTTATCATGAGGTTAGATGACAATGGGTCCTATTAATTTTTTTTGTAATTATATTTATGAGAGGTTCCCAATGTATCAGCATGTAGGGTTACCGCATATATCAGATGTTTCCGTGACACATGCATGGTGATGGGAATAAAATCATACATTTTATGTTTTACCACATGGTCTTGCATTATATATGATCATGTAAGAAGATATTATTTGTCATCCATATTAGGGCACAAAAGATACTTATCCCTTGTGTCTAAGTATCTTTCAGGCATAAGTGTGTATGATGATTAGATGTCACTATCCTTAGTGGGTGGAGCTACATATAATGCCTTGCTTACCATGATAGTTTGGGTTTCCACACCCAACATATCCTATAATAGTGCCAACATACTAAGCATTACATGTAAGGGAATGTCATGGTATAGGAGTTACAAGAGTACCATAAGATGTTCCTATCATTCATCCATGCTAGTCAAGACATGGGCGATGATGTTATCAATGACAATAAGGGGATATAGTGGTAGTCGAAGGAGTAGGAGATGTGATTGATGTTGCACAATATTAGATATTATGGTTACCATAATGACAATGGAAATAAAGGTAGGTTCTAGTATAGTTGCATACACAACCACAACCACCACTATAGGTTCCACCACAAGCATCACCATAGGGAGGTCAACAAGTATATCCTAAAGTGAAACCTACATTGAGTTGGTTGATTGAGATAGGATTATAGTAGACCAAATCATGCTCATGTGATTCATCCTAGTATTTATAGATGCTTTGGACCACCATAGATCCATTTTTTGTAAGAGGTACTTGTGAGAATTGAACTACCATTACCCTAATTAGCCTCAAAATAAAATCGACAACTAGATTGTGATAAGTGCATGTTAAAATAGTTTTTGTATCGATTTAAACTTAACTTCTGAAATTGGTTGCATATACATGTAAATTATCTAACAATATTTGCATATGAACAAGTTCAAATAGAAGTGAGTTATGAACATAAAATAACCCATAGTTAGATTTTGGAGGAATCTAAGGCATCTGAGGGATCTTCATCTATGAGAAAGACATCTGAGGTAGAGTCTTCTATGAGCAAGGAAAAGAGAGGGAGGATTTTTGATTATTAGGATGTCTTATATGATATTTTTTGGTATGCTTATATGATAATGTATGATTTTTTAACATCATATGTTATATTAAATTAACTCAATATTATATTATCTTTACATTTCTTATGCCTTTATGGTTTCTATGTATATATATTGAAACATTTTACATTATTGTAATTATTTTGTATATATTATCATTAATTTAATTTAATTATTTTGTTGAAACTCTATTTATATATATAGATGTAACCTCACATATTGGAATTGATGTAGAGGAATGAAAATTAGATGGATGCACCATTAAGTGACACCATGATACTTATCTTATTAATACTATTAGTGATTTTTATTATATACCTATGGATGAGATTAATGCACAAAGGTGATTTATTCAATGGTAAAGAACCATATGGTAGTTTGTAATAAATTTAGTATTATTGAAGGTGGTGAATAAAAATGGGACCATGTTATTTGCTTCATATTATTATTGTTTAGGAGAAACAATACTTGTTTTGGTTTCAAGAACACCCTTACCTATATGAAAAAAATGTGATTTTTAAAGTGAACTTAAAACATATGTAAAAATAACCATCACATGCATGTTGAAGCCTTATACTATCACCCTAATATGCATCATTTGAAAACTAAGAGATGAATCCATAGTAGATGATACAGTGATAAGTTTTGAGATACTATTTTATGTAATTAAGAGACAAGTCTATTTCCTCTAATAGACATTTATGTGTTTGGGACCTCGCCTTAAAAATCCATCACTATTAACACATTAAGATGTGAAAATTACATATGTTCCTAGGACCATGATATCAAAATCCACACAATTATGTGTTTTTATAAAAAAAATGACATGCAAAAGCATTGAAAACAAATGTTTTCAAAATTCAAGTTGTATTTGGAAATATCCACCTCCAATATTTCATGGCTAAAAATCGGCATTACCATCATGTCTAGGGTGGATAATAACATATGGTACTATTTATTTCTAAATTTTATAAGGATATTACTGTAGATAAGGTTAACTATATAGAAATGATAATGCACAATGGTGATGATTAGATCTACAATAGGCCAATTGGGTGATAAACTCATATATAAGTGTATACTACATTTATTAAATAGAGATAGGCTAAAAATAGTAAGTAAAATTATGCTAAGTATATAAATGAAAAATAATTAATGAAACTAGGTTACTCAGATGATAATGTAGTTGTAGATTAAGATCAAGTAGAAATTAGACTAGAAGAGGATTTTGGAATATTCGTCAGATTTTGGATTAGATGCTTATAAAACTATAGACACAAACATCAACCTTGAATAGTTGCATTAGTGTTATTAGTTGAACATGATGAATGTGTATTATATACAATAAATTATATAAAAGGATACAACCACCTGAATGCTTTTAAGTTTGAATTCACCTTCACTTTGGTGCATTTAGATATGGGTCATGGAATGTCACTGACTAGGAATTTGTAAAACCCTAGTTATTCATCTTCATAGTGAACTTATAGAAAAATTGATTAGTGGTATCATGTTGTTGAGATAACCCCAAATACCCCTATATCAATGAGTGTTGACTACATAACAAATAATCTAAATTGAGCCTCATACAAGTGTAGTTCTCCCTTATTTGTTGAATTGTGTGTGAATCATGTAATATGTTAAAATCTAGTACAATAGTGACCTAGCTTGTAACTTAGAAAATTAGGACCTTCGGATGATCCTTCAGTACTTCAAACTATGCATGTGTTTTCCCTATGACTGATATGAAAATGGGATAAAATAGGGAATATTTGTTTATCGATTACTTGATTGAGTGTTTTGATAATTTGCCTTGGTTTGTGCTAGGTTTTTCCATGTGAGGAATGATGAGGTTTGATATTGTATTTATATAAATCCCTTTCAAGAAGTAAATTTATTAAAACATTTAGACTAACCATTAAGATATGTTTTATTTTCATGTTTGATGACTTTAGGGTAATAGACACTTGCTTGGGTCAAGACACTAGCATCAACACAAGTGTCTATCTTAGATGCAACTATCTAAGGAGTAGGAAAGTAGCTACATACTTAGAACTTGTATAAGTTCAAGATAAGAAGTTTTTAATCATTATAGGCAAGATATAAGGTCTAAGTCATCAAAATAAAATTGGTTGGACCTCTGAGATAGACTAAGGGGCATAATATAGAGTAGATGTGAGACTTCTAAGAAAAATAAAGTTCTAAAACTAAGAATAACATGAAAGGTTTGATTTTTCCAAGTGTACAAGAATGAGGTACTATATAATCCATAAAATATTGTCTACATGCCCCCGTCCCCCACTTTAATCTAGTAATGACACTGCTAGTTTAGAAAAAAAGGAATGTATACCTAGGTGTGTATAACATAGATTGCCTTTGCTTGAATCTAACTTGAGTGCTTTCTTTGTGACTAACCTAAAACCAATAAAATTTTATAATATATAACCAATTCATATAATTTTGTATTTAAATTAATAGAAAATATTTAAATTTATAGAGCAAGGTTTAGGAGCACACCTGTGTATTGTTGTAACTGCCTTGCCTATTGGCAAGTTGATTTGAAAGATATACCATTATAAGGCTATAAAATTGAGATTAGGATAAATATATATAAATATTGAAAGTGCATATATATAAGGATATAGAGAGAGATATTGGAAGGTATATGCCCCGAACATCGGATGAAAGGTAAGTTACCACTTAGAAATTGAGATTAGCTCAACCATGTAACCCAATCATACTTGTAATCTAGCAAGCATCAGTGAAGAAAGTTAAATCATACTATCAAATTGGCAAGGCTAGATGATACAATTCCAACCTAAAATCTTGGCATCATTGAGTGAATTAATTACCTCAACCATACCAAAAATGAACCAAATATTATAGTAGATTGGCTCAATATAGTCTATAAAAGTACATCTTAGGTATCAGTGCATAAAAGTACATCTTGGTGGGTGATAATATTACCTAAGAGTGTTTTGAAATTTGAGACTAGTTTGGATTTTAAAAAATATTAGGTGCACATTAAAGAGCATATTCACCATAGATATGTCTCATGCTGAAATTGTGTATAAAAATGATACCATTGTATAGAATTCTACCATAACTATGAATTTTAATTATATAACTATGTGTTTTATCCAATTTAGAAAATATGTAAGTGTGAGGAACATGATTCTAAATCATGTCCACATAATAAATGGATAAATATGAAAACCAAAATAATTACCAATGTGGAGGACATGTTTCCAAAACATTCTCCTACTGAATCTAGAGATGTTGACTAATGAATAAGTGTGAAGAACATTCTTCCAAAGCATACCCCCAATAAATCTAAAAACTTTTAATGTGTGAAAGCCATGCCTATATGACACTCCCCCACTAAATATTAAAACTATGAATGTGTGGAAACCATACCTATATGGCATGCTCCCACTCTACCAAATATGGAGAACATGCCTCTATGACATGCCCCCACTGATATTCCCCACTTTGAGTTGAGGTAAGAATATAAACCATTGATTACCTCACCTCAAAATAATAAGATAAATGTACAATCTTTAAATGGACCCATATAGCATATGGAAGGAACATTTCTAGGTAATTTTAGCATTGAAGTCTATAAAACAATGTTATCACATGAAGGTGTAAGATACATGATAAGGATCATGACAATGTATAGATAGTAATAATCCATGCTCAACAAGAAAATAAAGTACACAAATAAGATTTATCAAAAGAAAAATAAAAATTCAATGGTCTAAGGAGACTAAAAAAAAGGGTCATGTTCAAATTCCACACAATAAAAGTGACATGACTTTAAAAATGTCCAAAAAATGCAAAGATCACATATTTAAATTTTCATACAATAATCAATAAATTATTCAAATGTCAAATAAATCATACATAGTTATGAGGGACAAAAATAATGGAGCATATTCAAATGATCAAAAAATAAATATAATATTAAGGTAATAAACTCAATAAAATGCATAAAGTAAATCATAAGCAACCAACAGAGAAACATCATAATAGCTCGTTGATCAAATTTTTAGCAAAAACCATCAAGTGCATAGCATATAAAGTACCCTATGTAAGATATAATAATAGATAAAGGAATATATAAGATCTCAAAACATGAAAATTTAGAGTGACCATTTAATGCTTTAACTTGGAAGTATTTTGATCATATAGGTGGTTTCCCCCAATGTTTATATGACATGAGTAGAAGAAAGGACATGTTGACAAATTTTACCACCATTAGTCAAGGTTGCTTATGTGTAGGTATTCAACAAGACTATATTCATGGATTGAAGATTAAATAATCTCTCCAAAACATCTTACAACCTTCATCAAGTCAAAACCATTCTCAGGAACAGCTCACAAGTCTAATTTTTGGCATTAGTTTCTTCTATTCTTCTAGCAAGCTAGTTACAAGATAGTAAGAGCAATTTTCAAATATTCAGTTCATGAAGGAAAATATTTGTTTATAATGGTATTATGGAAATATATGGACCAATATTAAATAAATATTACATGAATTTATTTTAGGTTATAGAGACTTAATTTTATTAATAATCATTAAGAAGGAAAGGTGCTTCAAAACCCTTCTAAGACCCCAATGGCTTGATTCTAGGAGATGTGATTGAATTTTGAGTACTTTGTTATAATTTAATGTTATGTGAGACCTTATGGGTAAAAAACAAACTTATTACACCTTAATCAGTCAAAATTTTAATGCAAATAATAGAGAAAGTTAAAGGTACAAGTTGTAGGGTTTCAAGCATGTAAGAGAGACAGTTAGAAAAGACACTTTTTGAGAGGGTTAAGAAACTATGTGATAATATCCAATGGTTTTAATTATTATATGGGATATTTAAATTTATAATTAAAAAATAATTAAATTTTTATGGCTCATAAAACTTAATAAAATTCCAAAACTCAGACCTACAAGTATTCAAAAATGAAATTGTCCAAACTAGTAAACACTAAAAAGTGCATATTTTGAATTTTATTAAGTTAAATATCATTAAATTTTATATAAAGGTATTTTTTTATGTAGTTTAATTTTTTAATTGGTTTTATTTCTATAATTTACTTGAGGGGAGATAAAATGGCAAAACATAGGTCTGTAATGTGATGGAAATCAGGGTTTTGACTAATTTTACTCATAAATGAAGTTATAAATGAGTGTTTCAGAACTTTCCAAGGACATAAAATGATTTTAAAGGGTTTATAACTCATTTAAAAGTCTTAATAAATTCTTATACAATGAAAACAAATTCAAAATAGGCTCATATCATTTAAAAATATCTCTAGGTGACCCTACAAGCAACAAATAAACACTTTTTGTGAATTTTTGTTTAAGAGTTTGGTGAATATTTTTTAATATTTAAAAAAAATTATAAGTATAAACCATTTATACATATAAAATTATAATATTATTAGTTTTTGGTGAGGACTATAACTCATTTTAGACCCCCAAATCCAAATTAGAGTTTTTTGAGGCCTTGAGATCACAAGAGAGCATTTTTTGAAGTTGTAGTGGAGTTTGGAGATGAAAATTTATTTTAAATTATATGAAACCATGGTGATTATGTTAAAATATTATTTATATTCAATTTATTTTCAAATAAGGAAAATTCATCAAGTTCTAGGTTCTCATGGTGCATTCAACAAGTTTGTTAAGTTGGAGAAGATAAGCATATCTAAGAAGGGTTGATATAGAACATTGTGATTGTTCATCATAAAAGGAAATATTATAAAATATATATATATTGAATATTTAAAAAAATTAAACATTAAAACTCTCCAAATTCTACTCCACCTTATAGGAAGAAGATAATCCACAAGCTCAATCAAAGCATTGTGCTTTCAACAACCTTGCCTAGTCAAATACATGTGTTCTTAGCTATCTGGAGATCAAGAAAGGGTTAAGAGTTTGTTTTAAAAATTGAATAAATGTTGTAATTAGTATAAAATATAATGAAATAATATATTTTCCTCCCTTTTATTCTACCCTTCAAGCTAATTTTAGGAAAATTCAAGTTAAACAAGAAGCCTTCAATCAGCCCTAGAAAGGTGGAGAAGCAACATGCAAGAATAGAAAAGTTCATTTGAAGACTTGATCAAGTCAATAATCCATATTTTCATGAAAGATAATAATTAAAAAAAAAACATGTAAATATCTCCTAATACACCGCCTTAGAGTTATTTGAGTAGGTTGAGGGAGAGAAGCATGCATGCAAGATACAAGGAAGATAGCTGAGGTCAAACTCCAAGATGCAATTAAGATATCTAAACTCACTCATTAGATATATGAAGATTCTCAAAGAGATTGAATAAGCTATTTAATAGGAGTTAAGTGATCATCAAAAGTATTTAAGTTAATATGATCAATATCTCTTCAATATTGAAGACCATCAATCATGCATGAGAACCTTTGACTTTCTAAAAACATTCAAACATGATAATCTCTCTCTCGTACACCATATTTCAAGAAAAAAAATGTTTAAAATCTAAATGTACTAAGTAGGAATTTAGAATTTGGTGGTTGAGTTTAAGGATGACTATGATTATTAATCATCCCTAGTTGAGGGTTCCTTTGTCTCATCTCTCCTTTCTCTTCTTTTTATATGTATGTTCATTTTTTAGAGAAGAAAATCAAATTATGCTTTTGGCTATACAGAAACTATGCCAATATTTGTACTACACCACCTTTTAAGTAATAAGAAGTTGATTTTTCCTCTATTTTTAGGTTTAGAATGAAAAAAGGGAAAATGTAGGGCATCTAAGAAAAAAATATTGGATTTTTGAAAGGTAATTCAGTTTCTATTTCATACATGGTTAAGAATTCATGAAGTGTGTGCCTAATATTCATTGATGTAACTTAGTGAATGACTGATTTTATTATGTTTATGTCTGAATATTTCACCTTTATGTATAAAATGATAATTATTATAAGTTATATCAAGTTTCTAAGTCTTAATTATACCTAATTTGGAATTGAATTCAACCTATGTTCATTCCTTCCATGCTAATGTGAGTGTTTGTCAAAACCTTTGTGTTAAATATTGATGTAAGATCCATTGTATGAAGATAAAGTGAATGTATGATAGCTATTTAATTTCTAAAATGTGTCAAGTATAGGCATAATTGACCATAAAATTAGTGTATCACCCTACATTTTTAGTTTCCATATTCTTTTTTAGCTTTAGTATTACTTTTTTTACCCATTTCTTATTCAATAAATCATTCAATTAGAAGTTTAGATAGAAGTGAGTGTACTAAAAGGAACCAGACCTTCATCTAGATATTTTATCTAATATAAGGCCACCCACACCTTAGAGAGTTTCCATTGTGTCAATATGAGTCAGAACAAGCACACATTCTTGTAAGGGTGCAATTATAATTGATAATAATTTCTCACACACCCAGTGGGACATTAGTTTATAAGATTTCTATAGATTGATGATGGTTTTAGAAATTTTTAACAAAGACATTACTCAAGTTTTTAGCATCTAGTGATTCAAAATTATATACAATTGGTTTAAACAGTTAAAGTACCTTAAGAATATCAATTGGTATGCATTTCAGTCCACCATTTTGTGAAAATACATCTTTTATACCTTCACATCCTTCATATTAAGCTAAAAATATTTATGGCTTCACCTCAAGTAACCTTGGAGCAATAGGATATCAATATTTTCATGATATCCCCCCTATCACCCATAATCATGTTTCCAATTAGACTTAGCAAAATCATGTTCTTTCCAATCAACATAAAAAAAGTGTGCAAAAAATAAGACTTGACTTTAAGAGACAATTTATGGAGAGTGATAGGGAAGGGGAATACAATAGGCAAAAAGAAGAGCTTGCATATCATGCCTATATATAAGAAAGAGTTAGTATCATTGAATAGATACAATGAGGCTATAATAAAACAAATACAATAGTTTTCCATAATAAAACAAAAATTTGAGTCCAAAATCCCATATTGGAAACAAGAAAAAACCCTTACACTTTCAAGAATGTCTACTTGCTTCAATATTCCAAGTTTGAGAACTCTCAATCCTATGAAATATTCTATACTTATGCAAAATCCCCAACCAATAAAATATCAAAGTTTCTTGAACCCCTCATCTAATTCTCAAGTTAAATTTTTCCATGAAGATCAATGCATATCAAAATGTGAGAGGTTGATTATTGAGTGGAAAGAGAAGAATGAACCATCCCTAACATAAGTTTCTTACCCTCCTTTCTAATAATTCTTGAATGAAACTACTGCTTCCAAATCTCAAATTCTTCTTAACACCTCTTCAACTCCAAATCACATTCAAGAGAATCCCATAATGCCCTATGTTCCTAAGCCACTAAATAGAACCTCTTGCCCTCCCACCATATCCTTTTTTGAATCATAACTTGTATTATGGAAGGAAAAAGAAGAAAATCTAGGTGAAGAGGAGAATTTGTTAATAGAGGATGATCAAGAGTTGTATTGGTCAAATGATCTTCAATTTGGCATAAAAGAAGATCATGTTGCAATCTTTGAAGAGAAAAATCAAATTACAATTGTAAATAAGCTTTAGCAGGCCTATCATGAAGATGTTCAAGATGATATGGAAGTATCTAGTGAGATTGAAGTAGTGGTTTCACAAAGTAACATCCCTCGACATGAGATAAGTAAAGATATAAAGGAATATCAGGAAACTACAAGTGAAGGTTAAGAAGATGAAGAGTGGTAGTAGTACCTTGAGATCATTCAATACATTGAAAATCTTTGTAGGCCTACATCTCCTTATGAAGACATTGATAAAGTGGTTGTGAAGGTTAAAGGACATTTTCAAGAAGATGTTGATCAAGCATATCTCAAGTAGAACCTAATGAAGCTAGAGAATAGTATTTGGATCTCCTTCAAAAGATTAAACTTGAACTAGTAGACAATCAAAATTATATCTCTCAAGATGTCATAGAAGGCTAAGAATAATGTTTTAGTGAGCTATTAGAGGCTAAAGTTTTAGTTGTTCCTATGGATTAGAATGTGATTACATTGGATAAAATTATTAGTGTTTAATAGAAAAATTATGTGAGAATTAAACTACAATAAGAGTTTGTCTATATTGGATATATGTTGCTTCATTTGATTCACTTGGAGACAAGGCAAAGAGGTAGACAAGCAAGAAAAGTGCTGATCCAACCAAAATGTCACTCGAACAACAAATTTGTCCTCATTTTTTCAACCACATGGAGAGTAATTGATGATTTTTTTCTTTTACCTAGGTTTATTTTGAGTTTCATAAATAGCATTTTTAGATTTTCACTTTCCTCCAAGTTCTATCTTGCATATTTTTAGTTAGGAGTTGTATTAGTTTTCAATTCCTTAAGTTGTTATGCACAAGTGTTTTTATTCATTAAAGGCATTTTAAATTTCATATTTGTTAATATTTTCATGAATCCTTAGTTTAATGGTTAATTTTACTATTTTTGAGTTTTTAGTAGGCAAACATCACAATAGGGTCACCAAGAATGTTGACAAATTTTATCACCATTGATCAAAGTTGCTTATGTGTAAGTTTTTAGGAAGATTCCATTCATGGATTTAATATTTAATAATCTATAAAAATCATAATGAATCCCTAATAAATCCAAAACCATGCTTAGGAAGAACTCACAAGTTCAATTTTTGGTAGATGTTTCTTTTATTCCTTTAGCAAGCTAGTTGCAAGCTAGTAAGGGCAATTTTTAGATGTTCAGTTCATGAAAAATAAGAAGATTTAATTTTAATGGAATTATTATAATATATATTTAAATATTACCTCAATATTATATTCATTGGTTATATGTTATATGGGATTGACTTTATGAACAATCTTTAATAAGGAAAGGTGCTCTAAAACCCTTCTAAAACCCCAATGGCTTAGTTTTAGGAGATGTGATTACATTTTCGAGTTGTTGAAAATTAAAATTTTTGTTATATATTATGAAAATTAAATAACCTTAATACACCTTAATAAATCAAAATATTAATGAAAATAATGGATAAAGATAAAGGTACAGGTTGTAGGGTTTCAAGCATGCACGAAAGATAATTAGAAAATGCACTTTTTGATAGGTGTAAGAGATTATTTTATCATATCCAATGATTATAATAATTATAATTTTTATTAAAAAATTTATTTAAAAAATAATTATTTATTTATGTCTCATAAAACTCAATAAAATAAAATAAATCAAATCTACAGGCATTCAGAAATGAAATTGTTCAAGTTAAAAAATACATATTTTGAATTTTATTGAGTGAAATATATTTAAATTTGACAATGAGGTCATTTTATTTGTAATTTAATGTTTTAAATTGTTTAATTTCCTTAATTCACCTATTGAGAGATAAAATTTCAAAAAATAGGTCTGCACCATGAAGGAAATCGGGTTTTAACTAATTTTTCTCATAAATGGAGTTAGAAATGAATGTTTCAGACCTTTCCAAAGGAATAAAATTATTTTATAGGGTTTATAATTTATTTATATGTTTATATACATTCTTATAAAAAAGGACCAGTATAGATAGGCATATCCAAAAAGGACCAGTATAGATAGTTGTGATTGTTCATAAAAAAATGCACTATTATAAATTATATTTCATGAATATTTAAACAATTAAACATTAAATATCTCCTTCTTATATTCCACCTTGGAGGAAGAAGACAATTCATAAGATCAATCAATGCATTGTGCTTTCAAAAACCTTGCCTACTCAAACACATGTGCTCTTAGCTATCTAGAGATCAAGAAAGGGATAAGTTTTTGTTTTAAAAATTATAAAATTTTGTAATTATTTTATTATATAATTAAATAATATCTTTTTTCCCTTATGTGCCACTCTTGGAGCTAACTTTAGAGAAAGTCAAGTCAAACAAGAAGAAGCCTTCAATCAATCCTAGAAAGGTAGAGAAGCAACATGCAAGAATGGATAAGTTTGTTTGAAGACTTTATAAATTAAATAATATATATTTTCATGGAGGATACTATTTAAACAAAAAACCATGTAATCTCTCTCCTATTATGCCACCTTGGATCTTTTTTAGGAGGTTGAAAGATAGAAACATGTATACAAGATGCAAGGAAGATAGTTGATGTCAAACTCTAAGATGCAATTAAAATAGCTGAAGTCACTCAATAGATAGATAAAGTGTCTAAAGGAGATTAAAAAATATATTCAAAATTATTTAAGTGAATATCAAAAGGATTTAAGTGAATATGATCAATATCTCTTCAAGATTGAAGATCGTCAAGCAAGCATAAGAACCTTTGACTTTTTCAAAACATTCAAACATGATAATATCTCTCTTCTATGACATATTCCAAAAAAATAATGTTTAAAATATAAATTTAAAACATAATAATTTGGAAGTTAGTGGTTGATTTGAAGGTTGAGTTGAATGTTGAGTTGAAGAAAGAGTGAAGGATGACTAGGATGATGACTCATCCCTAGTTGAAGAGTTGTATATCTCATCTCTCCTTTATTTATTTTTCTATATGTATGTCAATTTTTTATAGAATAATATCAAATTATTTTTTAACTATACATAAGCTCTATCAAAACTTGTACTACATCACCTTTGAAGCAATAAAAAATTGATTTTTTTCTAGTTTCAAGTTGTTCATAAAGTGTGTGCCTAATAATCATTGATGTGACTTAGTGAATGACTAATTTTCATATGTTTATGTATGAATATTTAAATTTTATGCATAAAATGAGAATTATTTCATGTTATATCAAGTGTCTAATTTTTAGTTCTACCTAATTTTAAAGTGAATACAACTTATGTTCATTCCTTCCATTCTAGTGTGAATGTTTGTCAAGACCTTTGTATGAAATACTAATGTAAAAACCATTGTATGAAGATGAAGTAAACATGTGAAAGTTTTTTAGCTTCCAAAATGTGTCAATTATATTCATAATTGACCTTAACATTACTGTATAACCCCAAATTTTCAATTTTCATATTCATTTTCAGCTTGAGTATTGTTCCTTTTACCCTTTTCCTAGTTAAGAAATCACTAAATTAGAGTGTTTGGAGATAAGTGAGTGAGTGTACCAAAGGTAACCAGCCCTTAATCTAGAGATTATATCCAATATAATTCTACCCACACTTTAGAGATTTTCTATTGTGTCAACATAAGTAAGAACATATACACATTCTTACAAGGGTACACTTCTAAGTGATAATAGTTTTTGGCACACCTAGTGGGATAATAGCTCATAATATTGATAAAGATTGATTTTGGTTTTAGAAATTGAAGCACCTTAAGAACATCAATTGGTATGTATTTTAGTCCTTCATTTTATGGAAATGTATCTTTTGTGCCTTTATATCCTTCATATCAAGCTTAAAATATTTATAGATTCATCTCAAGTAGACTTGGACAAGAAGTACATCAATATTCTCAATATATTTATCGCCCTCCCACTCCTAATCATGTTTCTAATCAACCTAAAAAAAGTGTGCAAAAAATAAGACTTGAATTTGAGAGATAATGTATGGAGAGTGATACAGAAGAGGAATAAAAAATTCATCAAGATGAACTTGCATAACAAGCCTATATACATAAGCAAAAGGTAGAATCATTGAAGAGATATAATGAGGCTTTAATTGAATAAATGCAATAGCTATCCATAATAACACAAGGAATTGAGTCTAAAATCCCAAGTTGGAAACAAGAATATCCCCTTGAACCTTCAAGAGAATCTACTTGATTCAATATTCCAAGTTTTAGAAATCCCAATTCTATGAAAGATCCTATGCTTATGCAAACTCCCCAAAGAATAAAATTTATAAGTTTCTTATGTTGCTTATATAATCCTCAAGTTGAAGTTGTCTATGAAAATCAAGGCATATTAGAATGTGATAGATTAATTTTTGAGTGGAAAAAGAATAATGGAGCATCCCTAACACAAGTTTCTTGCCCTCCTTTCAAATAATTCTTGAATGAAACTACTAATTCCAAATCTGAAAGTCTTCTTAATGCATCTTTAACTCCAAAACCCACTCAAGAACAACCCATAATGCCCTATGCTCCTATGCCACCAAATATAACCTCTTTCCCTCCCACCATCCCCTTTTTTGAATGAGAACCTATTATATGGACGACAAAAGACTAATATATAGGTAATGAGAATAATTTGTCAAGAGAGCATGATCAATAGTTGTGTTAGTCATATGAGCTTCAATTTGGCATAGAAAAAGATCATGTTGCAATCTTTAGAATGTAAAAGTAGAATTTAGTTATAAGTGAGCCTCAAGAAGCCTATCATGAAGATGTTAAAGATGATATGGAAATAACTAGTGAGACTAAAGAAATGGTTTCACAATGTAACAACCATAAACATGAGCTAAGTAAAGATACAAAAGAAGATCATGTAACTACAAGTGAATATCAAAAAGGTTCTGATGAAGAGTGGCAATAGTAACTTGATCTCATTAAAGACATTGAGAATATTTGTAGGCCTGCATCTCCTTATGAAGGCATTAATAAAGTGGTTATGAAGGTTGGATGACATGTTAAAGAAGATGTTGATCAAAGCATATCTCTAATAGACCCTGATAAAGCAAGAGAGTAGTATTTGGAGATCCTTGAAGAGATTAAACTACTTGCAATAATTGAATCAAGATGTCATATAAGGTCAAGAACAATGTTCTAGTGAGCCATTAGATGATGAAGTTTTAGTTGTTCCTATGGATCAGAATGTGATTACATTGTAGAAATTTATTAGTGTTGAAGAGAAAAATGAAGTGAGCATTAAATCATAAGAAGAATTTGTTTATATTAGAGATATGTTTGCTTCATTTGATTCACTTGGGGACAAGTCAAAGATCTTGACAAGTAAGAAAAGAACTGATCCACCTAGAATGGCATTTAAATAACAACTTTTTACTCATATTTATCAACCACATAGAGAGTGTCATATTGGCCATGATCTTGGATCCTTGCACAAAATATTGAGAGAATCTATGTATAGAGCAATGAAATCATAGATAAATTTCAAAGGAGGAAGAAGCTTGTCTTCACATAACAAAATTGCAAAATATGACCTTCTTACATAATATTGCATTAACCTGTCTAACCTTCCAAACTAGAAAAGTGGGGTAAATATAAGGTAAAATTAGGGAAACATGAGGAAGTATCTAATTTTCATAATTATATAATTACATTTAAAATGAAATTAGTCTATGTGACCCTTTTATAACTAACTTAAGGAAGCTTAATTGATATAAAATGGCCATGAGGCTATGTAGGAAAAACCCAATGGGAAAAAAACACTACACTAACACCCCCACTTAAGCATAGCTTAGATGAGATGAGAATTAGGTCCTGGCATTGAAATCCTGATGAGGTACCCAAGTACATAGTGAAGAACCTCCATAGAAAGAAGAAGAAGGTGGAGTAGCCATAACCCTAATGAGAGCTCATAGATGAACAAATTTACTCTCTATGAAGGGCTTGGTTATAATATATACAATCTACTTTAATGTTGGATAGTACCAAAGAATAATGACTTACTCATTGATAAGCTCCCTAATGAAGTACATGTGAATCTCTATGTGTTTGGTCTTTTGATGGAGAACTAGACTCCTAAAAATATGGATAGTGATTTGGTTATCACAATAAATGATTTTTGGCTTATAAAACTGGATACCAAACTCAGTGAGAATCCCTTGAAGCTAGATTTCCTTAATGTTGGCATTGAAAATCCCTTTATATTCTACCTCTGTAGAAGATAAAGCAACTACATGTTGCTTCTTGCTTGACCAACTTATTAGAACTGAACCAAGTGAGAAACTATATCCTGAAGTGGAATTTTGACTCTAAATATCTCCAACCCAATTTCAATCTATGTATATCGTCAAATTAACTTCTATTATTACTCTATAATGTATCCCATAATTGTGCAAACCCTGAATGTAGTGCAAAATCTATTTAGTTACTTTATAATCCAATTCATGTGGCTCCTACATAAACCAAGAGCCCATGCAAAATACATAGGATATGCCAGGTCTAATGTGTATGAAATAGATAAGACTACCATAAGTTATTGATATAGAGTTACATCAACCAATAGTGTAGGAAAATCAGCCTCAAGCTTCACACCAGACAAGAAGGGAGTAGGATTTGGCTTACAATAAACCATGTTGAACCTCTCAAGAAAATCAAGAGAATACTTGGATTGTGATAAAGTTATCTCAAAATATGACTGAATGATTTCAATCTCGAGAATTATGTAGCAATCTCATGTCTATCATTAGAAAATTATTTTAAAGTACAATTTTAATTACTGAGATGGATGATCATGAGCTCCCTATAATTATAAAGTCATCCACATAGAGAACTAGGATCAATAGAGAATCATCCTACCACAAGATGTAAACATTCAAATTTGAGTGGCATCTGGTGAACCTGACTATGAGGAGAAAGGAGTCCATCTTAGCATACCATGCTCGAGGGGCCTATTCAAGTCCATAGATAGATTTCCTAAGTTTATAAACCAAAGAAAAATCTTCCAAAAATCCTTGTATTTACTCCATATATAGCTCTTCTTTGAAGTCACCATGTAGAAAATCACTCTTGACATCCATTTGGTGAAAATTCCATCGATGTGTGGCTATGATGGCTAGAGTGAGTCTAATAGGCATCATCTTGGTTACAAGATCAAATGTCTTGGTGTAGTCTATGTTAGGCACCTAAGAAAACCCATTTATAACTAGATGAGATTTATACTTATCAATAGACCCATTTATACCATACTTAGTCTAATAAACCCATTTACAATGGACCAATTTTCTTCCTTTAGGAAGAGGGACCAAGTCCCATGCTTTGTTCTTTATTAGGGAACTATACTCCTCCTGCATAGTAGAATCCCATTCTAGAATGTCAGATGCCTCATGAAAGATTTATAGATCTGAGGCAATGTCTAGGTGGGAATGTGAAGTCCTTTGAAACTATGAGCATGTCCACCTTATATCTGATGGATTTCTAACCCATTTCCTATAACTTTGAAGTGTCTATTTGGCCTAAGTGCGAGATAAATTATATGATATTAGAGAATCAGGGGGTGAGTCATCATTATCGAAAGTGTGAGTGTAAGATGGGGAAGGAGAATCCTCATCATTGCTCTCATTACTTGAATAAGAAGAAGAATCATGTAGATTATGAGGAGGATTTAAAGGTAGATCCAAAACACTGTCTGAGGTGGAAACAATGTCTAAAGAGACTTTTAAAGAGTTTTGAGTGCCAATTGTAAGTTCAAGTGGGACCTCACAAAAATTGACACTCATTTCTATTTATAAATCATGAGTTTTAGGATGGAGAAACTTGTATCATTTAGCACCCTCTGGATACCCCACAAAGATACAAGACTGACTCTGAAGGTATATTGCCTTACATTTTCTCTTAGGAACATGGACCATTGTTGGTGATCCAAACACTTAAAATTGGTCCACTATGGGCATACGACCATCCCAAGATTTAAAATGAGTTATTCCTTTCAAGGTTTTGTGTGGATCATAGTTCTGAGTGTAGCACACATAGTTGATTTCTTCAACCCAAAATTAAGGAGTAGAAGACTTTGATTGAAGGATGTAGTTAGCCATTTCCTTCAAGGTATGGTTCTTACATTCAGCTAGACCATTATATTAAGGATTATATGGAATTATTTATTGCATTTTAATCCCCTTTGATGTATAAAACTACTCAAACCTGTTGTTGACATACTCCCCACCATTGTCAATCCTTAAGATTTTGATGGAACAATCTAACTACTTCTCCACAAGTGCCTTAAAGTCCTTGAAGTGATCAAAGAACTCAAACTTATTTTTGAGAAAAAACACCTAGGTGTACCTTGAAAATTCATTGATGAATGTGAGCATGTATCTGATCCAATTGAATGAAGGTTTTAGAAATGGACCTGTTATATCACTTTGGTCAATTTTCAGCTTCTATTCAGCTCTTCTTGCTTTGCCCTTATCACATTTCTATTTTGGATGCTTACCAATAATGTAGACATTACATAGGCCATCTAATAATTTGAATTTAAGAAACACTAAAACCATATTCTAATGACTGAGTTTCTCTAGGTAATGGTAGTTTAAATGGCCAAATATTTCATGCTATAGTTTGCTCACTCCATCTATATTAGTAATCAGTACAGTTGAGGGCTGATTTGGGGAAAATTATGAGAAGGTATATAGCCTAATATAATTATTTTCCTTCAAATAATCCATAATAGGATCATTGTATAACTCCTTGATAACCATATGAACTCAACTCACTTCTTTGCACCTATGTGAGTGATCTGGTACACTAACAGAAGAATGGTGGATAATGAAGGAACATATAAAACATCATTAAAGGTCCTATCATTTTAAAAAAATGATACTTTACCACTAAATTCTGATGAAGTTTCATCACCCATGAGTATTGAAGGCACAAAACATGGCTCTATTTATGAATACAAATCCTTTGAGGACATGTGATAGGAAGCACCTAATTCAATAGCCCAAGTTGAAGGCTGAGAAGCTAATATGATAAGTGATTTGCACTTGTTTTTAACTTTATCTTTTATAGATGTGTTCTAAGTTGAGTATTCATGAACACTGATGTTATTCTTCTCAAGCATCTTAGTGAAGTTGTCAATCTTCTTTTTCATGCACTGAGATTCATCATGCCCAAGTTTCTTGCAAAAGTTGCATTTGAGTTTCTCCTTCTTAGGTTTCCCACTTAAGGAGGACTCATTTGATGATGAATTAGGCTTGGTATCTAATTTATGATTTTTCTTGTGCTCATGATCTCATTTAGACAGTTTCTTCTCCTATTTTCCACTGCTAAAAGGATTCTTCTTGTCTTGATTGATAATCAAGGCATGTGATTTTGAAGACTTTAGTGTACCCATTGAACTATCTTATCTTTCTCTTAAGTTAGATAAAAAACAAACTCATTGAATGATAACATTTTCTAAGTGTATCCAAGGGCACGTTTGGTAGCATGAAATGTAAAGATGAAAACTGAATAGTCATGACCCAGTTTTGCAAGCATAGATAAAATTAACTAGTCATCTATTTTCTCAGTGCCACATTATATCAACTATAGTATCAGTGATTTAAAATTTGTGAATAAGGTTTTTAGGGTGGCATATTCATCTAGACTCAATGTGATGATCTCATGATCTAGCTCATAACCCCTCATGATGTCCTACACTCCAAAAAGCTTGTCTAGGATGGTCCAGACTTCATTGGGAGTTTTTACAGATTCAACATGAAAAATAAGGTTAGGAGACATTGATAAGCATATGAAAACATAATCCTCATCACATATATTTTACCACTTAACCTTTTTTTCATCTTTAGATGACTTAATTTCCTCACCCATAGTGATTTGATAGAGGCCTTTACCTCTTAAAGTGAGCTACATTTTAGACTTCTAATCAAGATAGTCAAATGATGTGAGTAGTTCAATGTTTAGATATATTATTACAAATTATATTGAGAAAATATATATAATTGAGATGAAATTAAAAACAAATTGTACATAGTACAAGAGGGACATCAAGCACAATCGATAATGCATCCAAGAAAGGTATAAGAGGTTTGAAGTGAGTTTTAAGTCATTGCACCATGAAGAAAATATATGTTATATAGGGACTAAAAAATATTTCCAATACATATAACATAAAAATATATGCACTTTAAAAAAAATAGCACCCAAAATGGAGTTATGGATTGAAAGTTATGGCAATTACAAGTAGAGGTACCCCATAACTCTAAGTAGTAACGACCCTTCGAATGTTCGGATTGGTATCAAAAGAGTAATCCAATGTTTTTAGACTACTTGACTTCTGAAAGTAATTAATGTTTGAAAACTTGAGTAAGGTATTAATGACCCTTAATAATTCTAATTTAGTCTCAAAAAAGTATTCTGGATTTTCCACACTGCTTGACTTCTGCAAGTAATCGATGTTTAAAAACCTAAGGCAGTAATGACCCTTAGGAAGTCTAAGTCAATCTTAAAAGAGTAATCCAAATTTTCCACATTTCTTGACTTCCATAAGTAATTTACCTTCAAAAATCCAAGTAAGCAATAGACCCTTGAATGTTTGAGATGGTATTTCACAGTGTAATCTGGGTTTTGACACCCTACTTAACTTCATGAATTTGCAAGTAAAGGAACTCCACAAGTTTGAGTTGGTCTTTCATAGTGTAATCTAGGTTTTGACATCCCACTTAATTAACTTCATAAATTTTCAAGTGAATAAACTCCTCAAGTTTTATTTTATCTATGGGTAAGTGGACTTATCAAATAATTCAACTTTAAAAAGTGAAGCTACTCATTGTTGAAAGTCTAATTTGGTCTGTTGGCTAAATAATAACCCTCTAAAAGTCTAAATTGGTTAGTGGACTCTCCAATGCATCCAACATGATAAAAATCAACTATAGATCCAACATAATGACTACCTATAGATCCAAGTAATGTAGAGGTATGATGGCATGTAAATTGAGGCAACTCAAAAATGTCTAAAATACTTCAACAATGAAAATTTTGCATGAAACCCATTTAAGATTTTGAACTAAGGAAGAAAACTCAGAAGATGTTTTTGCATAACAACATAGGAAGTATGGTTTTTTGTAGAAAATGAAAAATGAGGCCTTGGGATGCCAAAAAGAAAGGAAAAATTGATTGTTCCAAAACTAGGTCATGTTTACATTTAATCCAAGGGTTTTGGCACCTTCTAAAACCAATAGTATAGTCATTTTTTATATTTGAATCTCTAATAGAAATTTTTCTACGAATTCTCTAAGGAATCCCACCAAACCCTTCTTTATGATGGAATAGTGAATGTAGGTAAGATTTCACCACAAAGATTACTACAATACTAGTAAAAATGACTTTGATACCATGTCAGATTGGCCATGATCTTGGATCTTTGTACATAAAATTGATCAAATCTATGTATGGATTAATGAAATCATAGATAAATTATAAAAGAGGAAGAAACTTGTCTTCACATAACAATATTGTAAACTATGACCTACTTATATAAAATTGTATATAACCTCTCTAACCATTCAAAGTATAAAAGTGGAGTACATATAGAAAAAATAGGGTAACGTGAGAAATCCTTTAATTTTTCTAATTAGATAATTACATTTAAAATGAAATTAGCCTATGTGACCCTTTTATAACTAATCTAAGGAAGCTTAATTGGCATAGAATGGACATAAGGTCTTGTAATCAAAACCTAATGGGTAAAAGAACTAAACTAATAGAGAGGACCTAAGATATTTTTTCTTTGATCTAGGTGGATTTTGAGTGTTATACATAGTAGTTTTAGATTTTCACTTTCCTTCAAATGTTATCTTGCACATTTTCAGTTGGTAGTTGTATTATTTTTCAATTTCGTAAGTGATTATGTACAAGTGTTGTTATTTATTTAAGATATTTTAAGTTTTATATTTATTTATATTTTAATTATTCCATATCCCAATGGTTAAGGCTACTAGTCTTGAGTGTTTAGTAGGCAAACATCCTAATAGGATCACCAAGATTGTTGATAAAGTTTACCACCATTTGTCAAGGTTGTTTATGTCCAGGTTTTAAATAAGACTTAATTAATAGATTGAATATTAAATAATATATAAAAAACATATTTCAACATTAATCAATCCAAACCATTCTTAGGAATAGCTGACAGGTCCAAATTTTGGTAGAAGTTTTTTCTATTCCTCTTACAAGCTAGTAAAGACACTTTTTAGATGTTCAGTTCATGAAGGAGAAGAATATTTAGTTAAATTGATATTATGGTAGAATATTCTCCATTTTTTTCTCAATTTTACATGCATTTGTTTTAGGTTACAAGGGATTAACTTTATGAACAATCATTAAGAAGGAAAGGTTCTCTAAAACCCTTATAAAACCCCAATAGCTTGATTTTAGGAAAGGTGATTGTTATTTGTTGCAATTGAATTTTTTTTGAGATATTATGGGGAATATATAATGTTATTAAACCTTATTTAATAAAAATCTTAATTCAAACAATGGAGGAAATTAAAGGTACAAGTTGCAGGGTTTCAAGCATGCAAGAGAGACAGTTAGAAAATGCACTTTTTGAGAGGTTTAAGAGACTATTTGAGCATATAAAAATGGTTGGAATGATTATATAAGTTATTTAAAGTTATAATTAAAAAATAATTATGTATTTATACCTCATAAAATCAATAAAATGACAAAAAACTTAGATTTATAAGCATTCAAAAATGAAATTATGCAAACTAGGAAATATTAAAATGTGCATATTTTGAATTTTATAAGTGAAATATCTTTAAATTATACACGGATGTATATTTATATGTAATTTAATGTTTTAAATTCATTCCATGTTTGTACTATACCTTATGAGAGATAAAATGGTAAAACATAGGTCTGCACCATGAAGGAAATCAGGGTTTTGACTAATTTTGCTCATAAATGTATTTAGAAATGAGTGTTTCAAACTTTTACAAGGCCATAAAATTATTTAATAGGGTTTATAATTATTTTAAAGGTATAAATACATAATTATAAAATTAAAACCAATTCAAAATAGGCTCATATCATTGAAAAACATCTCTAGGTGATCATACGGGCAATAAGCAGACATTTTTTTGTGAATTTTGTCTTGAGAGTTTGGTGAAGCATTTTTAAAATTTTAAAAATTTTACATGTATTCAAAATTTTTAACTATAAAATTATCATATATTTATTTTCTCATTATTCCTATAACTAATTTTAGATCCCCAAATCCAAATCAAGATTTTTCGAAGCCTAGAGAGCACAAGAGAACATTTTTTGATGTTTTATGTAGAGTTTGGAGATAAAAATTTATTTGAAGGTAAATGCCACCATTTTTATTATGTTAAATTCTAATTTATAATCTATATATAATAAAATAATAAAAATTCATCATGTTCTAGGTTCTCATGGTACATTCAATAAGCTTGTCAAGTTGGAGAAGATAGGCATATCCAAGAAGGATCACTATAGAGAGATGTGATTATTCATCACAAAATGAACTCCTATGAATGATAATTCATGAATATTTCAAAAAATTAAGCATGTAATCTCTCCCATTTCTATGCCACCTTGGAGGAAGAAGACAATCCACAAGCTTGATCAATGCATTGTGCTTTCAACAACCTTGCATAGTCAAACACAAGTGGTCTTAGCTATGTAGAGATCAATAAAGGGTTAAGTGTTTGTTTTAAAAATGAAATAAAGTTTGTAATTAGTCTCTAAATTCATTCAAGAAGATATTTTCCTTCATTATATGCCACCCTTGGAGTAAATTTTAGAAAAATTCAAGTCAAATAAGAAGCCTTCAATCAACCCTATAAAGGTGGAAAAGCAACATACAAGAATAGATAAGTTTAGTTTCATAATTAATCAAGCCATTAATACCTATTTTCATGGAGGAAACTCCTTCAACAAACAACATGAAAAATCTCTCCTACTATGCCACCTTGGAGCTATTTAAGGAGGTTGAGAGAGAGAAACATGCATGCAAGATATGATGAATATAGTTGAGGTCAAACTCCAATATACATTAAAGATAATTGAAGTCACTCACTAGATAGATGAATATTTTGAAGGAGATTTAACAATATGTTTAAAATGATTTAAATAAATATGATCAAGATCTCTTCAATATTGAAGACCATCAAACATGAATGAGAACCTTTGACTTTTTTAAAACATTCAAACATGTTAGTCTCTTTGTCTCTCCTATGCAATATTTTGAGAAAAGAATGTCTAAACTCTAAATGTACTACCTAGGAATTTGGAAGTTGGTGGTTGAGTTGAAATTTTCATTGAAGGTTGAGTTAAAGGAAGAGTGAAGGATGACTAGGAAGATGATGCGTTAGTAGTTGTAGGCTACTTTTTCCCCTCTCTCATTTCTTTTTTTATTTTCATGTTCATTTATTAGAGAAGATCATATTATGATTTTGGCTATACATAAACCTTGCTAAAAATTTTACTACATCACATTTGAATTAATAAGAGGCTAATTTTTCCTCCCTTTTCAGGTTGTTCATGAAGTATGTGCCTAATATTCATTTGTGTAACTTAGTGATTGACTTATTTTCTTATGTTTAGGTATAAATATTTCACCACAAAAAATGAGAATTATTTAAAGTCATATCAAGTGTCTAAGTTTGATTTCTACCTAATTTAGAAGTGAATTCAACCTATGTCCATTCATTCCATGATAGTGTGAGTATTTATTAAGACCTTTGTATGAAATACTGATGTAAGAGCCATTGTATGAAGATGAAGTAAATGTGTGCAATTTTTTTATATTCTAAAGTGTGTCAAGTATAGGTATAATTGACTCTATCATTGGTGCATCACTCCAAATTTTTAGTTTCCATGTTCAATTTTCAGCTTGAGTATTGCTCCTGTTACCCTTTTCCTAGTCAAGAAATCACTCAATTAGATATTTTAGAGATTATTACATGAGTGTACCAAAGGGAAAAAAAAATCATATGAATATTATCTATAATATATGGTGTTGTGTCAACAGGGGTGAGAACAAGCACACATTCTTTCAAGCGTGCACTTCTGAGTGATAACAAGACTAACATCTAAAATAGAAATAGATCATGTATTTGTGTATTCATGTATCACACTAAGATATATAATCATGATACACATGTATGTTTTAATAATTTATATGCCATATATCAACATGGTACTAACACATATATGCTATGGAGATAATATAACTTGTTTTATGTAGAATTTTTTATTTATTTTGTAATGTTTTTTTTTTTTTTTTGGTATTTTTGGAATTTGAAGGTGAAAGGTTATCTTATAATCACATCTAAAGGGTGATCATATATATCTCCCCACTTTCAACCTAGTGTAATAATATTTTTAAGCTGATAAGGAACATGTATAGGTTCAATATATGTTATTGTAGTGTTTGTGATGCTCTACATATGTAAAATAGGCCTCTATGGTCTTGGAGAAATAGAAGGAGTAATAGGAGTAGGGGTTCATAGAACCCATAATTGAGTTATCTATGGTTTATTTTGAATAAACATAATATGAACATGTTTAGGTTTTCTAGATATCTTAAAATGGTGCATAGTAGATGAGTATTTTGTGAAATCCATTATATGTATTTGATGTAAAGGTCTCTCAAGTATTGGCCACCTAATAAAGGGGTTTGCATGTTGCTTACCATTTTAATGTGGATTAATATTAGTATGTTTGATAGTTAACTACTTGGGTTAAAAATTATATTGTTCAAGAGCATGCTCATGTGTTATTCCAAAAACTGTAATTATTTGATTGGCATTAATGTATTTAACACAGCCATACATTTTACAAGGTTATACTCAACGTGTATGGAATCAAAGTCTTCCCAGTAACATATCAAAGATGCCCATGGAAGGTGTAACTAAAAGGGTAGAAACCACTTGTGTAGGACTGGCCTATAAAGGTAACTCAATCTCACCAGTAACCTTTTACGAGGTCCCATTGAACTCTCTAGCTGATCTAGTAGAAGGATACAAATCATGATGAGTATAACCCAAGTGCATAAGTAATTTCATGTTTCAAACATTCTCACTTACACCATTATAAATCAAAACACTATGTATAGGTTATTTATCAAGTTATTCTTGAATGAATAAATAATGAATATCAAAGTCTTCATCCTTAATCTCACTATCATTGAAATAAATAGGTCTCTAAATCATAGGAGGTGTATGTCATGTATAAGTGCCAATAATACCATCTAATGGGTTCTCATAATTTGATGGAGGAGGATGTGGATTATATTCTATTTTCACTTCTGGTTCCTTCTTAAAATGATCTTATAAAGGATTGATAAAAAAAATTATTTGTGGATATGACTAAGTTATGAACTTGATTCCTTGGAAAGATCATTAAATGTAATCTTTTGGTCATCAATAAGGTCTTGGATCTTATGCTTCAAGTAAAAAATATGTTTATAGAATGTCTTAGTCCCTAGTGATAATCATAATAATCATTCACATCATATCCTTTGGGTAGAGGTATATTTATATCAACCTATATAGGATGTGGGATAGATATAAGCTAACACTCTGTTAATTATGGGAGTAGTGAGGCATGAAACTCAGGTAAACATGTAAATTGTCTCTTTGGTGCATTAGATTGGATAAGCAGATTAGGTTGTTATGAAACTATATTAATCATATTAGTTGTTTCATTTTTAGGCTTTGGAAGTTTTACCTTATAAATTGGTTTGATTATAAACTTGTTACTAGATGTAGATGCATATAGTGTGTTTGCTACATACTTGAGCTTATTTAATGAAATAAGCTTCATTTCATGGTCCCGTATAACATGGCATAAGTCATCAAAAGACTTTAACTTCTTGAAAACAATGGAATCATGTAAAGGAGTAAGAAAAAATTGCTTTAATATGTATTGTAAATCCTTATCTACTATATGATTGGTCATTTTAGCTAGCATTATCTTGTACCACAATACATATTCATCGATAAGTTTATTTGTTTCTTGTTTGATTTTTGTAATTTGAGCATAGAAAGCCTTTTCAAAAATATTAATGGAAAAGTGTGATAAAAAATTATCTATAAGAGCTTTGAATGCTTTCATAGATTTGAGAGTTAAATCATAGAACTGTTTTAAATCATAGTCCTTGAGGCTTCTTGGAAATAATTTGGTCAAAAGTTTATCATTGGAGTAATAGTCAAGGCATGCCACATAAAATGTTTGAAGATATTATTCAGGATCACCCTTTCCATCATAAAATGTGAACTTAGGTGTGAGAAAACTAGTTGGCAAAGGGTGAAAAGATATCTCAAGTTCAAGAGGGTTATGATACACATCTTGGGAATCAATAGTATAAGGAGACTTTAAATCACTTTGTTCAATGTCTGTAGCCTTATCCTCTGATGTCTTTATAACTTGAAAGAGTGCTTGAATTTTAGACCTATTGGGATTTATAGTATCAAGTTGAGTAGTCACCAAAAGGGATGTAAATATGGTTTGAATGGGCAAAAAACCCATTATTTGAGTTGAAACATTTGTTATCCCCATGGTAGATGTAGAAATAATGTTTTGGCTTTCAGGAAACAAAGGTGTAAACACATAATCTATGCCACCATTAGAAGTATTAAGTGGTAATGTGTTCAATGGGTAGGGATGTTTGAACTATACCTTTCAAATTTTTGTTTCCAATATAATTTTTATGATATCATCAATATCTTTAGGTTTTGATGGATATGCTCATGAAACAATACAATTAATTTCACTTGCTCATGGTCTATTTTCTTATGTTCACTAGTTTCATTAGACTATCATTATCACAATCTTCTTTTATGATAACCTCATTAGTATGTTTTTCATTCTCAACATTGGTATCATCATGAATTATATGATTATGTCACTCATTAGTTTGAGACATCTTAAGTAGTGGGAGGGGAAGCTCAATGTCTTCAATAAGCACACCTATCTATCTAAGTAAGAAATGAAAAAGTATAGCCATTTGAAATCCTAGCTGACTAAAAACCTTATGAATTAGAAATGTTTAAATTCATATAAGGGTCATAAAAAATTTAACCCTAAATTTAATTAGGATCCTAATTATGTAGATAGGGTTGATGATATAGAAATGGCAATACACAAGAGTGATGGTCTGATCTACAATAGTCCAAATGGGTTTTAAACTCATATATAAACATATACTAAATTTATTAAATTGAAATAGACTAAAAATAGTAAGTAATACTATGCTAATTATACAAATTAAAAATAAGTAATGTACTTAGCTTGCTCTGATGCTAATTTAGTTTTGGATCTAGAATAGGTAGAAAGTAGACTAGAAGAGGATTTTAAAATAGTCATGATATTATGGATCAACAAATTCTAAACCTATAAACACTAACATTAGCCTAGGATGGTTACATCGACACTACTATTTGAACCCAATGCAAGTGTACTATATGTAATACCTAATAGAAAAGGATGTAACCACATGGATGCTTCTATGTTTTAATTTAATTTAGCTCTAGTGAATTTAGATCTAGGTCATGGACTATCAATCCTCATGAATTTAGAAAACCATAGATCTTCATATTCATAGTGACCTTAAGGAAAAATGGGTTACTGGTCACATTATGTAGAGCTAACCCAAAATATCCCTTTGTCAGTTAGATATACCTACATAGCCAATTATTCAAAAAGGGCCTAAAACTAATGTAGTTATCCCATATGTGTTAACTTGTGTGTGAATCATACAATATGTGAAAAAAATTACAATAGTGACCTATCTTGGAACTTCAAAATTTGGGCTCTTCGACAAATCTTTTGGTACTTCAAACCTATGTATGTGGTGTCCCTATGACTAATATGAAAATAAGAGAAAATAGGGAAGTTATAATTTATTGAGTACTTGATTGAGTGGTTTGATAAGTTACCTTGGTTTGTGTTAGGTTTTTTATAGGTAAGGAATGAATGAGGGTTGATCTTGTATTTATATCAATCCATTTAGAAAAGTAACTAGTATTAGAGCACTTATGATGACAATTAGGATATGTTTTATTTGAAAGTTGGATGAATTTAGGCTAATGTACACTTACGTTGGGTCAGGGCACTAACATTGACACAAGTGTTTATCCTAAATGCTAATGTCTAGGGAGTAGGAAAGTAGGTATAGACTCAAAACTCACAGAGGTGGAAGGTAAGTAGGTTTTAACCATTTTTGGTAAGACAAAAGGTCTAGGTCATCAACATAAGATTGGTGAGCATAAAAGATAGGCCAAGGGGCATAAGATAGAGTAAATACAAGACTTCAAAAAGTGGGAAAGGTCTAGAACTAAGCAAAACATCTAAGGTCTAATTTTTCCAAGTGCAAAAGACTGAGGTGATATATAATCAATAAAATAATGTCTAAAAATATCATGTTATTGGTCTCATAGACCTAGTTAGGACATAAATTACCCATTGTGGCCTCAATAATTTCCTTCCATATATATAAATGTAGTTTTTAAAGGGAAAATTCAGACATTAGTAAAACATAAATCATATGTCATTTACAAAAATAAAAAGATCTATTACATGCATCTTGAATCCCTATAATTTAATCCCAAATTAAATCAATAAAAAAATAAGATACAAATACATGGAGGAATATATGGTGATCGATTTTGAAATGTTATTTTTATATAATCAAGAGAGAAGTTCATTTCCTCCAATAGACATTTCTACTTATGGGACATCCCCTTTAAAATTACTCAATTCTAACATGTCGAGATATCATAATTACACTTTTTTTATGATTATGACCTCTGAACCCACTTGGATACACTTTTTTCAACTATTTTTGGCACAAAGAAATATTCACAAAAAAATCATTAACATTCAAGGCTAATAGTTGAAATTGACACCACATCAAAGGTGGTGAATACCATATAGGAACATGTTATGACCTCAATAATGTCCTTCTTTGAACAAAAAATATAGTTTTTAGGTAAACTTTAGACGTGTGTAAAATGTAAACCATAATTTTTTTCTTGAACTGAAAGAACTGTCATGTGCATGTTAAATCCATCTACATACACCCAAACTTACATTGATAAAAACATAATATAAAAATATTTTTAAGATAATATAGTTACCAATTTTAAAATTACATTTATTACATAGTCAAGAGACAAGTCTTTTTCCTCAAATAAAAATTTCCATTTCCAAGACCTGCCCTTTGAAATCCATCACTTCAAACACATTAGGATAGGAAAATTACATATGTTTCAAGGACCAAGACCTATGAATCCACCTAGATATGATTTTTTTCAACTACCTTGACATGTAGAAACATTAACAATAAATTTTTTCAACATTCAAGTTGCAGTTGGATATCTCCACTTATTATGATTCATGGCTGAAAATCAGCATTTATACCACACCAAGTGTGGATAATAGTGTTTATTACCAAGTTATTAGCCTCAGACTATGACCAATTAGGATATGAAGTACCCATTATAGCCTCAAGAATTTCCTTCCCTATATGAAAAAATTATAGTTTTTAGGAAATATTCAAGCATGCATAAAATGAAAATTGTAATTCATTTACATGAATTGAGAAAACATTCATGTGTATATAAAAACCTATAATTTAACAATATATAATGTTTATCAAACATAATATATAAATATATTGTAGATGATATAGTGATCAGTTTTAAAATGTTATTTTTATGCAATTAATAGATAAGTTCATTTCCTCCAATATAAATTTATATTTCTGGGAACTATCTATTGTCACTTTGAGTTTCACCCTTTGAGGGTATTCAAGCTCTCCTCACTCAATTGACAAAATAGGAACACTCCTAGGTTTTGGGTGGCCTAAAATATGGATTAAATTTCCAAAGAGGGTCGGTTCTCTTGATGTTACATCTAAAACTAACACTACACCTACTCAAATTGTAAAGAAAAAGGAGAAAGAAAGATGAAAGCAAATGAAATAAAAGGGGTGATGCACTAAATTTTAAGTCTCCTCTAATTTTTTATGATTTTTTATATTAATTAAAACAATATTATAATATTATTTCACATCTCCAAATAGTCATTCCAACATGAGTGTTTCAATATGGAGGCTATAACTAGTACCTCAATCAAAAGGTCTAGAAGAAGACACTAGTGAAGGTTTTCCACATTTAAATTTTGAAAATAGCTACTTGAAACACATGATAGGACATTAAATAAGATATTTTACTCAAAAATAGAAAATAATGAAGAGGACAAATTCAAGGAAGTTAAATACTATCACTATCCTTCATCAACAATGCACCATCACAACACTAGATGCAAGATAGAGGAAGTATAAACCAACTTGTATACACTTAAAAAGTAATAAAAAATGTCAATTTGAGTAGGTTTTTTCCTTGAAAAAATAGAGGATGTTTTTTATTTCACATACAAGATTAATTATAGGATAAAGGAGAGGAGAGAGAGAGAAGTGTAGGCAGCCTATGATGGTTGTCATCCAATCATGATATCCATTACAATATTAATGAAGAATGAGAAATAGTCTTATGATTCTTCATCTACATTTTTTAGCTTTGTTTGATGATTATATTCATGAAATTTATCATAGGATTGACTCTTGGCCTTCTATGAATCACCTTTTCTTCCTGAATTTGACCTCCTTTCTTAGTTGAGGAGTTACAAGTTTACATTTGTCTCTAGATACCTTTGGTCTTATGACTTATTTTTCATACTTGTAAACCTTAAAATATAATATTACATGGGTGTACTAGGTATTTTTAATGTTATTTAGTGGCATGTACAACTATTACAAGGTCTTTATGAGAGACACTTGATGGAATCAAACTTATATTGAGACTCCTCTCTAGGCTTATTAGAGGTGAAACATAGGTTTATCAAGTCATATCATTCATAAATGCTTGAAAAAATATAGTTTAGAATTAAATTACTCCTAAAACAATATTGAAAGGGTTGATAAGGACTGTGTTTCATCTTGGAGATCTCTCATCACTATGCAACTAGCAAACTGCTAGTGTATTGGTTCCTTCAAATCTTCCTATAATCATTGGAGTTAAAAATTTTATGGCTTAGGGAGTCTTACAAGAGTGGCATCAGGTGTATAAAAGGGTGATTTTAAGTTTATTATGCCTTTGATGACCTTATAAATGTTTTCAAACATCGTTTCCTTTCTATAAGCAAGGGACATTCTTTATTTGGCTTAGTTTCTTGCTTGAAAAACTATCATAATGCCATGAGGGCTTCCTGAATGGATGGTGGAAGGTCATTAGACCTATATCCAAGCTCAAAAGGTTTTCTATAATGGTTAAGAAGCTCCAATACATTCAAACACCATGAAAATAGGTCTGAAAGTGAATTTTTAAGGCTATTTATTTATACTTTTCCTCCACATGTACCAATATTTGTAATCCATTAGATTCCCATAAGGTTTGAAGATGTCATTTAGGGGTTTTCAAGACAAATTAGGTGCATTGGAGTCATCTAAAATGGCATTTATAGTCATTGAGCTCTTTTGAAGGCTTTTGCCAATTTTGAGATGCTTAACTTCTTAGGGATTGTTCATAAATCCTAATCCCTTAATGGATTATTAAATGCCATGAAATTGGATTAGATATAATCTATTAGCTTCATTTAAAGCCATTATGTCCCATGCACTTGCTCAACTGACTTCACATGTGAGGAATGGACCTTCTTGATCTTGTAGGCCTGTAGGTGCATCCTTGAGACAAGTACTTTGGGGAAAATGTCCTTAAATACTCCTTTTTCATCCAAAATGTAGACATCCAATTCCTAACACCTTTGTGTTGAAATTGTCAATCTTACTCAAAATTTGTGAAAATGCATAAATTGAGCCAAAATCACTTAAACGTGCTACATAGTTTGAGTTTGTCATTTACAAGTGCTAATTTAGGATAATATATCCCTAAATGGAGAAACACATTTTATGTGATTATTAACTTTGATCAAATTATTTTAAGTCAAAATGATGAAAATGCATTTTGGTGCTTTGGAACACTCTGTTTTCTAATTAAAAAGTACAGACATGTGCATGTATCATTTTATGTCAACAACGTCTTAAATGGGATAATGGCCTATACATAACTAACATCATATTATAATTCATATCTAATCAAATTATAACCTAGTAATATGACTTTCTAACCAATTTGATTAATGAAGTGCACCGATTTCCAAAGAATTGCACTAAAATTGATTAATCTTACTTAGGCAAATTAAACCAAATTATGAGTTTAAGTAAGAATTCCATGGAAGTTATTGAATATTTATTTATTGGAAATTTATTCTTATTAACTGCATCATCCAATGAGGTCATTTATGGGGTGGCATCCATAAGCCATAAATATAACAAATATCAAGATTATGGCTTCGCATGCCTCTTTCATGCCTCTTCCTCCCAAATCATTATGAGGATATTTATGTATTTTATTTACATAATTGGATTAATTCATGGCCACACATCATGATCTTGAGATGGATGGTCATGGTTAATCCTAATAAATTTATAAAATCTATAAATAAAAGGCCTCTCACTCACATTTTTAAGCTTAATTTGTGTAAACCTATAATGAAGGATTCTCTCCACAACCTTTCTTTGTGTTGATTATAATTATTTATTTGAAATAGGATAGCTTCATTGATAGGAATAGATTGATTTTCATATCATGAGCCTAGATTATACTTGGTGTTCTTGAGATAATGAAAGAGCTTGCCTTGCACCATTGTTAAAGACTTGAGTACCAAATCAAGGGGAAAAAATGTTTTGAGCTGTTTATGGATGATGGGAAGCTCTTGGGAAGGTAATGTATGCTTGATTTCTTTCATTCAGTTCTTAATTTTCATTTGAAAACCTCATTGAATAGGTTGGCCTAGATTTCTATATTCTATGCATTTTTCTTGGATTTCATGACTAATGGTTCATTTAACCATATTTTTAATCCATCTCTACATTTTGGAAAACCCTATGGGATAAGGTATCCCTCTCAAGTAAGGAAGACATTTTTACAATCTTATATTTCATTAAAATTCATTAAAAATAGTTTAACAAAAATTTGTAGCTTTTTTCCTATGTTTTTTATGTTTTTTGTTGCTACATAGGTCACACACTAACTAACATCGATTATGTGTTATTAGAATTAGTCCATGCTAACCAACATCAATTAGGTTATAGGGAAAAATACATCTAAAAATTTTGCATTTTAAATTTTTTCTTAGATTTCTAGTTTGTTATTTGAGTTTATAACTCTCTAGTCTAAACATATTTACCTAATTCAGAAGCTTATTTTGAAGATTTTATTCTAACATTATGCTAACAAGCATTTTTTGTCTAAATCATTTTTGCCTAAGGGTTCATAGGTGACTATTATCAATCATTTTCAACTGATAATGATTCTTTTATGACTGGTATCAGTCTTGCAGTAATCGACATCGATCACTATTGACTGACATTGGTATCTATGTTTTTAAAACAAAGAACCTAAGAGAAATAAATACAAAATTAATTTTTTAATTAAATTTTTTGATTTAAAGCTGAAGGAGACTATAATTTTTATTGTAGGACCCACAAGGAAAAGTGATTAATTTGAGCATAATTAAGTCTTTAACCTTCCCTTTGGTGTTTAAAAGGAACTTATATGAGCATGTTTAAATCTTGAACCTTCCCTTTGGTGTTTAAAAGGAACTTAGATGGTTTATTTTATAATTTTATGAATTTTTTAAGGTTTTTGAAAACTAAGTTCAAGGGGCCAATAACTTCACTAAATTTTTCAATGTGGTGCTTAAAACTTATACTTCACTTAAATTTCAACTTTTCAAAAGTGTTATTTTATGCAAATCATCCATTTCTTGTTATATTATCTAAGCAAAAATAATCATGCGTGTATGCTCTCCCCTCATCCCCTATAGATAATTTGGGTGACCAAAAGTGCCTTTTCATTGTGATTGTGCCTTTGTCCAAGGTTTGAAAAGGAAGTTATCTAGGCTCTTCCCAAAACCCATATGGTTTGGGTGATCTAAAAATGACCTCTAAAGCCTTTTCACTTGGATTTTTTATTTTATACAATTTTGCTTGTCAAGGGGAGGTCATTGCCTAATCATGAGTTATTTAAGGAAACTTTGATGTAGGGCTTCATATCCTAGCATTTAATTCAACCCCTCTACATGGAGGGGTATATAGATTAGGATCACCCTAGTGGGATGGTTTCTTGAGTAATTAAGCAAGATTCATTAGTGGCAAGCTAACCTAGAAATTATGATCAATCAAGACCTCACACTACACTAAGTAATTGAAGGATTTAATGGTTGTGAAAAGGATAAGACCTTTTCAGGACAAGTAATTGATGTGTTTCATCCCTTGTGTTAGCCACACTTGGGACCATCTAAATGGTCATAAATTTTAAGTTTTAGACAACCCCACCTCTATGGAGTATTGTTGATGCAGGGTGAGTAACCTAAAGGTCCATATCACTGTATTATCTCTTGGGAAAAGGAGGGGTGTGAAATACCCTACCAAATCATGCACTTTTATTTTTGGATTAACAATTTAATTCCTTCTAAGAGCATGTATAAAGATGGATTTCAATAATACAAAGCAATCTTGTCAGTTTAGGGCTTAGGAGGATTTACTTAGTTGTATTTGGTCTTTTTTAGTATTTGCTTGGTCTTAATTTGAGTCTAAAACTTATTTGTAAATAAACACGTCATAACCAAACACATTTTCCACCATTTTTTAAACACAAAGGCATTAAAATGGTCAAATTCAAATCATCTTTACCTTATTCAAAATCCTCATCTTAAAAATTATGTTTATATCATCTAATTAGCATAGTTACACTGCCCATTTGAGTCTAAATCACTTTCCAAAAAGTCCATTGATAATTGAAATTCAGAATTGCTCCTTTCTAAGTTCCAGGTTAATGTGTTAATTGGTTTTACCATTTGCATTTGACTTGAGTTAACTTGGGTTCAATTTACCATTTGGATTGAAGGCCATTTATATATTCATAATCATTTGATCATTTTGAACTTAGGTCATCAAGTTTATCACTCATACTCTAAAAACTATAACACATTTTATTTTACTTCCTATTACGATGTGGTGGCATTGTGTTGCCCCTTTGGTTCTAGTTTTATACTTAGGAATTCTTACATGTTTTCACATCTTGAGTTTCTTGGTTCATATTATCACCTTACTAATCTGAAGGGCTTTCTTCTATTTTCCTAGTATCAACTCATTAAAGTTGAACTAGATTTTATGATATTGACATATCTTTTAACCTACATTTGGTGTACTAGTTTACACTTAGGTATTTGAGTTATCATACCCTCTTTTAATCCATAGAATTTCAACCCTACCTAAGGTTGAGTAATCTCATGAACACATTCTTCTAATTATGTGGTACTAAACCACCTCTTTTTATTATAGTCTCTTTGTTACCTTGTCATTTGTTTAGAAAAGATCAAAACACATACCTTGTTTAAATGTTTGCAAAACATTTTCCAAATCTTTTCAAATATAGAGAACAAACATTTTTAGACATGACTCAAAGGTACACTCGTAGTGGGGTCTATTACATCCCTAACTATGAGGAGGAGAATTATTATGATGGTTCAGATAATTTTGTGGTCTTTAAATACATTACCATAACTATATGATCCAAGGAAGACTTTTTATAATATCAACCCCAAGAGGATAAGGATGAAACCCTCCTAAGGCTGATTAAATATAGTACTAGACTACCCTCAGACTTTCTTATGGAATAATTACATACTTTGGTTAGATAAGAAGATAAACAACAAGAACAAGCCTTCACAAACATTCATGCAAAATTAAGCATATTATTCTAGCAAGGGCAAGGAAATACTTATAGAATCAAAACCTACTAATAAATATCTTGTCACCAGAATTAAGAAGATAAGTTAATGATATGTAGACCAAATTCCCATGAACTTGAAAGACTCTTTAATTTTCACTTCAATCCACAATAACACTTTTATGAAACAATATAATATATTTGAACCAATGCCAAATTTAGTTGAGAAAATAAAAATGATATATCAAGATGTTTCAATCAAATAACTTAAATCCCAAGAGGTTCTACAACATGCATCGCTAGACATAGAGCATACATTTTTCAATCATCAAGAACCTCTTATTCCTTCATAGAGCCAAAGATCAAAACATTTAGTACACATTAAAAAAATTGTAAAAAATAATTTGGCTATTTTGTCTCAACTAACACATAATTTATAAAATAGACCATGGACTCCCCAAAATCAATAGAGCACATATAATTCAAGGTAGTAGATTCCTAAGAATTAGTGGCTTACTCAACTCCAAGAGTGAACCAAAACTAAGTCACGGATCATAGGGTGTACATCCCTAACAAATACACACAACAATATGGCACATACTACCCCAAAAATATTAGGGGAACATACCACCCAAAAACAATTATGTTCCACCCACAAATGCACTAAACATGCAAGAGTGGAACTTTATGAAGGAGATTGTGTCATGATTATAGACGAAAAATAGAAAAAAGAAATACAAATTTGATGAGATATGCCCATATAAATTTGATTTAAGCATTCTCCAAGTCTCCTTTCCCTCTCATTTTGAGGCACCTAAATTTGATAAGTACAAAATAAAGGGTGACCCTCATAAACACATTCAGGCATTTGTTGTGCTATGCCAAGAGGTAGTATACAATAGAATTTATTTGTTTCCACTAAGTTTAGTGGGACAAGCTCTAGATTGGCTACTTAAGTTACCCAAGGGATCGGTTATGGATTAGAATGAATTATCTAAAAATTTCATCAACCACTTCTCATACAACATTGAACATTAATTGACCATTATTGACTTGTGAAAAGCTAAACAGTTTGATGGAGAAAGCTTCACAACATACCTAAAAATATGGAGAGTATTAGCTATTCATTTTCAACATAATTTGTTAGACAAATAGCTAGCAGACATATTACATATAAATTACACCCTAAGGTTGTGCATAGTCTATGGCTTTCTTGAACAAACACATTTAAAGAAATCATAGATAAAGGGGTACAGATTGAGAAGGATCTTATTTCTAAAGGCCTTGCCAATTTTTTTACATAGGGTAAAACTTCAAATCAAACCTAATGACTAGTTCAAATGGTTGTGCAAGGGAAACCTAAGGGTTTCAATAAGAACAAGAACATGGTAGGGAATAGAGTAATTGAAACAAGACATGTATAAATAATGTAGGCCCTATCAACTCTAAATATATAATTAGCTCCCCCTAATCCACTAGCTAATTTGTAAATACAACCTCTATAGATGACATTCCACAATCAATTCAAAGTTTTTAGAAAATTAGGAGAGATTGTTGAGATAGTGTTCCAAAATATTTTAGTAGTTAACCGAATTATATGGTTGGTATCAAGGCCATTTCCTCAAGATTAACCAAAGAAAGATTGGTATAAGGAAAATTAATGGTGAAAATTTCATCATGTTTTTAGTCATGGTGCTTATCATTACATCTAATTATGGTACCTATTTAAATATTTGATAAAGAGTGATGGAGTTGAGATTAATCTTGCCCTACTAGGCACTAATTAGGATATGGGAATAGACCAAGATCCATTTCCTCAACATAATCAAAAAACACCAAAGAACAATAAAAAACAAGTACATAATAAATGGAAAAATTAGAACCAACATCAAGGTCAAAATCATAATCAACATGATCATAATTAGGATCATAATACCCATGCTAACAACTTGGGTTAAAACAACATGCCTTAAGACTATAACAACATTATGGGATGAATTTTTGTAACCCACATTACCATTATTAATGTTAAGTTATATGAACCATCTTGTACTCATCATATTACTAGAACCATTATTATAAGGTCAATACCCTCTCCCTCTAGTAACACCATGTCTAGTTCACTCAATTTTGTTGCAACTCCATTTGCATGGGTTACTATTTCTAGACCCCCATCCTTCCTATAATTATGATGTCTCCTCATTGACTCAAAATATCTCTAATGAAACTAGATGTCTTTGATTCACCCTTTAAGGCCTTTTTCCTTCATCTTTTAATTATAATAGCTCTTTGTTACCTATAAGTTATGCAGTTGCAACTAGATGCTCATGAGTTACCCTCGTAGGCCCTTTACCTCTTTTTATAATGAACCCAATGTGAACATTGTGCCTTCAAATCTAAAAACAAATATTGTGCCAACCAAGGCCAAGTTATCTCATCTTAATGTTGAAAAGCATTATAGTCTATTAGACCAACTAAGCAAAACCCTTGCATAGATTTCCATTTTGGATCGCTTGCATATGTTTGAAGTCCATAGAACTATTTTGAATATCCTTTTACAATAATCAACTATTCCCAAAGATATTAATCTTGAATATTTAAAAACAATAGTGAGACATTTGTCTTCATTTATACTACTCACATTTGATCAAAAAGACATGTCTACCCTAGGTTCAAGCCATAATAACCCATTGTATATTGAGGTTATTATTGAAAACCATAAGATCAAGTGATTTTTTATAGACAATGGTTTGAGGCTAAACATAGTATCCCTCAAACTAGTATAGAGATTGGGATACACCATGAAGGACATTCAACTAGAGATGATCACCATAAAGGCTTATGACAATGTTGAGAGGGAGTCTTATAGTATCATTTATTTACCAATCATTATTGGGTCTATTTCCCACCACACTTTATTAGATATTGTGGACATTGAATTGCCTTATAACATAATTTTTTGTCATCTTTAGATCCATGAATTACAATCCATTCCATCCACCTTACATCAGTGCTTTAAGTTTCCCCATGATGGGATCAAGGTTAGTGCTCCCACTGATAAACAACCTTATCAGTATTACAAACATATAAAGGCTGAGTTCTAAAATTATAACTATTATCTTGATTTTTAATTAATTATAAAGAAGAATAAGGAAATAGTTTCACATCTAAGTCCATCCAATTATATCAACCCTAGTGACCTTACATCCACTTCAACTGATCCATTTCAAAAAATCTTTCAAAATAGGTTGTTATTGAAGATGTGGGCATTTCCATGTACCATCTTAAGGATGCCTTCTATATTGATAAGTTTTTGAAGTCTCCAAAAACATTTGGTAAATGCAAAGCTTCCAAGATCCCAAACAGACCCAACTTTATTTAGTAATAGAATAAATAACAATAGAAACCACCTATGGTGTTTATACCTACTACTTCACTAAAATAAGATCTTGAGGTTTTCATTGAAGGAGACTAGTTATATTTTGATGGCATTGTTGATTGCTTTAAAAATACAACATATCCTATCCCTAATTGGATCATGGATAACTTTGATTATATAAGAGGCCTTGGACCACAAATTCAAGGAATCTTGGAACCTTCATCAACTAGAGTACCTAGTTTAAATCACAGTCTCAGATTTATACTATTTGGGGTGACCTTATGACTTTTTATAGTGATTATTATAAATTGACTAGTGATGAGACTCTTGGTAATGATGTATCATCCCATTATATCCTTTTTGAAGAGCTTGTTAACTCATATTTATATGATCAAAATTCCATTTTGACCTTAACTCCTCATTTTTACCTATGCCTTTGCATCCCAAACTCATAGATTGGGACCAACAAAATTTGGTCATATGCCTCAATGAGTTTTAGAATGAAGAATCAATTGTATAATAGATGGGCCTAAGAGATGGATTTCCCATTGGTGATCATAAACAAGGCTTTGTTTTTTCATTAGATCCTTCTACCTACTTTGGAGAGTGGGTAAACTTTCTTAGACATAATAAATATAAAACGTCAAGATCTTTAGGTGAGAAACTCTTTGAGTCACTCACTGATTGGGGAAAAAGTAAATAAAAGACAAACCCTTAAGTGAAAGCCTATTTTAGGTGCTCTTGGATGGGAAATTTTGCTCATCCCTAATTTTTGAGCATCTTGCTCTTGAGTTTCCTAATATTTTTTCTACTTGGCCATTACTTGAGATGGTGGATTCATACTCATCACATTATCTAGAGATTTTGGAAGAAAAATAAGAAAATGTAGTATAAAAAGATGCTCATGATCACACTTTGCCTACTATTCTTAAAGATGGATCCACACTTATTGTAGAGAACACTATTGAAGTGAACCTAGGAACATGTGATGATCCCAAAATTGTTTATCTTGGAGCTTCCCTTGCTGAAGCATAATGTGAAAACATTATATCCATTTTGATAGATTTTATTGATATTTTTGCATGGGCATACTCAAACATGCTAGGATTAGACCTACACTCTGTAGTGCATCATTTTGTTGTTTATCCAGATGCCAAACTAGTTAAACAAAAATTGAGAAAGATGCATCCATGCATTACAATTTTGGTAAAATCCAAACTAGAGAAATTATTAGGAGTAGGCTTCATTAGACCTCTAGACTATTCTAAATGGATATCTAACATAGCCCCAGTCAGTAAGAAGCCACAAGCTATATGTCTTTGTATAGATTTTAGAGATATCAATAAAGCATGCCCTAAAGAGGATTTTCCTCTAACCAACATCAACATGATCATTGATTCTAATATTGGGTATGAGATGCTATCCCTCATGGATATATTTTTTGGATACAATCAGATCAAGATTGCCTAAGAAGATTAACATAAGATTGTACTCACCACTCTATGGGGAGCATTCTATTATCAATTCATGTCATTTGGCTTGAAAAAATATGGAGCCACATATTAGCATGTTATGACTTTCAGCTTATATGACATGATGCATGATATTGTTGTGGACTATGTTGATGATATATTATTAAAATTAAGAACACATGCTAGACATCCTAATGCTCTATGAAGAATATTTGAGAGGCTTCATGAATATAAAATCTGCCTAAATCCTAAGAAGTGTTTCTTTGGTTTCACTTCAAGGAAATTGATAGGATTTATTATATCACAAAGAGGGATTGAAGTTGACCCTACTAAGGTTAAGACTATTATTGAAATGCCTCCACCTTCAAATCTTAAATAGATTCAAAGCCTACAAAGAAAGATCCAATCTATCCATAGGTTTGTTTCTCAACTGGAAAATAAGTGCCACCCATTTACTCATATCTCAAAGAAATGGGTCATGTTTTAATGGGATGAAGACTATTAGTTAGAATTTGTGAATTTCAAGACATATTTGGCCAACCTACCAGTTTTGAGACTACCAACACCTGGCCAACCACTACTTCTTTACATATAAGTAATTGAGCATGCACTAAGAGCACTTTTGGCCCAACATGATGATCAAGGTAAAGAACATGTATTCTATTATTTAATCCACACACTAGTGGCTTATGAACATAATTATACACCTATAAATAAGGCATATTTATCTATAATGTTTGCTTCCCAAAAGATGTGACATTATATGTTGAGAAATAAAATCATTTTCATCTCTAAGGTGGATCCTCTCAAATTTTTACCATCCAAAGCATGTCTCATAGGACTTATGGCTAAATGGACCATGCTCCTAAGCAATTTTGATGTTAAGTATTAGAATCAAAAAGATATCAAGGGGTAGGTTATTACTGGTCAACTTGTAGAAGCCCCTATTATAGACACTCAAACACTTAGATTCAACTTTATAGATGATTCTATCATGAAAGTGGAAGAAGTAAAACATCAACATAAATAATGGAAACTATATTTTGATGGTTCCTTCACTTATCATGGATTTGGAGTGGCATATTGTTAATCACAACACAAGGGTATTTGATTTCCAAAGCATTCCACATCAATTTTAATTGTACCAATAATATGGCTAAGTATGAGGCATTTATTGTAGGATTGTGTCTTCCCATATAGTGGGATATTCAACAATTAATGGTCTATGGTGATTCCCAACTGATCATCAATCAAACCACTAATCAATATCAAACTAGAGATGATAATCTTGTACACTAAAATTAAATCATAGATAATCTTAAAGTTTATTTTAAATCTCTATAGTTTGAATAAGTAACAAGGGCCAACAATAGATATGTCGATGCAATGGAAAAAATTGGGTCAATGATACAGATTTATAGTAGTATCAATTTTTTATTCAAAATATTTTATATCTTACACATATTATGCTAGATTTAGAAAGGGTATTCACCATTGTCAGTCCTAATCCCCCACCTGAACTACCTTGGTATCAATATTTTTATAATTATTTTTATGATCATGTTTTTCCACATGACTTATCCAATAACTAACATAAACTATTCCTTCATTGTCTAGCCTATTATAGCCTCCTTAGAAACATTCTTTATCACAAAGGCTATGATGGAACTCTACTTCATTATTTATCTTCAGGAAACTCCAAGCTAGTGCTGAAGGAGGTTCATGTAGGAATGTGTGGGGACTACACCAATGGTATATTCATAGATAAGAAGATCCTCAGAACATGATATTATTGGATAAAAATGGATATATATGCTTGAAATTATGGGAGGAAGTGTTTTTCTTGTCAGTAACATAGAAATTTGATACATGTACCTTCCTTACCACTATAACTAATCACAACACCATGGCGATTTTTTACTTGGGTCCTCTATCTCATCAGGAAAATAAACCCAACATCTTCATATGGATATAGACACATTTTAACTATTGCCGAGTACTTTAATAAGTGGATTGAGGCCATTCCTCTTATGTTATTGATAAGTAGATAGACAAATTCATTCATTACCATATCATCTGTTGATATGGCATCCCATCTCACATTATATCCAATAATGGAATATCCTTTGTAAATAGAGATGTCAAAGAACTTTATGCAAAATTCAAAATCAAGCATGAGAAATCCACACCATATAACCCACAAGGCAATGGATAATCTGAGGCACTGAACAAAACCATTATAACCATTTTTAAAAAGATTGTCACTGATGCTAGCCATAATTGGCACTTACAAATCTTTCCTACCCTTTGGTCTTATAGAACTAGTCATCAAACACCCACAGGAGCCACTCCATACTCCCTTGTTTATAGAACATAAGTTATTATCTTGATTTAGATTGAGTTGCCTTCATTGTAAGTTTCTTTGGAGTATATTGAAGATGATGAAGAATATAGAGTCTCTAGGTTACAGGAATTGGAACTTCTTGATGGTAAGCATTTGGATGCCCTAAAAAACTTGTAAGCCTATTAAAATAAATTATGGATAAGCTACAAAAAGTGCATTCTCACTCAAGAGTTTGAGATTGGTGATTTGGTATTGAAAGAGAAATAGAAGAACACAAACACTAAATGTAAAAATAAATTTATGTTTTAACCTAATTGGTTGGGACCATATGTTGGTATGAAAAACTATGGATTAGGGGCATATCAATTAGCTACTCTGAATGGTGAAAAATTCTAGAGCCCATGAACATTATGCATCTTAATAGGTTCTACACTTTATAGCTTCAAACCTTTATTTAAAAGACCCATTATGTGGGGTAACTTATGTTGAAGTATTTTATCCTACCATTATATCTTAGACTATCCTATCATGGACCCTATTATTTTGACATACCCTCGACCATTATTTCAATAACCATATTATTTTCATGACTCTAGATAGTGAAAACTCTAGACCATTGGCACTCTGAGCACATTTTATCCCACCTTAGACCATCTTGTTTTGGACCATATTCATTCTGGACCATTCTCTTTGAGAACCACATTCTTTTAACACCTTGGGTTGTTGTAACCCAAACACTTTTATCCCTTGACTAATTATGATCCTAATTATGACTCATAGGCATTATGGACATAATCAATGCTATTTTTATAAAGCAGATCAACATGGACATTATTTTGTAGTTTTTTTTATGGAAAAGTAAACATGAATACCAAAACATATGGTTTTTACCTATTGCATGGTTCTTTAGAACTCTCTCATGCTGCATCCTATTCTTTTATTTTTCTATTATTTGGTATGCATTATTGCCTTATCAAGACCTCACTCTCACCTATTTATGAGTATGTTTCATTACATTCATCTTAACTACTATTGGAAATTATACTCTTAGATGAGCATATCCTCAATTAGTTGATTCCCTTCGTATATATTTTATCCCAAAAAAACCAAAAACATTAGAAAATGATCAAAAATAAAAAAATCATTGTCTTACATTTTTGTACATTCTGATCTTCATGCTCTTGCCATTTTTCAAGTGATTATCTCACGTGCTTGCTATTTTATAAGACCATTCTCATTTGTCCTATTGGATTGCCATTTTTCAAGGCCATTCCCATCTTCCTATATCTTACATAACATCAATCTTGTCTTATTATCATCACTTTTCTTCTATCTCACTTCCTAGGAGAACTACATTTAGCTTAAAGTTCATGTTGGGCCATGCATCCATAGAACTATGTGTATACACATAATATTTTCAAACTTTTATTGATTACTGACACTTCATATCTTAAAAGAACCTATCAAGTCTCAATCTCTCTAATTTCATGCCTTTAAGGGGTGCACTAGGAAAGGGGTGGGTAGATCATTGGTGCTTCACATGATTGTTGTCCCTTTTACCACTTGTTACCTACACACTTATCTCCTAAAACCATTTACCCTAAGATTACTCCTCCCTTACACACTCCAATAATTTTCCTCTTTCCATCCCTCTTTTCCTCACCTAAATCCCTTTTTTTAGTTAGATATACTGGGTTGAACCTATACAATTTTGATTTATTTTCACTTTGGAGCTAGTTTGACCTTTGGCTGACCTAGCTCATGACCTAGTGAATTATTATTTAGAATATTATAGGGTTGACTCAGTCAACCTTTTTAGCTGACACATTCAAAAGGGTTTAGGGAAATATCCACCTATATATACAAGTTTATTTACACCATTTGATAATAATAAGTGAAATAATAAGTGCTTGTGAGTGAAAATCTACTTATTGACCATTATACTTGAGGAATAAATCTTAGGGTTTCATACTTTATTTAGAGATATAGATCTTGTCTTATGGATAAGTGTTTTGGATGCATTGATAGGTTATGTATCCTAGAGCTAGTTTTTCTTTGTCATCCTTAGATACCACAACAACCTCTTGTAAAGCACCTTGGACAAGGGAGAGATTGAGGCTTGGTAGGTTTATCCTCAAAGGTAAGTATTCCTAACTTTATTTCTCCTTTATAAGAGTAGATAGATAATGCATTTGTATTTCTCTTACATGTATTAGTATTTTTATACATTGACATAAGTATATGTTTTTTATACATGTTTATTTTTATTATTTTTAACCCCCATTATATGCCACAGGCTTTGGTGAGCACTATATTAGATTTACTTTCTTGTTATTAGCATAGGTGAAATATAAAACCTAGGTCCCCCTTAGGGTTATTATATGATTGTGCTAGACTGGAGGATTAAGAACCCTCCTAGCATAGTGTATTGTGATAAATGATCCATTAATTAGGTCTAGTAGATCCCCATATTGGTCATGCTCCCACTTAACAAATATATTTCTAATTAGATGTGTAGGTATGCTCTATCTTCTCCAAGTAAGGAATGATTTATAGACATGATGAATTTCTAATTGCATACATTCTAGTGAACTTGACATGAACTAACCCTTTTAGTATTTATTCACTTATATTTCTTTATTTTATCATTATTTTTATCATACATTTTTCACATTGAATCAACTACATTGACCCAGTTCTAACTTCTATGTGTAGGTTTAACATACAATTGCATCTAAATGATTATGATCTTTCTATACAAGCTCTTTTTTAGGTATAGGCTAGTAAATCAACCCAATCAAACCAATATAGTTTTATATAATTTTAGGCATATAATCTAGACTACTAAGTTGACCTCGTCTACCCTATAAATTTTAGGCACTCAACAAAATGTTTCTATAAAGCTAAATCAACACAGTCGACCCTGTCAGTAGGATTTATGGGAATTTATCAAGGTTATTTGACAATAATATCATTTATATACATATTAAAACTCACCAAGGTTATTTTCTATCCCTTCTCTCTTTTATTATAGTCTTTATTTTTAGAGTTTGTAGTCTTTAAAACTACCCTTATACAGTCAACTGAATCGATCCTGTTGACCCAATTTTGTATTTTGTGTGTTTTTTGGATAGCTAGGTTGACTCTGTTGACCCTATTCATTTTCATATCTTTGCTTCCATATTACAAAGGAAAAAATATCAACCCTATTATATATTTTATGCATATACCATCGACTACATTGAGATTGTACCATGTTTCAAAGTTAGAATTAACCTTTATATGCAAGTAATTAGCTCACACTTTCATTTTATTATTGATTGCATGCTTATAATAGATCACATAGTTTAATTAGGTGGTTTTTAATTTACCATTTATTTTCACTATTTTCTATTGTGTGCACACATGACTAAATCAAAACATCTTAAACAAACACTTTAACAATTATCTACCCAAAGCCTACCTACTTAGATTTCATCACCAAAGGTGAAGCCGACTTGGTTTTCTATCCAAGTATAAATATGTGGTTAATGGTATATTCTAGCTAAGAACCTAAAACCCTTATCACTATGGTGTGTGAAGTGAGGGGGTAGGCCTAAATACCAAGCCTATACCATTGCCAATATAGATCCCTTTCAGCATAAACATCTTAAAACTATCCTTAGATTGCTTTCTAGTTCATTGTTTGCAACCAACTTCCCATCACATTTAAAATTATATTATAATAATCTAAAAAAAATCAAGTTGATCAGTTAGTTAGCTTTTAATTTTCAAGTTGATTGCTTGATCTTTACTCAATTGTATTTTTTATTGCAAAAACTTGCATTAGCCAGCATTAGTGCAAGGTTTATTTTATGTGCCTCAATTAGATCACCTTCATTGATCCAATTGATTTTTTTCCCTTTAATTTTTTATTTTTAAATTACTTTCAAAATTATTGTTATCTCAGTGCATGATCATTTCAATTAACATATTCTATTACAAGCTATCTAATTTTCCATGCTTGTTGTACTAGATTGACCCAGTCGACGCTGTACACTTTTTTAACCTCTATTATCTATACTAGATTGACCTAGTTGACCCTGTACTATTTCTAGGACTTATTTCTTGTGCTTGGTCAACTTAGTTGAACTTGTACTATTTTTGTCACTTCTTATTTCCTTGATTTTCATCTCTCTTGCCTAGTTTTAGTTCTTTTCCTTCATCATGATTTTTTTATTTGAAGACTATTGTAGTGTCAATTTTCACCCTTGGAGAGGGTTCTTCAGGATCTCTCCAATTGAGCTACACTATGGGAATAAAACTAGGCTATGGGTCACATATGATGGGGTTGGACCTCTAGAGAAGGCAACTTCCTCTTATTGGATCACCTAAACTAATGTTTGCATTGAGAAAAGGGTTAGAAAAGGGTTCTTAATAAAGTTATCCAGGTGATGCACCAAATTTAAAATAGAACTCACATAAGCATAAAGTGAGCATTGAGGAAGCATAAGACAATGCTAGCTCACACAATCTCACAAAACTAGCTAGTTGCATAAATGTTTCATAAACTAGGTTTAGGAAGCCATGAATGAAGGCAAAGAGGATTTCTAAGACTCACTATAAACTTAATGCAATGACATAAATAACACTAACTTAAACTTACAACTAACTTGAAGAGACCTAGAAATGAGCAATAAATAAAGACAATTGGCATGGAAGATTCTCCTTCACAATGTTATCATACACAAGATTTTATACACACAATTCAGATGAGAAAGATAGGTAAATAAAGTTATTATTACTTCAAGAGGTCTTTCATACAAATTTTGATATGGTCTATCCTTATCAAATGAGGGTCTCTTTTCTTTCAAAATAGAGAGAATTTATTATCAAAATTCTGAGATCCTCTATTCCAATGTGTAAGAAAATAAGAGATATAGGAAAAAGGGGAGAGAGAAAGGGAGAACACCATCTAAGATCATTAATTAAGCTAGCATCTTTCTCGAATTCTAAATTATTTTTAATCTAATCAGGTTTAACCCTTCATCAACAAGATAACCTTTATTTTCTCCAATAGTCTTCAAGTTCTTCTCATTAGCTGAGAAATGCACTAAAAGACAAGAATCTATTTTATAGATTATGAGTGATGATCTATTAGGTAAGAAAATATTAAAGGATTTGAGAAGAATTAAATGCTCCATTATAGTCTCCAATCACCAAATCTCCACCTTGGAACTCTACACCACCTTCCACTTGATTTCACTATAAGGACAAAGCCCTCATACCTTGAATCTAGACAAAGCCATGCCATGTCTACTTTGAGAAAAAATAATTGCCTAATTTTTCAAGGATATAGCCATGTTGATAGAGACACTTATTCATAACCACTCATATCTACCCCTACTTAAATATCTAATCATATGTCTTACTATAGATTGAAAACCAACCCAATTTATTGGTTTTCATATAGTCATTATATCCATGAAGAGATTACAAACTACATAACATCATTTTGGATTAACTAAGGTCTAAATAGACCTATTCTAACTCCTAACCTTATAGGAATATATGAAACACTACATGTGAGGATATCTCTTCATGAAGTGACATTGAAACCATAAGAAAACTGAGTATGCATGCATTGGATCCTCTAATAGAGGTCTTGATTGAGCTTCAATGGCATCCTTTGAAATATATGCCCTAGTTTGACCTTAGGTCTCATTTATTATATATTTAAGTCTCCTAGATTTGAATTTTAATGTTGGCCATTGATCTTAAATCTGCACAGTCTAATGTGCTCTATTAGATCTATGAGGTCTGCTAACTCATTGACCTCTTGCTCATCATTGATCTACTTTCTCATGCATCATTGATCTTTCTCTATATGAATGAACATGATATATAGATCTTATACTATTTTAATACACTTAATACACTTATCACCCACACATTTGATTAGGATCCTCTAACATTTTAACCCACCACTCATCATTGATCTTTGATTTCATGATTAAACATGTACCATAGTCTATTTAGGCCCACTTATTTATTAGTCATCATGTACCATAGGATATTTTGATCCGATCGAATGCCAACCATTGATCTTGGAATATTTAAATTTAAATGGTTATTTCACAAGGCTCAAACCTGACATCCCCATGCATGTCTTACTTCTTATGCATTTTTTTAATCCAAATAGCTATTTGTTGCAGCTTTAACTTGACATCCCCATGCAAATTTCATTTTTTTGGTTTATATTTGAGGACTTAGATCTTGAGATAGACAACTCATCAAAACATGAAATTTTCAAATAATGTTCAAGGCATGAAAAAAACCATGTCCATGTAACTCTTTGACCTTAGTTGAATTTTTAAGTGCATTTATCAAATGTGTAACTAGACTGATTTGTCCATCTCTACATGATGTGCTTTTGATGGTCTGGTTCTTATGGACTTATGTAAAAAACTATACTCTATTTATAAGGATCAAATGAACTTCTAAGACTTTGTGTAACCTGATTCATGCCCCACACCATGAGAACCCATTGGTATTTTCACTTTGTAATCCTAGACCTATTTCTAAGCCTTCTTCCCAAGGATGAACAAATTACACTTTAAGATTGTTTAAAGTGTTTCAAAATCTTTGTAAACAATATGCGATCTTCTTCTTCTACTTTTGGTCCACTAATTCCATCCAAAACTCTACTCATCTATCCAAATCATTTCCAAGCAAAAGATTCTTATGTCAGCCAAAGTTGGCCAACATTTTTGGTGACATCTTGGGGTTGCATGCCTGTTATGCAAAGACTAATGCCCTTAAAATGATCCATTGGGCATTTGGAGTCTCAAGTATGTTCTATTAGATAATTATGAAAATGATATAAGGTTACCCCTTTTCTATTAAACCTTCTCTTAAAACAATAAGGACCAAAAAGAAACGAAACAAAAATTGTGCCCAAGGCACTTATTAAAAGGGAAACACACAACTGAAAGGAAATGTGAACAAAGCACTTAGAGGAAAGCATAGAAAACTACTCTAATATGTTATAATGTCATACAATAACTAAAAAATCTTCTAATAACAAGGTTTTAAATTAATGACATTGATTTGGATGGGTAATACCTCCATCTAGTTGGGCAAGCTAAAAAACATTATGTTGTTTGCATCCATGGATCAAATAAGGACCATTCCAAAAGATGTAAAACTAGGTATGGTTGCTTATCTTGGCTTTATTTAAGTCTTGTTTGAGGAGTAAGTCCCCTTCCTTGAATTCCTTTGTTGTGGCTTTCTTGTCAAAGAAAATTTTGACTTGAGCTTGGTGTGACCCTAATGTCTTCATTACAAGGTCCCTAGTTTTTTCAAGCTCTATGAGCTATGTCATCTTCACTTTCATAGGCTCACTCTCCATCAACTCAATTTGATGGACTAACTCTAATGTAAACCATTTAAGAGAAATGGGCAATTTGGATTCTATTCCATATATAATGACATATGGAGAATTGCCAATGACATCTTTGGGAGTCACTATGTCAGCCCATAAGGTTATCCTTAGCTTTGTATGCCATGTTCTCTAATTTTATTCCATATCTCTCTTGATAATCCTTATCAAGTTATTATTTTTGGACTCTATCAGTCCATTACCTTAGCGGTAGTAATTAGAGGATGTGTTGAGATAGATGCCCAACTTGAATGCCCATTCACTTGTATTCATACCAACAAACACTAATGCATTATCTAAAATTATATTAGTTGGGACACCAAACCTAGTCACTATGTTGTCATATAATTCTAATACTACCATCTCATTATATTTTTTCAAGGTAATTGATTCCACCCACCTGGTGAATTAGTCAAATGTCATGAGAACCTATTTATTTCCTAAACTTAAATGTGGATTTATCATCCCTATGAAGTCCAACCCCCATTTTATGAAGGGTTACTCCACATAAATTGGGTTGAGTGGAAGAACTTATCATCTTTATTTTCTTGCAAATAGAGCACATTTCTAAAATTTCTTGACCCATACATAGGCATCCTTGAAAAGTCTAGGCTAGTAATAACTAGATCTCATTACCTTTTCTATTACTATTCTTGGAACAAAATGGCATCCTATAAGTCCATCATGAAACTAATCCAAGAGCTTTATCACTTAATTGTCATCAATGTAACTAAGAAGTACCCCATTGATGTCCCTTTTGAAAATAACACCATCAACTAATGCATAAGGTATGGACCAAAGTCTAAAATATCTTCTCTTTGCTCTATATAAACCTTGGGGGCATTCTCCTATCATTAAAAAATGTGTCATATCTTGGAGCCAACTATTATGAAGTGGAGGTGTATCTATTTGTGAGTTGTCTTATGTCACCAAAACAAATTCTTTATCTTCTTGAAGTTCATCCACCATATGCTCACATAAGACTTTGCCTCTTAACATCTTGGTGGATTTTATCTCCACATCATACTCCATGACCTTGGTAATCAAGCCTACTCTTTTATCATTCTAGTCTTTATTAAGGAGGAAGTCCCTAACTCTAGGATGAGACACCATAAGATAAACCTTGCTATTGGAAAGCATTGGCCTAAACATTTTTAGGCTTCTCAAAGTTTCAAGAACCTATTTTTCTATTAAAGTGTACCTCACCTCATAACCCTCTAGTCCTTGACTAAAAAAGGCAATTGGCTACTCAATTCCTTCACCATTCTTTTGCATCAGCATAGCTGATATGTTTTCAACATTGGAAAAGTTGTATAATATGAAATCCTTTGAGAAATCAATATTCATGAGAGATGGTGCTTGGGAAAAGGCTTGTTTGATGGCCTCAAATGATTTTTTCCTTCATTTTACCAAGTAAACACTTGGCTCTTCTTCAGCATGGTGGTGATGGGTTTGACTAGGTTTAAAAAACTAGGTATAAACCTTCTCACAAAATTTATTTTCCCAAGAAAGCTCTGGATTCCTTTCTTGTGCTTGGGTAGAGATAGTGCTAAGATAACACTTATTCTATCAAGGTCAATGGAAATTCCTTCCTTTGAAATAATGTGATCCAAATGTTTACCTTCATGAATAACAAACACACATTTATTATGGTTTAAAGAGATGCCATACTCTTTATATATTTATAATATCAACCTTAGATGGTCCATGTGCTCACTATCCTTCTTGGAGAAAATTGTGATGTCATCCAAGTAAACAAGTACCATTTGATTCATCAATACTTAGAGAGCCATGTCCATGGCTCTTTTGAAAGTGGCCCTAGTGTTTGAAAATCCAAAAGGCATCTTTTGGTAAGCATATATACCCCATTTTATGGTGTGTTATATTGATATTTCTCTATCACTATCACTTGGTTATAACTTAAATACCCATACAAAAGGGAAAAACATTATGAACTAACAACTATCTGAAGGAGTTTCTCCATGGATGGTATGGGGTAGTGATCTTTCAAAGAGACCCTATTCAAATCCCTAAAGTCGACACACAATCTAATCTCCCCACTCTTCTTCTTCACAGGGACCAAATTATCTACCCATAAGGAATGCTTAATGGGAAAGAAGATCTTGGATTCAATTAATTTGGTTAACTCTTTCCTCATAAGCTCTTCAATTTTGGGGTTTATAGGCCTCTTCTTATACTTGGCAGGCTTGGTATTAGCCTCTAGTTTTATAGTGTGTTGGGCTAACTTGAGATCAAAGCCTCTAAGGTTACTATATTCCCAAGAAAAGATGTTTGCATATTCTTTACAAATTTCTATGAAATCCTGCCTCTCAGCTTTAGTACTTACCTTTCCAAGTTTTAGGAGTTTGCCTTTAAAGATAAGGAATCTTTCATAGTTATCTTCACTTATTGACATCACTACCTTATTTTTTATCTTATAATCTTCCTCATGGAAAAGACCTTAAAAGGTGGCAAGCCCTTTAGGAAGCTTTTTAGATATCAAATAAACAATTTTCTCCTCATATAGATGTTGAAACTTTTCTTGGTTTATTAAAGAGAATTTTGATTCCTACTATAATAAATAGACAATTTACTTGTCATTACTAAAGACCTACCAATGAGATTCATTGTCTGGCACTAATGGTCTTACCACCATTTTGACATGTGGTTACACCTTGGTATTTTTTAACTCATTTGGGATATTAAATTGAGCCCCCATAGTTGCCAATGTATCAACATGTCCATTTTGGTTCTTTGGCACTTCTTAGATATTGAAAGCCTCAAAATCCTCAGTTAGGTCCCATAATCTATGTTTTTAATACTTTATTATGGTGTTCTTGTTGATATTCTAGCCTCTAACCTAGTTCACTATCATCTCACTATCCCCATAAACTTACAATTATTTGATCCCTCTCTTATTATCCCATTGAATTCTATAGATAAGGCCCTCATACTTTACTATATTCTAAGAGCAACTGAATTGTAACTTGTAAGAAGAGAAATACTTGTCATTTGAAGGAGATACAAACATTGCACTTGTACCCACTCCATGTTTGCTCCTTTAACCATAAAAGAATAATTTCCATAAGCCATCAAAGTCTTTTGGAGGTCTAATAAAGGATGGCATGGACTGATTCTCTTCATGTAAGTAATAGACACCCATGTCCCTCTCTTTACATTCTTCCAAGGGATCAACCAAATGATTGTCATTCCATAGTTCATCTAATAACATGTTTGGTATCTCCTCAAGGAGAGTGTTTAATTCTTGATGAAATTTAAATTCATCTTCATCTAGGATAAAGCAATTGAGGTTTATGTTGGCTATCCCATAAGGCTCTATGTGTAATTATGTAATGTTATCAACCTTACTATACACTTTGGTCCCATATCTTGTTCTGAATGCCATGTATGACCAATCTACTACTAGATAACCTCTAATCTTTGTTGTGAATTCTATGGATAGGCATATGGCAAAACAAGGAGGTACATCTAAGATCAACACATATTGAACCACTAATACACTAGTATAAGCATGCAATGTCAATTTGAGGTCTTGGATGATACCATATGGCTTGGTGGAAGAACCATCAAGTTGTATAACTCCTTTAGATTGGGACTCATACTTTATACCAAGTTGATCAACTATGGAGTTTGGCATCACTAAGGTGCTAGCCCCATTGTCTACCAATCAATTGTGCACTAAAGATTCACTAATGATTAATAAAATTTAAAATGGATGAGGTTTGATCACCTTACCTAGTTCTCCTTCACTAGGTCCTTTGTTGCATTGGTGAGAACCACATTCACCTTAACTGGTGGTTTCTTAAAAACATTGATTCTTGACAACCCTTCTTGGAGGATCTCTACCTAGACAAGTATGGAAAGCATATCCCACATTGGCATAATCACATTAGACTTTTTTATTTGTTCCACAATGTTTATGGGTGAACCACCAACCTTTGGTTGTGCTTTTGGAGTCACAACTGCACCTTGAGTTTGTGAGTTTTGAGGGAAAACAAAATTCCCTTGATTTTGATTCATTAGAGCTATTAGAACCTTTATAAAAATATAAATTCTATTTTGATTTGATATTGAAGGAGTAATGGTAGTAGTATCATTGACTTCTTCCTAGTTACCATCCATGTTCCTTCTTTTTAACCTTATATTTGCTACCAATGGAATGTATGCCTGGCTAGAACTAGCCTAGTGATTGAGTACATAACACTCTTCTTGCTCATAAATCACCATTGTATCACCTAACTAGCTTGGCCCTTGATCCTAGCTTTGACCTTGTTGAGGCTCTTTTTATTTTGTCATCATGGGTACCTCTATATTTTGAGCCATAAGAGCTTGATTGTACCCATAATTAGTAGCCTACTGCCATTGATCATTGAAATCTTTAGTGAAATTAGTAGATGGAATAATGGATTTCCCAAAAGACTAATTCCAAGGCATTGTACACTTAGCTTCTTAAGAGACATTATTTTTTATAGGGACTAAGGTGTTAGAAGTGCTTGTAACATTTATATTATAGTTCTTTTGCCTAACATATGTAGGTTGCCCTTGTCTTTGGTTTTAGCCTTGGCCTTGGCCTTAGAAATTTCCTTTGCATGGTGTCTTATTTTCTTGATAAGACTACTTCTAAGGTTTATATGAGTCTTGATAATGCCTATTAAAACCTTGCTACCTCTAAACATTCACCAGTTCATTTCTCAAGGATTTGAACATGTTCTTAAGCTCTTAAAATTGCTTTTATTCTTAAGAATCACTAGATTGGCTATTAGAATATTTTTATTGCTTAGTTGAGGGTATAGGAAAAATTGTAGGCTTAGGAGGAATGATATCAAGGGGAGGAATATAAACAGGGGTGGTCTAATCTTATGTTACAAAGGTATTAGTGGTCTAGGTTTAAGCTTGACAAACTGCACCAGATAATTTTTTGCTTTGACTACCACCCCATGCATTTGGTAATGCAATTCCTTGTTGGAAATATGATTATTATTGATGTTAAAAGGGACACTATTTATGTCATTGATGTCCAAAGTATCAAGCATAATTTATAGAGAGAAGATCATGTTTCATAATTATAATGTACAAAATTGTCATGCTTTTATAGAGACCATTTTTGGATGTTTAAAGTCAAATAGATAGAAGATTTGTTATGGGTTTTTCATGAGCATCTTGAATTATGGTCCACAGGCTTAAAGAAGAAGAAGTGAGCTCATAATTGAATTATATGTGATCTAAAATGTTTTCTCAGTTTAACCCTAAGGTTTTATGTCATGGTGTCAAAATAAATTTTATATTTTGATGTTGACTAGATATAGCATGGAAAAATATAAATTCTATTTTGATTTGATATTGAAGGAGTAATGGTAGGAGTATCATTGACTTCTTCCTAGTTACCATCCATGTTCCTTCTTTTTAACCTTATATTTGCTACCAATGGAATGTATGCCTGGCTAGAACTAGCCTAGTGATTGAGTACATAACACTCTTCTTGCTCATAAATCACCATTGTATCACCCAACTAGCTTGGCCCTTGATCATGGCTTTGACCTTGTTGAGGCTCTTTTTATTTTGTCATCATGAGTACCTCTATGTTTTGAGCCATAAGAGCTTGATTTTACCCATAATTAGTAGCCTATTGCCATTGATCATTGAAATCTTGAGTGAAATTAGTAGATGGAATAATGGATTTCCCAAAAGACTAATTCCAAGGCATTGTACATTTAGATTCTTAAGAGACATTATTTTGTATAGGGACCAAGGTGTTAGAAGTGCTTGTAACATTTATATTATAGTTCTTTTGCCTAACATATGTAGGTTGCCCTTGTCTTTGGTTTTAACCCTGGCCTTAGCCTTAGAAATTTCCTTTGTAGGGTGTCTTATTTTCTTGATAAGATTGCTTCTAAGGTTTATATGAGTCTTGATCATGCCTATTGAAACCTTGCTACCTCTTAACATTCACTAGTTCATTTCTCAAGGATTTGAACATGTTCTTAAGCTCTTGAAATTGCTTTTATTCTTAGGAATCACTAGATTGGCTATTAGAAGATTTTTATTGCTTAGGTTAGGGTATAGAAAAAAATGTAGGCTTAGGAGGAATGATATCAAGGGGATGAATATAAATATGGGTGGTCTAATCTTATATTACAAAGGTATTAGTGGTCTAGGTTTAAGTTTGACAACCTACACCAGATAATTTCTTGCTCTGACTACCACCCCATGCATTTGGTAACGCATTTCCTTATTAGAAATATGATTATTATTGATGTCAAAAGGGACACTATGTATGTCATTGATGTCCAAAGTATCAAGCATAATTTATAGAGAGAAGATCATGTTTCATAATTATAATGTACAAAATTGTCATGCTTTTATAGAGACCATTTTTGGATGTTTAAAGTCAAATAGATAGAAGATTTGTTATGGGTTTTTCATGAGCATCTTGAATTATGGTCCATAGGCTTAAAGAAGAAGAAGTGAGCTCATAATTGAATTATATGTGCTCTAAAATGTTTTCTCAGTTAAACCCTAAGGTTTTATGTCATGGTGTCGATATAAATTTTATATTTTGATGTTGATTAGATATAGCATGGAAAAATATAAATTCTATTTTGATTTGATATTGAAGGAGTAATGGTAGGAGTATCATTGACTTCTTCCTAGTTACCATCCATGTTCCTTCTTTTTAACCTTATATTTGCTACCAATGGAATGTATGCCTGGCTAGAACTAGCCTAGTGATTGAGTACATAACACTCTTCTTGCTCATAAATCACCATTGTATCACCCAACTAGCTTGGCCCTTGATCATGGCTTTGACCTTGTTGAGGCTCTTTTTATTTTGTCATCATGAGTACCTCTATGTTTTGAGCCATAAGAGCTTGATTTTACCCATAATTAGTAGCCTATTGCCATTGATCATTGAAATCCTGAGTGAAATTAGTAGATGGAATAATGGATTTCCCAAAAGACTAATTCCAAGGCATTGTACATTTAGATTCTTAAGAGACATTATTTTGTATAGGGACCAAGGTGTTAGAAGTGCTTGTAACATTTATATTATAGTTCTTTTGCCTAACATATGTAGGTTGCCCTTGTCTTTGGTTTTAACCCTGGCCTTAGCCTTAGAAATTTCCTTTGTAGGGTGTCTTATTTTCTTGATAAGATTGCTTCTAAGGTTTATATGAGTCTTGATCATGCCTATTGAAACCTTGCTACCTCTTAACATTCACTAGTTCATTTCTCAAGGATTTGAACATGTTCTTAAGCTCTTGAAATTGCTTTTATTCTTAGGAATCACTAGATTTGCTATTAAAAGATTTTTATTGCTTGGGTGAGGGTATAGAAAAAATTGTAGGCTTAGGAGGAATGATATCAACGGGAGGAATATAAATAGGGGTGTTCTAATCTTATGTTACAAAGGTATTAGTGGTCTATCTTTAAGCTTAACAACCTGCACCAGATAATTTTTTGCTTTGACTACCACCCCATGCATTTGGTAATGTATTTCCTTATTGGAAATATGATTATTATTGATGTCAAAATGGACACTATGTATGTCATTGATGTCCAAAGTATCAAGCATAATTTATAGAGATAAGATCATGTTTCATAATTATAATGTACGAAATTGTCATGCTTTTATAGAGACCATTTTTAGATGTTTAAAGTCAAATAGATAGAAGATTTGTTATGGGTTTTTCATGAGCATCTTGAATTATGGTCCACAGGCTTAAAGAAGAAGAAGTGAGCTCAGAATTGAATTATATGTGCTCTAAAATGTTTTCTTAGTTAAACCCTAAGGTTTTATGTCATGGTGTTAATATATATTTTTTATTTTGATGTTGACTAGATATAGCATGGATCCAGTAGCATAAGTTATAACTTAGTCTTTTGTAATCATTATGAAACCATCCCCTCAACCTAATAGTTACTGGCTCAAATAGTGATAAAAGGAATTAATATTTCCTAAGTCTTAGAATTTATATTATATCCCAACTTGATCAACAACCCATGCTTCATTGTATGTAGATGATCTAATAAAGTAAACCAAAGTTAAATTGTCAAAGGCTCCTATGAGTCAATGTGTTAGTGACATGTGTCACATTCATAGATCCTGTCAGATAGAGACCCAATGAGCAGAAGATTGACAAAGTTAATAATCAATATAGTTGGAAGATCAATGGTTAGCACTTAATTAGACATTGGAAATCTAATGAAGTGTGATGAATTCAATGTGTCAAAGGTCCCTCTATGTGAATGCACTAATGCAAAGAACAAGAACATGAGTCTTTAAAATAAAGGACCAATGAGAGTGAGCCTATTAAAGATAAATATTAAGCTTGTCAAAATATCTAATGGTGTGTAGTTGATCATGCAAAGGAGATACAATAGAGCAAATGGACTCTAATGCTATAAAATGCTCAAGTTTTGTCGACATAGTGACAAGTTAAAAATCAAGTAAGTCTAAGAAGATTGACAGAGTAAAAGTGATGCAAAGATATAAGAAGAAGCAAGATGAGGTAAAAGTGTCAAAGTTTAATGACCAAATCAAGGTAAAGTTTATATAAGTTCAAAGATCTAATGACACATGGGAGCTAGGATTTGGAGATCAACAGACATGTTTTAAAGAGTTAAACATTAAATTTTAGTAGTGTATAGAGATCTGATGGAGTGAGATATTTTGGAGATGGCACAAAGAAAGAGATAAAAGGCCAATATTTAAACTTTTTAAATTCTTACAATCAAGTGGAAAAACATGAAAGAACATGCAAGAACTTGTGTATAATTTCTATATCTTGACATAGATAATGAGATTGATCAATCCAACTGATCAAATCTACATTAAAGAGCCTATTCATCAAAACTTGAGTCTAATAGATGCTATAGATATTATAGAGACCTATAATTATGACATGATACATGGAATCAAGATGTGAGAAACTTATAATTCAAGTAATAATAAACTAAAGTCCATAATTGGTGTGATGTGTTACAGTCCAAGTGTGAACACAAAAGATATGGTATGATGAATCATTTACTTATATATATGATATCTAGGACAAATAAATAGTGGATGAAACAATTGTTTTCTCTATTGAGACAAATTTCATATAAATAGAGGTAGAGAGAAAAATCCAATGAGGTGTGCCGAATAGAAAATCATAAAGACACATAACCAGAGGGGGAAGAGAAGAACAAAGTGGTTGGTGAATCCAATGAATTATGTTAAATAGATACATAACTAGAAATAGGAATAGTGGAATAGAGAGGAGCATAGAGGAAGAAAGGCACAAAGAGAATGTGCAAAGAATGAGAAGTTACAAATTAGACTTGTAATATAAAGGAATAGAGTTGGATTCATTTATGAATCTATTTTTTATATTGGAATTGTAGCTCCATAAATCTGATTAGTTGGTACCATTAGATTAGCTGAGTTTGTGGTCAATTATGGGATTGGTGTCTCCTTAGGATTGGTGTCCTTAAATATAACCAATGAGGTTTTGCCAGTGAGGCTTTTAGCTAGTGAGGTTTGTAACTAGTGAGGTTTTGTTAAGTGATGCATTTACTATGAGGCTAGACTAGAATAGAAGATTCTAACATCTATTCTCACTATGGTTTTTCCTTTTGGTTTTTCCACATATAAATCTAATGTCATGTGTATTTGTGTGTGTATGTGATTTTTGCATTTATCTTTTAATCTGTATATGATTTTGAATTTTATTTAAAAGGATTAAAGGACTAGTTTTAGTTGATCTACTAATCAACCCCCCCACCCTCTTAGTAGATTTTTGTGTTCCAATAATTGGTATCAGAGCCTAGGGTTCCTTGAAATAAGCTTAATCAACTTAGGTAGATCTTGGAATAGTGAACACAATGGCTGGTCAAGAAATATCTTCATCAAATAAAGCACCTCTCTTTGACGGATCTAACTATGCATTAGAAGCATAAGAATGGAAGCATACTTATCCTCATTAGGGCTTGATGTATATATGTATATAGTAAATGGATATATAGCCCCTACTACAACTCTTACTAATAAAGTTTCAAATAAGGAATATGAGAGTAATGCCAAGTCAAAGAATGTTATTCTCTATGGATTGTCCAAATCAGAGTTTGTCAAAGTGGTGCATTGTGAAAATGCACAATATCTCTATAACATGTTGATGAACATATATGAAGGTGATGAAAAGGTAAAGTAGGATGAGCTAAAAACATATAGAGGAATGTTTGAGAGTCTTAAAATGACTAAAGAAGAGAATATTGTAGACTACCTTATCAAGGTAGATGAAATACTCATTGCAATTCAAGGCCTTGGATAAGAAATGAAAGAATCAATCATTGTCAAAAATGTCCTAAGATATTTGCCATCAAGGTATGATTCTAAAATCTTTGTTATAGAGGAAGCAAGAGATCTAGATAAACTCATTGTTGATGAGTTTCATGGAACCTTCACTACCTATGAGATGAGAATGTGAGAAGTAGATACTTCCAAGAGAGAAGTTGCATTTAAAGCATCCAAGAAAGTTAAATCAAAATCATCTACATCTAGATCTAATGAGATTGATGAAGAAGAAGCTAAATTTATTAGAAGATTAAAAAGAGGGTTTGTAAAATACAAAGGTAAGTTACACTTTAAATAATCTAACTATGGTAAGGTAGGAAATTTATCTACTAAATGCCCTTATAAAAAAAGGATAACTTTGAGCAAGAAGAGGATGGAAAAAGAATGAATCCCCACTATTCAAAAAGGAGTAACTTCTTTCAAAACAAGAAAAGCTTGTATAAAAGAGAAGATAGTGACTCATTGGATGATAGTGATATCTCAGATGATGACCATGATTGTGCCTTTGTGGCTGAGGCAAGTGAGTCCCTATTCATGGCATTAGTTTCAAATTTTGTAGATCTAGATCAAGAGGAAGTTGAATACTTTGATGAAGAAGACGAAGGAGAAGTGGACCTTGAGTGTGAACTCATTTGTGTCTAGATGATATTGATAAGTTGAGGAAAGAGAACACAAGACAGAAGAGGATTGGATAAAAAAATTGAAAAACTATCCAAAAGTCTTGAAATGTCTAATCAAATGATAGTAAGCCTTAATAAATAGGTTAAATAGGGAGAAATAATAGAAGATGTAGTCAAAATTGAACTACAATTCAAATCTGATGAGTGTATAAGGCTAGAAGTAAAGATAGTGGCTTTGAGAAAAGAGCTTGAAAAGGCTAAAGAATAAATAGACAAAGGTTTGAAGATAAAAGGAGGATCAAATATTCTTTATGAATTGATCAGCTCTCAAAATCCATCAAAAGGGAAATTTGGTCTTGGTTATGAAAAAGGGAAAAGTCCCATAGCTAGTACATCTACTAAGTTATATGATAATTTCAAAGCAGAAGGATCAAGAGCAAAGAAAGAGAAAGCCTTCTAGGATACAAAGATAGATACAAACATTGTTGATGTGAAGAATGCTAAAGGAGAAAATAAGCCTCAATAAAGGAAGAATAATAATTAGTTCACCTCTACAAATTCAAGGAAGATGTAGAAGACAAAGATAACTAATGTGGCTGATTACACAAAGGTGAGAAGACCAACAAGGTAATCCAATGTTATGACAAGGTATTCCTCATATTTTTATGGTTATTTTTATAGATATAATTAGTTTGGTTATAATTCTAATAAATTTAGACTTGTATCTACAAGGAGAACCCACTTTGTAAGAAAAAAATCATTTGCACCCTTGGTAGATACATTGTAATGTGCTATAATTGTAATAATTTTGGCCACATAGCTTAAAAATGTGGAATAAGCTTTGAAAGACCAAAAGTACAAAGTGTGAATAAAATCATGCCTCCTAGTGTGAACAAAGGTTCACAATTCTCTAAAAAAGATAAAAGTAAGCCCAATAGGACATATAAGCAACCCAAGCATGTATGGAAAGTGAAATATCAATCCATGATGAAGAATGCTATAGAGGTTGCAAAATGTCAAGATCTCTCAATGTCTACAAATGTTGAGAATGAGAAGAAAAATTTCAAGAAGTCCAAGGTGTCATTCATATATATTTCTAAGGTATGTATATATTCAAGTGAACATTTTACTACTATAGAGAAATTATCAAGAATATAACATCAGTCTTCTATTCTTAGTGATAATATTTTGAGTTGTAAATAAGATTCATCATGAAAAGGTATGTTATGAATCCATGTTGTCTCCATACATTATCAATCCAATCATATAATAAAAGGAGAACATTATAGTGGATGAGCATGTCACTTCTCTTAAGCCTAAGAAGAAGAAGAAGAATTGAAAGCACAAGATGACCAAGGAGATGAAGGAATATGGGGAGTTATGGGTAACACATAGTTTCATATTATTTTAGGACATTGTGAATTAATGTGTCTCTATTTATGCTTATTAAGAGACTCCTTTTTGTAAAGAAGCAACTAGTGTTCTTCAGAAGATTTTTAAGACAAGAAATGAGTGCTCCTAGTTGAAGTTGGTATGCCAAGATGAGAGAAGTGATATGTATGTAGTGACTATAGGGATAGAATGAGTGTGCCAACAATGTGTTCATGGAATATAATTCTAAAGGCATGATATGGAGACTTCCAAGTTATAAGTATGTGTGTTTTCTCTAGATCATCATACCAATCAGTATAGAGCAGGCAATGGAGAAATGGTGAGGTAGATTGCTCAATCTATCAAAACTAAGAAGGCTCAAAATAGAGGCACTTGTTATATGTTCTGTGGTGGTGGATTTGGATACTGGTTGAGACTTGTCTATTTTTCATAAAAAATAAAATCATGCAAAAGGTCTTTGAGTTCTGAAGGTGACAAGTTGTATATACCATGAAGTTATGGGGAGCTAACGCAGATAGCTTGAATGGCTTAAGGAGTTATGCATGATGTGAAAAGGATAATATGTGAGATGTCTTAGTCATGATTGAAAGATAAGGTGATTTCTATTATAGATGTTAACCCAATCAGGTTGAGATGATGAATTGAACAAACCAATTCATGTGCTTAGATAGTGTATTGAATCCTCATGTATAAACAAAGTGGGAACTTTATAATTGGTTAGGTCCTATGATTAGTGGACTATGTATGGATACGTTAAGATTCTAAAGTGATGTAATGAGACAAAATTTGGGAGTAATATCTTCGACATCATATCCCCAGATACTAGTGATGGAACATAATCTAGATAAAGGATCTTAAAAGCCTTATTGATCCCTAGAAGAAGAGAAAAGGCAACTCAAGTATGTATATTTTGTAAATTTATAATGAGTTGATGGTTTTAGGTTCTTAAACAAAATCCTTTATCTGATAAAGGGGGAGAACACTTTGGATAAATAGTAAGGAGTCCCTTTTCCATTGATGTCAAAGGGGGAGAAAAAGGGAAAATGCTCTTTGTAAAAGTTTAGAGTAAAAGTGCAAATTCTCTCTATAAAAGTTTGGAAGAGTAGAGCAAGTGTCCAAGATGAGTTTAGGAAAATATGTCATTACCTAAGGGGGAAAAATATTGGTATCAGTATCTTTAGTTCATACCCATTAGAAGCTAATGCAAGTAATTCCAGAGAAGGATCAAAGTATTAAAAGATCAGAACATTAAGTTTGCATCAGAGAATTTAGTTTTCCATCAATGTTAAAGGGGAAGATTATTGGCAATATGGTTTTCATTGATGTCAAAATGATCAAGTAGGATTGATGGAGAGAAGAACATGTTTCATAGTTATAATGTGCAAAATTTTCATGCTTTTATATAGACCATTTATAAATGTTTAAATTCAAACAAATAGAATATTTGTTATGGGTTTTTCATGAGCATCTTGAATATGTGGTTCATAGGCCCAAAGGAGAAGGAATGAGATCATAATTGAATTATCTTTTCTCTCAAACAAAATAGGTTTTATCAGATAAACCCTAAGGGTTTATGTCAAGGCATCAACAAACACTTTCTATTTTGATGTTGACTGGATATAGGCTAGACTCAGTAGCTTAAGTTATAACTGAAGCCTTTGTCATCATTACAAAACTAGCCCCTTAACCTAATAATTACTAGCTTAACAGTGATCAAAGGACTTAAATTTCATAAGTCTTAGACTTTATATTATGTCCTAGCTTGATCAACAGCCCGTGCTTCATCGTACGTAGATGATCCAACTAAGTGAAGCAAAGTCAAATTGTCAAACGCTCCTCTGAGTAAATGTGCCAGTGGCAAGTGTCACATTCATGAATCTTCTTAGATAGAGACCTAATGATCATAAGCTTGTTATATTTAATGATCAATCTAGTTTTAAGATCAAAAGCTAGCACTTAATCAAACATTGTAGATCCAACAGAGTGTGATGAAGTCAAAATGTCAAAGGTCCCTTCTAGTGAACATGATAATTCCAAGTTTCACAAGCATATGAGTCTATCAAATAGAGGACCAATGAGAATGAGCCTATCAAAGATAAATATTTAGCTTGTAAAAATATTTGATGGTGTGTAAGTGATCATTGAAAGGAGATCCAACAAAGTGAATGGAATCAAATGCTATAAAGTGCTCAAGGTTTATAAACATAGTGATGAGTTAAACATCAAACAAGTTTGATAAGATTGATGGAGTGAAAGAGATCCAAAGATATAGGAAGAAGTGAGATGAGGTCAAAATGTCAAATTTTAATGACCAAGTCAAGATAAATTTCATGCAAGTTCAAATAAATAATGACATGTGGGAGCTAGGATCTGGAGATCAACAGATGCATTTTAAAGAGTTGAACATTAAAATTTAGTAGCGTATATAGACCTAATGGAGAGATAGAGCTTAGAGATGGCACAAAGAAAGAGATCAAAGGCCATTATTTAAAGATTTTAAATTCTAACAGTCAAGTGGAGAAACATGGAAGAACATGTAGGAACTTATGTATAAGCTATATATCTTGACACATACAATGAGATTAATCGATCCAATTGATCAAATATACATTAAAGAGACTATGCATCAAAAATTAAGTCTAATAGATTATATAGATAGTATAGAGACATAAAATTATGGTATTATGCATGAAATTGAAATGCAGGAAACTTACAATACAAATAATCATGAACTAAAGTCCATAATTGGTGTGATGTGTTATAGTCTGATTGTGAACACATAGAAGATATAGAAAACTAGATCATATATATATATATATATATATATATATATATATATATATATATATATATATATATATATATATATATATATATATATATATATAGGACAAAGCAAAAGTAACTGGAATAATTGATTTTTATATTGAGCCAAATTTAATATAGATAGAGGTAGATAGCAAAAGCCAATGAGGTGTGTCAAATAGAAAATCATAAAGACACATAACTAGAGTGGGAAGAGAAGATCAGAGTGGTTGGTGAAGCTAATGAAGTGTGTCAAATAGAGACATATCTAGACACAAGACCATTAGAATAGAGAGGAGCAAAGAGGAATAAAGGCACAAAGAGAATGTGTAGAGAATGAGTAGTTATAGATTAGACTTGTAATAAAGAGAACACATTTGGATTCATTTATGAATATATTTTGTATACTAGAGTTGCAGCTCCATAGATCTGATTGGTTGGTGCCATCATATTAACTGAGTTGGTGCTTATTTATGGGTTTGGTGTCTCCTTAGGATTGATGTCCTTAAATGTAACTAGTGAGGTTTTGCCAGTGAGGCTTGTAGCCATTGAGGCTTGTAACCAGTGAGGTTTTGCCAAGTGAGGCATTGACTATGAGGCTAGACTAGAATAGTAGATTCTAGAAGCTATTCTCACTATAGTTTTTCCCTTTGGGTTTTCCATGTATAAATTTAGTGTCATGTGTATTTGTGTGTGTATGTGATTTTTTTTGAATTTACGTTAAAAGAATTAAAAGACTAGTTTTATTTGATCTACTGATTTAGCCCCCTCTTAGTAGATAGTTGTGTTCCAACATTCCTCTCATAGACTGGATTATTACTATAATGTCATTGTTTAGAGCCTTCAAATAGTAAAGGAAGGAAAAGTTAGGGGTAGGCCTAATAGAGACTGGGATTCTATCTAAAGTATTTTGAAATATTGTGTTGAAGTCTTGCATGACTTCATGAGGGGCTCTTTTTATTATGGTTAACTATTCTACAAGTGACAAATGGTCACTTTTATCTTCAAATATATTACACAATGCATCTCCTAATTGATCCCATGATGTAATAGAGTTAGAAACAATGATTCTATACAAATATAGGGCTTTAACTTTGAAAGAGATGGATAATAACCTAATTGCTACATTTTCATCATTGACATTATGAATATTGCAAAAATTAGCTACGTCGATGAGGTGCTCAGAAGGGGTTGTAGATTAGTCTTCAGTAAAATAAGGGAAACTTTTAAGGGCTGCTACTGGAATAGGATCATATTGAGGGAGATCTAGAGGATTTTGACCATTGAAGGCCAAAAAGGGGAAATATTTAGGGGATTCCATGAAAATAAAAGGAGTTGACAAGGATCTTCTAGTAGGAGTAGACCTTAGACTTTATCTAAAAGCAAAGTTGCCTTTATATGGGTGTGTATTAGCAAATATTAAACTCTTTTTTGAATTTAAAGTTAGTTCTATAAATTAAAAAGGAATACCTCTAGAAGTTGATATTGTAGTCACTTTTGGCATGAAAGACAACTATTGATCTACCCTAGAGTGTTTATTATTCTCTTGGAATCACTAGATACTATTGTGTGAAGCTATAACTGCTATAAATTAATCAAACCAACATAAAATTTTATCATTATTTTCTTCAAATTTGGGTCCCATCAAGTGTTCCAAAAATTGTTGTAGCATCAATTTGTACCCTTGGAGAGGATTCTTCAGGATCTCTCCAATTGAGCTACATTGTGGGATTAACCCTAGGTTTTGGGTAACCTATGATGGGGTTACACCTCTAGAGAAGGATAATTTCCTCTTGATGGATAACCTAAACTAATTTTTGCATTGAGAAAAGGGTTATAAAAGTGAAAAAGGGTTCCTAATAAAGTTAACTAGGTGATGCACCAAATTTAAATGAGAACTCACATAAGCATGAAGTAAAAATTGAGGAAGTATAAGACAATGTTATCTCACACGATATAATAAAACTTGCTAGTTGCATAAGTGTTTCATAAATAAGGTTCAAGAATCTATGAATGAAGGCAAAGAAGAGTTATAAAACTCAATAAGAGCTTGCATAAATGATATAAATAACACTAAATTAGACTAGTAACTAACTTGAAGACACTTAGAAATGAGAAAGAAAGAAGGATAATGGGCAAGGAATATTTTCCTTCATAATGACATCATGCACAAGCTTTTCTTCACACAATTCAGAGGAGAGAGATAGGTTAAAAATTCTTTATTTATTCAAGAGGTCTTTCATACAATTTTTGATAAGGTCTATCCTTACTAAATGAGAGATTTTTCTCTTTCAAAATTGAGAGATAATTTCATATCAAAAGTCTGAGAGCCTCTGTTACAATGTGGAATAACATAAGAGATATAAGAGAAAGGGGAGAGAAAAGGGGAGCATGAAATCTAAAATCATTAATTGAGCTACCATCTTTCTTGAATTTTGAACTATTTTTATCCAATTAGGACTAAACCTTCATCAATAAGCTAACCTTCATTTTCTTCAATAGTCTTCAAGTTCTTCTCATTAGCTGAGAAATGCACTAGAAGACAAGAATCTATTTTGTATATGATGAGTTATGATATATTAAGAATGAAAACATTAAAGGATCTAAGAGGAATTAAATGCTCCACTGTAATCTCCAATCACTAGATCTCCACCTTGGGACTCTATGTCACCTTCCACTTACTTTCAATATAAGGACAAAGCCCTCATACTTTGAATTTGGACATAGCCATGCCATGTTTGCTTTGAGTAGTGGTAAGTACCTATTTTGTCAAGGATATTACCATATTGATAGAGACACTTATTCATAACCATTCATATCTACCCCTACTTCAATATCTAAGCATAGGTCTTTTTATAGATTGAAAACCAATCCAATTTATTGGTTTTCATGTAGACATTATATCCATGTAGAGCTTGCAGGCTGCATAGCATCATTTTGGACTACATTAGGTCTAAATATACCTATTATGCCTCTAAACCTTTTGGGAATCAAAGATCCACTACAAATGAGGATTTCCCTTCATGAAATGATGTTGAAACCATAAGAAAATTGAGTTTTTGTGCATTTTATCCTCTAAAAAAGGTCTCAAATGAACTTCAATGGCATCTTTTGAAATATTTGCCTTAGTTTGACCTTGGGTCATATTAGTTCTCTATTGAATTTTCCTAACTTCAAATTTTAATGTTGGCCATTGATCTTGAATTTTCATGGTCTAATGCACTCCATTGGATCTGTAGGATTTGATGACTCATTGACTTATTACTCATTGTACATCATCTTCCTCATGATTGAATGAACATTGTTGGATCTATTTTCTTGTGCATTGATCTTTCTCTATAAGAATGAATGCAAGCCATAGATCTTTTAAAAATTTAATGTGCCTAAGACACTTGTCACCTACACATTTATTTTTTAGATCTACTAACTTTTTGACCCACCACTCATTATTGATCTTTGATCATATGATTAAACATGAACCATAGATCTATTTGGGCCCATTGACTTGTCAATCATCATGCATTATTAGATCTTTAAATTTGATCAAACTCCAACCATTGATCTTGGAACATTTGAATTCAAATGACTATTTCACAAGGCTCAAACTTGACATCCTTATGTATGTTTTACTTTTTAAGTATTTTTTAAATCCAAATGGATATTTATTGTAGTTTTAACTTCACATCCTCATGCATGTTTCATTTTGTTAGTTTAACTTTGAGGGATTAGATCTTGAGATAGACAACTCATCAATACATTAAATTTGTAGAGAATGTTCAAGGCATGAAAAAAACCATGTCCATGTAACTCTTTGACCTTGGTTGAATTTTCAAGTGCATCAATCAAATGTGTAACCAGATTGATCTGTTCATCTTTATGTGACATGTTTATCATGGTCTAGTTCTTATGGAATTGTGAAATAATTTTTTGTCTCTTTAGAAGACTCCAATTAACTTTAAATACTTTGTGTAACTTGATTCATGCCCCTAAATTCTTGAAACACCATGAGAACTCACTGGTCTTTTCACTTTGCAATCTTAGACCTATTTCCAAGCCTACTTCTTAAGGATCAAAAAATTACACTTTAATCTTGCTTAAAGTGTTTCAAAAGCTTTGTAAGAAATATGCAATATTCTTCTCCTAATTTTTGTCCACTCATTCCATCCAAAACTTTGATCATCTATCCAAATCATTTTTAAGCAAAATATTTTTATATGGGCTAAATTTGGCCAACAAAGATAGCGTTGAGTTGAATTCAACAAACATGATGAGATTTACCAATCCTCATAGGGTTTCCTATATGCAAATTAGGGATCCTCTATTATATGAAAGTAATTTTCACATAGCCACTCACACACCAAACTATGGGACCCATCCTAATACCTCTTCACAACCTAATCATCTCTTCTCCCTAGAAGACCAACCCAACTTAGAGTATACCCCTGAAATGCTCTTCTTTATGTCTAAATTTCCTCAACATCAAGGAAATTATCCCTTTAACATTTACCATCTCATGATTAGTAGTCAATATGAAGAGCCTCATTCACCTACTCCCACATTCTAAAATGGATTTTGGGGTACTACCTTCTTTGATTCTTATCCTCTTCCCTCGATTATGACCCCTTCTCATACCATGACCTCCTCTTATTTAACTTATTCCACCTTCATGCCTAGTATCTCCACTAACATGGTAGGTTCTACATCTGGTTGGCCCCTTATAAGATCCACTATCCTTAATACTTCCACTATTTCATTGGTTGCTACCCAAGGTAACCATGCTTCTAGTGTTTCCTCTTCTCATCCATTCACTATCCATCTTTTACTTCACAAGAAATTTTTTCCATTGGTGCTTCTCATTCTCATAATTCCTCTCAAACTCCTTTAAAAACTAATAGTGATACATAAGACTCTAATACCAACCCTAATGCTTCAAATAATGCTAATAATGTTGATCAAACCCACCACCTATTATTAAAAACACTCAATCAAATGAATACATTCAAGATCATAACACAAATAAAATGACGAGAATGAATAATAACCTTCTCCATCTTCAAACTCATCCTCAACCAATGACTTGGGGCATCCATAATAAAAATGTTCCCCCTCATCCTATTTGATATTCCCAAGGCAATCTCATTCCTCAACCTCCTTTGGTCAACAAACTCATTAAGAATATTCAAAATGAACCTTTTACCACTAAAATTTTTAATATTGATATAGGATGTATCACCCCTATAATTTCTTATAATGGATCATCTGATCCTACCCTTCATCTTAAAACATTTGGAAATATTTATAAGGATTGGGTCAAATTTAACACTGTTGTCGCTATCAAACTCTTATCTAAAACCATCATGGGTGATGATTTATATTGGTATAATAAACTTATAACTCATTCTATTGCTAGTTTGGAAGATTTAGTGAATGATTTAGCTTAAGAATTCCAAACTAGTGATCTTCTCGAAAACACCTTAGCCCACTTCATAAATTGCAAACAAATTGAAAATGAAACTTCTCAAGATTTTGTTAAAAGGTGGAAAATTTTATCCAAGAAATTTGAACATAACATGGCCAATGATAACCTTTTTCATCTCTTCACTAATGCTCTTTTACCAAGTTATAATATCAAGTCCACACACACACTCTCTCTCTCTCCACGTACTTTGGATGAGGCTATTGACCAATCTAAATGTAAATATTTAATTATGAATAAATTTGAATTACCCAAACCTTATATGGGTCTTCATATTTTACTTAAGAACAAAAATTATAATTCTACCAATGATGGTGTCATGGACTCTTATGACACTATTCATACCATTTAAGTTGTTGCTCCTAACAAATATTTAGAACCAACTCCCCTTTCTCAATAATATACCAATCCTCATTTATATTTACCTAATAACATTAACAATCACAAACCTTTATCCTCATTTGAATTACTTAAGTGTCTAGGTAGGCCTCTAACATGAGAATTCAATCCCACTCGTGTTATTAAATCCTAGTATGATCCCAATAAATTTTGTTAGTTTTATGATAGTTGGGGTCATTTTTATGAGACCTATAGGTATCTTCTTAATATATCTATGGATTTTCTTCTTGGTCCTAATTTTGATCATGATTCAATCATTCAAAAGCATCAACAATCCTATGACATTGATTTTAAGGCTCATAAATCACATACTAAATCTCATGCCTTAAATCAAGATAATGCTCATTTAGCTATTTACAAAGACCCTCTTCCTAATCACCAACCTAATCAAGATACCCAAGACGATCCCACCCCTTCCACCAAAAATTTATAAAGTCTTGTTGATCCCACTTCTAAAGAGAATGTGGTTAACATGAATAATATGCAAAGGGTGGTTAGTTTCATTGATCCTCAACCTATCTACACTCCTCCATTATCTTGAACATTCTATGTTATCCAAGATTATTCTCCAACTCATTTAAATGAGTTGGGGCAAGATGACCTTATAAATTTTGATGATCTAATTCCAAATTCTCCCTTGGATAACACTTCCCATTCTATTTATACCATCCCTCCATCTACTAACAATAATGATAATCAAGCCTCTATTAACACTTCTACCAATTCTCAAAATAAACATGAATTGACCACTTCATATTCATAACATAATTTAAAACCTTGTTCTAAACCTTCTTCTTATCAACATAAATTCCAATGTACTTCAGTTCCTCCTTCTGAGGATTGTTTTAATCACTATGCACCTATATCTAACAACCTTCTTATGGGTTATGATGAGTGGGCTCCCATTATGGAACTCACTAATATCCCATCCCAAATTACATACCTTAATATTATGAGGGCCTCTTCACATAATATAAACCATTTTATGAAACTATTATTTGAAATGAACATCCCTCATCCTCCCCTAGTAGGATGTCAACCTTATCTAAATCCAAGGATAGCATATTAAAATAATGTGAAGACATGTCCATCCATGATGAAATAATGAACATTTCTCTTTATTTAAAATTTCATATCACTTCTATGATTCCAAATGAGATTATGCTTTATGTAGATGATACTTATTTACTCATTAGTATCCAAATAGGCAATATTCAAGTCAAGTGTGCATTGATTGATGAGGGTTTAGGTACTTGAATTACCTCTCTAGATTTCATCAAAACCCTTAGATATTCTGAATGTAATTTCAAGTACACATGTATCACATGCCAAGGATTGGTAAAAGGAAAATTACTCCTTTAGGTTATGTGTGGCTTCCCATTACTATCTCACCTATCATTGTTTGTATGAAGGTGACGATATTTAACTTTCCTCTTTCTTATAATATATTGCTTGGTAAGCATAGACTCACTATATGAGAGTAGTTGCTTCTTTCACCTACCAATGCATTAAATTCCCTCATAATGGATCCATATATAGGATAAAAGGTGACACTAACCCTTTTAATTTTTCATAATTCCAAGACTGTGGTGTCTTCAAGATTCATACTCTTGAACCTTTGACCAGTGTTTTATTCTATGAGTCTCAACATTTCAATTTTCTTATTAATTTAACTCAAGGATACCACGAGCATCCCAAAATCATTGGTAATATTAATTATAACCTCTTAGACTTTGATGATTATGAGCCTAATGAGATTAACTAAAGATTTAAAATTTTGATCTCCCACCTCATCTCATATTCCCACTTCTAGCTTCTTTGTAGCCTTATTCTCACAAACCTCCATATGATGTTATTCCTATTGTCTAGACTAAGACTCAACATTATATTCACCACACTTCATCAAATGATAAGTTCATCCCTACATACATCATTGAAATTCACACACTTATCTATGATGATGGTTATTCTTTAGATGATCCATTCCTAAGTGGTCTTCTTTAGGCCCATGATTCTAGGATTGTCCATTATCGTTCTTCTTTACTTGAGTATTTTCATGTATCTTACCATGTTCCATCATTTATAGTTCCTAATTTTATTATTTTCCCTATTTATCATAGGGTAGAGATAACATTAATACCTTTATTTTTTGAGGAGCTTCATAGTATTATGTTCATAGATTGTGCTATGATTAGACCTTAGTACTTTACTAGGTATCCTAATTCCTATAGTCTACTTATCCCTAAAATTTTTGAGACCCTTCTTTATCCTTATGTAGACCCATCCATTCCCTCAATGGAACCCATATCAGAATCCATTCCTGATCCTACTATAGTTGAGCCCATTCTTATTCCTACTCTAGTTGAACCCATTCCTACTTTTGTTGTTGTTGAGTCTATCCCTACTTCTGATCCCATTACTCCTTTTGTTGAGCCTAATCCCATTCTTTCCTCACTACCACCTTTCCTTGGTGATGGTATGCTTCATTTACCTTAGATGTCTCCTTTACCCACAAAATGGGCCAATGGTCCTTCCTTAGCTTCTTCCACTCATGTTAACCTCCTCTTGTGAATGCCTCTACTAAAACCACTCACAAGAATATCTATTACTTATATGGCATAAATAATCATTCATCCACCCATTGTCACAGTTATGATAATATATTGATAATTTACATCTTTATTATCCTTAGTCCTTAGAAAAGGCCATGCCTCCCTTAAATTTACTTCCTAAATATATGCCTAAGTATGAAGAGATGTATTTTCTATAGTAACAAGGTCACAGCCATAACATCGATCATTACTACATCCTTTAACAATATCTTAAATATCACCTTATTACTATTCCTAAAACTTTTATTGCTTCTCCCATAGGTCATTCTCTTAAGAAGGCTCCTCCTCTCATGGATACACCTCCTATGATTTCATCCCCTCCTGTGGTCCCTTCATCACCTTTTATGCCTCCACTCATGATTCCTTCACCTATAGACCTTCCCTCACCTATGGATCCTTCTCCACTTATGATTCCCTCACATCTGGATCTTTCTCCACTAGTGATTCCTACATCTCTCATAGAGCTCACTCCCATGCATTCTCCTAAGCACCCCTTACTTGATTTCCCTCCTCAACATGATCTATCAAACATTCATACTTTTTTTGTTGAAGAGATTAGATGAGAAGTATTTTCCCAATTTTCATTGAAGATAGATGAGACATTAGCATCAGTGCATATCTAGCTTCATAAAGATCTATCCAATGTTTTGGATAATGTGTGTTGGAAGATTTATCATTATTTAAGAACACATTCATGGTGATTTTACATTTACATTTGGATTTGACATGTGCTCCAATATTATCTTTATCAATCTATTATATCATTTGACATTATGTTAAATTCTTATTTATCTTACATGGTGACTTTAATTTTTTCATCTTATATTCCTTACATTATCATTTACATTCATTTATGGATGTCTTTCTTTATCATTTCTTTCTCTTTCTTTCTTTAGTTTCTTTTCTATAAATTCCCTTCTTGTTTTTTCATGATTTTTTCTTTCTTATCTCTATTTTTCATAGATAATTATCATTATGACTTGGTTATACACACTTTTTTCCCTTTAGTCCTTTCCTATTACCATGTGATTAGTTAGAAAAAAATTAATCTCCTTATATACTCATTTTTATGGTCCACTTTGGATCTCCTAGTCCCCTTTCTTCCATTTTCACAAAATAAGAATATTCATGGTTGAGACTTGAAATAACATCCTAGTTCATTGTTAAGCCTAAGTTTCCTAGTCAATCTTGTCTTTGGTTACTTAGCTTCCTTTAGCCTAAGCCTATAACTCATTTGTGTGTATCAATTTATCTCTCATGATTGGTCATTCCTAGTCTATATGGAGGAGGAATCATAAAACTCCTTCAAAACATTTAAAATATAAATCATTTAAATAAAAGGCAATGTTAAAAAGGGCAAAAATATTCAAAATTCTTATAATTCAAACCACACTAAAAGATATGATTCAAAGCACATCTCCTTCTTCTAGTCAAAGCTCAAATTCCATAGTTGGCCTCATAATAAAGCCAAGGTCCTTTGGGGTGTGGTATGCTAGTAGATTATAAAAGGAGAATAAAAAAAATCTTTTAGTGCTACCTAATTTCTCATGTAAGTACCCAATCTTCATAGTAGACTGATGGCTCTATAAGGGGTCCTAAGGAATGGGGAACACATTGTGGGAAAGTAGGTCCATTTTAGTTTTTTGTACCAATATACCTTCATGAGTTGATCTTAATAGCATTCTTATTTTCTTACAAAGATTTATGTCTATTGCAAATAGGTTTCGTTTGTACATTGATAATCACTATTTACTTAGTGTCTTCTCATGTCCTTAGTATGCCTCCTATCTCCTAAGGTCTTCTCATAAGATGCCTAAGTCGTGATTTTTACACTCCCTTTTTCACACCCTATATTCCTCATATTTCCTCTTAAGAAATATTATTTTATTCACTAATCATTACCCTTGGGATTCCATTTGTGAGTTGCATTGTAAGACCATGGATAGGACTTAGTCATCCTCACAAATTACCACCATTTTACCTTCCTATTACCCACATCCTTTATTATTTATATTCACAGTTATTCCACCTCATTAGTTTTACCTTTATGAGTTGTAGTTTAATACAAGCCCTCATTAAAAAATATTCCAATAATATAAGTCTTAATTAAAATGGCATGAGTCAAATATGAGACAAGATCTAATTGATCATGGAGTTACACATCATTCACATGCTTCCCATCTCGATTTAGTATGTTTTATGCTTACTTAATTTCTCTTTCACTTTTATCTTCTTATTTTTTGAGTGCATGTAAAAATACCACCATTTCTTGAGTTTTTCATACTTCTCAGCTCGATTTAGTGTGATAAATTTAAAACCCTAAAATTTTACCAATTTTGTTTTTCTCTTACACTTCCAAACATGATTTAGTATGATTGATTGACTTAATTGATTTTTTATTATACCATTTGTTCCTTTTACATGTTGGGAAATGTAAGAGAAAAACAAAATTTTGCCAATTTTTTTTCTCTTACACTTCCCAACATGATTTAGTATGATTGATTGACTTAATTGATTTGTTTTTATACCATTTTTTCCTTTTACATGTCTTCCATTTTTATTAAATTATTCTCATACTTCCTTACATGATTTAATGTGAGTGTAGTTGTTTTAATTTGGTTTCAATATTTCATTTTGGTTTAAAAACAAATTCCTTTTTTACCATCTTGTTCACCACCCATTTGGTTCTTTATACTTAGCCATTTTCTTATTATTACACATTTCCCAACTTGAAATAGTGTGTAGTACATTTTTGATTAATTATATTTTACCAAGTCCTTTTTGCCTATTTCTATTTAACCATGCACATGTTCTACATAATGCTAGAGAAGAAACCACACCTCATACATTGCCTATAGCATACACAACAATAGATAAATACATGTGCTAGAAAGAAATATATTTAAAGCATTAACAAACATAACCATAATTATAACACATATAACCAATATCCAAAATGTCAAAATAAACATACATACATACATACATAGATATATATATATATATATATATATATATATATATATATATATATATAATGAGTTTCTAATACAACAAATACAATCATATATAATGCTCTAGCTCTATGGATGGGCCCCATCCTACCTATCTCATGGCCTAACCATGTTGCCTATAGATGCCTCAGTCTGACTCCTTTGAATAGAATGCTTTAAAAAGGTTGTTTGAGATCTTATATATATATATATATATATATATATGAGCTAGAGAATTATATATGATTGTATTTGTTGTATTATAAACTCATTATATATATATATATATATATATATATATATATATATATATATATATATATATATATATATATAATGAGTTTATAATACAACAAATACAATCATATATAATTCTCTAGCTCTATGGATGGGCCCCATCCTGCCTATCTCATGGCCTAACCATGTTGCCTATAGATGCCTCAGTCTGACTCCTTTGAATAGAATGCTTTAAAAAGGTTGTTTGTGATCTTAGTCCTAACACCTGCCTCTATATATAAGGTACCTAAGATTGCACATGTGTCAACTAGGCCAAGGTATCTAGATATGTCATTCTCTCTTACTCCTATACCTATGTCATATGGGTCAAGGACATTGTATGTGTTTCTCTCCCTTGCTCTTATACCTGTGTCATATGGGTCAGGGCCATCACCTATATCACTCTATCTTGGGCATGTGCTTATGTCATCTATGTCATTATAGCTAGATGTGTAACTCTCTCCTCAGCCAAGGCCTACCATACCCATGTATATCTTATAAAAATCTCTAATATTAGATTAATCCCCTATTTTTATGCTCATATCTACCTTGATACCTCTCCACATAGTCTAAATTAGCTCACCTAAGATAGGGCAAATGATAATCTAGGGTCTTCTAGTGTAGTAGGGTCATATGGCATCAGTTCCTCATCCAGGACATCATGGAGTCATCCCCTCATAAGGGACCCCCATATAATCACCTCCTTGGCTAAACCTACAAAAACCACACTAGATAGATATTAGATCACTATTATAGTTCAAAATCTATCTATCTCTAGTATATTTCAAATAAACATAAACAATAATTTAATCATCTTTTATTACATGTCTATATGTCAACCACCATTATCTCACCATCTATACAACCACCAAGTATAGTCTCCCCATTTATGTATCATCTAAGATCCTCCTTTATCAATCACTTCTTAAAAATAAATCTTGTATTCATAGCATGAGTCTTTCTTAGCCTATGGCTGAGTGGCCTCTCTATAGTCCAACTCTACCCTAACCTGCCTACTAGCTCATCTAAGATATATATAGTCTCTTATATTTTTTTGTTCCTCTTACCTCTATCAACATCATTCCCTTGATGGTCACTACTTATCTATTTCTATAACTAGTGGTGGTACCTATGGTACTACTGCCTCTACCTCCATCTCCTCTTGATTTGCTAGCTATCATGCTCAACCAATCCATGGTCTTTCATGATGTGGCCTAAGTGTCAACCTCGCCACTAGTGGCCCTAGCCCTCCTCTCCCTTATGAATATCTAACATGATAAGCACAAAACATGGGCACCACTATTAGTGCCACTAGATGAGGTAAGCCCAGTTACCATAATACTCGTACCACTAGATGTGGTTTTATCTATGAGGTGTAATGCCCTGTCACCTCTATCCATATTAAATCTAGTTCAATTGTGTTCTACCTAGGCCATGTGGTAATTATGTGCCCATATAGCTTCCATATTATATCTGCCCATCTCATAATTCACAACACTAGCACATCGAGCATGGCCTATGTTACTTGGTCCTATCTCCATCTTTGTACTTGAGGTGACCTATCATTGATTGCATGGGGAGACCAAGCTAGCCAATACATGGGAAAACTCTCATAGATATACACCATTAGTAATATGATCAGTTTAATAGACTTATACCCTCTATAAAACATCCCATACATATCATGTATGAGTTATACCTAGATGATAGACCCCAAATCATAGAGCACCCTCTTCTCTAGTGTCATCTAGTTCACAATTATCATGAAAATTGGTACCTCATCATTTTATTTATGGCATAACACTCATGTTGTAACAAGTCCTATCATAGCCTTACATATATCTAGAACCTATGAGGTATACACATCAAACATACTCACTCTCTATCTTGCCCATATCACCTTCAAACTTGTAGCCCATATAGTTAAGGCTCTCCTCTCATCCTTGCTATTAGGTATCCCAGTAGTCACCAGTGTCCCTGCTATCAAAAATCTTAGGATGGTGTGTACATCCTCTAGGGTGATGCCCACCTCTATGGTCTCCCCCTTCACCTCTTACCTGAAGGTGTTAGTCAATCATTCCCAACATATTATGAACATGACTAACAAATATGAGCTCAAGGGTATCCTACACATCTCTACTATGCCTCCTAATCTTACTAAGATTAGTCTCACCTATCCTCTATTATTAAGTGCTATAGTAGATCTGGTAGCCATGCCATGTCTACCAAACACTAGAATTTGGCTTTCCCTTACAATCAATAAACAATAAAAGATGTATTAGATCCTCCATGTCATGTATAGTCAAAATACATTTTTTTAAAATTAATAAAAAATAAGCCTTAATGACTTTAATTTATTCATTTAGACCTATTTTCAGCCTACTCACCCCTTTTAGGCATTAGTTAGTTATTTTGGGTCATTTTAGCCCTCTTTTGACCACTTGCATGCATTTTTGTATTATTGTGGTTCTTCGGCCAAACTAGTTTGACTAAAATTTCCCTATTTTTGACCTAGTTGACTTCAAAATCTAAGTCAACCCTCTTATTTCCCCCTAGTAATATGTTGTCATTCTATAACTTTTTTGCTCAATTGGAAAAATGTACTAGGTTGGTAGTCTATAAAATGTACATGGTCGTCACATACCTATTGGGTCGATATTGTGGATTTTGCCAAATTTTAGCCTATTGGGTTGATTGAGTAGACCCAGTTATTTTTCCTAATGACCCCTTACATTCTATGAAAAAGTTCCTTATGGTAGTTCTTTTCCCAAATCCTTTGAACCCATTTCCCTAATTGGTTTTTCCTACCCATACCATCTAATTTAGTTTCATTTCAATGTTTAAAACTAATTTAAATTACAAATTTTTAAAAATACACTTAAAACACTAAAATATTCAAAAACTAGCTTAAGATTCTCAATTGCCTACCTGTCCTGCACCCACTGCTGCCTTTGGAGGTCCCTCTCATCTACCCTATCATTTACTCACCAACCTAGCTCGTTTGGTCTCTTAGAGCTCATTTTATCTCCTTCACAAGTCAAAATAACAAATAATTTTCATTTCACCCCATTTAAAATAACTTTTCAAACTTCAAATCTTTCAATTATTTTCTAGTAGATTCCTTGTTTTACCTCTATCTTTGTTTCTATTGATCCATTTTTTGAACCATAAAATGTTATTTATTCATGATGACATAGAGCATATTTTCCCCTATCATATGCCTATCTTCCATTTTTTTTAATTTTTGACTATTTTTTGCACTAACTTCTATAGTTTCACCTATTGTTCTTCACATTACATGCCTTCATTTTCTTTTTCATTCTAATTATTTATCTACAACACTAAATTAAGTAAAGTTATATGTTTCTTAATTTTATCCTTTCATTTATCTAATTTGTTTCTTACTACACTTTATTTAGCATCAATGTTATGTGTTATCATGTTCTATTTCATGAAGGACCATACCATGTTACACTCACATGACACATGATGAGCTTTGAGTGGGGAATATGTATACACATAATATTTGAAAAATTTTATTGATTAATAACACTTTTCATCTTACAATAACCCATTGATTCTCAATCTCTGTAAGTGCATGTCTTAAGGGGTACACCGAGAAAGTAGTGGGTAGACCATTGGTGCTTTATAGGATTATTGTCCATTTTGCCACTTTTACCTACACACTTGTCTCCTAAAACCATTTAACCTAAGATTAATCCTTTCTTACACACTCCTCTATTCTTGTTCCTCTTTCCATCTCTCTTTTCCTCACTTAAATCCCTTTTTGTCAATCAGATATACTGGGTCAACTAGGTTGACCCTATAAAGTTTTAGGTTATTTTCACTTACAAGATATTTTAACCTTTGGATGACCTCGCTCATGACCTAGTGAATTATTATCTGGAATTATACAAGGTTAACTAGGTCTACCTTGTTGGCTAACATATTTAGAAGGGTTTAGGGAAAGATCCACCTATATATATAATTTTATTTCCACCATTTGATAAGAAGAAGTGAAATAAGAAGTAAGTGTAAATGAACATCTACTTATTGACCATTATACTTGAGGAATAAAGCTTAGGGTTCCATATTTTATTTGGAGATATGGATCTTGTCTTGTGGATAAGTCCTTTGGATGTGTTGATAGATTGTGTATCCTAGAGATGATTTATCTTTGTCATCCTTGCATACCACAAAAGCTTCTTGTGAAGCACCTTGGCTAAGGGAGAGATTGAGGCTCGGTGGGTTCATGTTTAAAGGCAAGTATTCGTAAATTTATTTCTCCTTTGTAAGATTAGATAGATAATGTAATTTTTCTTCTCTTCCATGTATTAGGATTATGTATACATTGATGTGAGAATTTTTTTATACATGTTTATTTTTATTATTTCTTACCCCCACTTTATTCCATAAGCTTTGGTGAGCACTAGATTATATTTACTTTCTTGTTATTAGCATAGGTGAAATATAAAACATAAGACCCCCTTAGGGTTATTGCATGATTATTTTATATTGGAGGCTTTGGAACCCTCCTTATCATAGTGTATTATGATAAATGATCCCCTAATCAGGTTTAGTTGATCCCCATATTGGTCATTCTCCCACTTAAAAAATGTATTTCTAATCAGAAGTGTAGGTATGCTCTATCTTCTCCTATTAAAGGTATAATAAGTGAGAAGGGGGGGGGGGGTGAATCAGTGAGCCTAAATAATCCAACTTAAATTCTAACCTTTAAAAACATGTAATCACTTACCACAAGCATTCATGAAGCATACACATCATTCATAGAAATGAGTAAGAGAGACAATGCAAGATCAATCACATAACACAAGACATATGTGGGAAACCCTCTTAGGGGATAAAACCAATTAAAACCTATAATTATACTACTTTATTATAATAACAAGATCTAATTTAGACCATCTATAAATTATCAAGGAACTACAATTCCTATTTAGTGAGACTACAATTCCACAAGGTGTTACCACACTTGTCTAGTTGAGTTACAACGACAACCAAAAATTTTAGCAAGTTTCATTTTGAAAGGAGGATATAACCACCTTAGATGTTGAGCTACCATAACAACACTTATTAACACATCCACCTTCAAATTGATGTCTTCATCACCTGATGATGGACCTCTAAATATCACTCTACACCTTCGTTTATACTCAAACAATAACAACACTATTCTACTAATAAAATTATGACCAATAAGTCATATAACTAGTACTAAAAATATTATACTCTTCAAATAATCTTCATGTCACTATATGCCTCCTTTTATCCACAATTAACACACACAAGCCTCTCTCAAATCTCTCCTTAGTCTTATATTCACGAATCTAGAAACCAATAGATTTGGTTTCACTATTTATAGAGAAATTATGATCATCACCATCTTGGTTGTCCATTAGGAATGCCTTTACCCTTAAGGCATATCTCACATAAATACATAACTCAAAAATATCTTCATAGGTCGGCCAAAGCATCTATGGTTCACCTTTAAGGAACTACACCTTTTAATAAGGCCCTTTAAGCCCTTATAGGTCTCATGTGAACCCATTCACTCCTTTATCCCTTTATCAAACAAAAAAATAACATAAGACCAATTTAATTTACATGGTTCCATTCCTTATGTCCCTTTTGACATCCTCAAATGATCATAGTCCACTTTGATCACATATGTATATGCTCAAACAACTCAAACAGAGACCTTATACACACAAACACCATTATTGAACACACAGTCAAATTTTTAAGCATTGTTCATACTCAAGATAGATTGATCACACCTTATAAATAATCAGAGAGCATCCTTAATGGAGTCTACAACACTCCCTAATGGCTAATTCATCATGAAACATTGCAACAACATCTGCACGAACTCAAATATCCTTCTCAAGTCATTTACAAAATAAGAAAAAACACACAGTCAACTTTAGACCTTCATATCTTTGATTGTATATAATTCCAAACATCCTAGCTAGGTTTAATGGATACATCATGGATTCCTCTACAAATTTTCTTTTTATATCATGAATAAATTTGTCTTCTATTGAAAGATATGGATAAATTACTGAGCACTCATTTTTTCCTTAGCCAATTTAAATATTCAAATGGAAACTATCACAATCAAACCTTGGACATTTTGCAATCATCTGATGTCCTCATTACTCAGATCAAATGCACACCATTGATATCCTTCAACCCTTAAAAATGTTAAACCTCTATTGATTTGACCTCATCTCATGCATCCTGGCATCTTTGACTAAACATGTTCCATTGATCTATTCGAGATTGTCCTCACTTTAATCATGCTAGACAACTATCACTTTAACCTATTTATTTTAACATGCACCATTTATCTCGATCATTATGATCACTCACCATTAATCCTTAAAAGAATCTTTATCTTTATCTTTGCTCAGTGTTAAACAATGTGCACCTATCCTCATCTCATTTCTTCTATAGACTTGGAATTTGACTCAAGAGATGATGGTTAGTATGGTGTTAGTTCTAAAATGAAAACAAAATGAAATAAACACATTAACTAGCATAACATCTCTATGGATAGTCACTAGGGGGAGCTTAATGAGGAAAAACCATTTGAAAACACAACAAAAAAATGGAAAAAAAATGAGAGATATGAACACAAAACACAAATTTCTTACTAAATCCTTGATTACTCCAAAAGGATCCTTCTTTGGCTTACTTGGCTTGTGCTTCAAGATATTTCTTTAATGGAGTGTGGCTACCTTCATCTCCTCTTGGAAACTTTGGCTTTGGCTTGTCTAAATTATTTGGCATTATAACACTAAAATTCAATTATTTTGAAATGATCTAAGCATTATAACTTTGCACTGTCCAAGCTTTTTTTATGGTTGTGAAGCCTCCTATTTATAGATTTTTTAGAAGGGATTGAATCAACCTTGACCATCCATCTCAAGATAAATATGTGTGGCCATGAATAAATATAATTATGCAAATAAAATCCATAAATAGCCTCATCATGATTTGGGAGAAGGGGAATTTATGAGGTATGGGAGGCATTATTGAGGCATGAGAAGGCTTAATCCTAATATTTTATGCATTTATAGCATGTGGATGCCACCCCATAAAAATGATGTTATTTGATGATGTAGTTATTCAATATCAATTTCCAAAAATAAATATTCAACAAGTTACATGGAAAATTAACATAATCTCTTGATTTAGATTAATTATCTTTAATCATTATTTATCACTTTTGATGCAAATCTTGGTAATTAGTGCACAAATTAATTAAATTTATTAGAATGTCATATTATTGGCTCAAAATTTGACTAGATTGGAGTTAGGATGCGATGTTAGATTCATTGGATCCATTATCATATTTAAGATGTTTTCAACACAAAATAATAAAGGTGCGTGTCTCATGCAATAAAATTGGTAGAAAAGAGCAATCCAGAGCATCTAGGTGTAAAATATCATTTTAACTCAAAATGATCTGATAAAAGTTTGCGTCTTAATAAATTTAATTGCCTCATTTAATGATAATCTAGCCAAAATCATCACTTTAATATGACAGATTCACATCATTTAGCATGTTTTAGTGTTTTTAGGCCAAACTTAGCATTTTTGATAGAATTTGGTCAAAATCCTGGTTAGAGGTCATTGATGGCCAATTTTAGGTGCCTACAGTTTGTGCCTAGTTTGGAAGGCATTGAAAACCATAGGCAAAATAATGTCTTCTCAAATAATGATAAAGGGCATGTATTCTAAAAATAAGATGATGATTGAATAAATAACTCTAAATGTTGTTTAAGAAGCCTATGATGATGCCCCCTTGAGGGAGTGGCTATCACATTTATTGATGGAAGGTCCCTTGAAAAGAAGTAAGAAGAAACAATGAGATTAAAATTTGGGTGATATTAATCCAAATGAGAAAAAGCTTGTATGTATTTATTAAAAAAAATATATTGATCTACCCAAAAGCATTTATAATTAAGAATAAAAGTCAAAATAAAGATTTGCCCATAAGTGGTTATAATCATTAAGAGGACTTGGATTGGCTAATGATGATGTTTGATATGGTTTTGCCCTTGTTAGGGCTGATTAGGAAGCATAACTCAAGGATATAACTTGGAATATAGATTAAAGATGAGTGGGTGAAAACATAGCTGTGATTTTCCAATGACTAAAGAAGACCCAAACAACTAGGGACATGAAGATGCACAAAGTGATAAAAATAATGAATAGAAGAATAAAGGTTTATAAATGGAAATGATTCAAGTGTACTTGATAATGAGGAGATGCTAATTATTATTAGCAATAATAAAAATATAATGGTCAATGGGTTGACTTGATCAAGGGTGGGATGGGAGAATTTTGCCAAGGTGCCAAGGAGAAACTTTTGTCTTTCCATTGATTGTAGGCCATCTTGAATATAATTTTTGTTATATTACATGATGATATGGATCATGATATAACACAATGAATATTATCTCCAAATATTCATAAGGATTGACTCTCAATCCAATAAACAAATGATAAATGCACCAATGATATAAACCATGATGACAATGTTCACATATGAATATGGATGGACTTAAGATTAACATGTGCAAGGAATCACCCAATGAATACATATAGACTTAGTCAAGGCAATAGTGCTAAAATCAAATAAAAAGTAAAGTGAAAAAACAAAAAAATAAACTAAAAACACACAAACAAATAAACAAACAACTCGAAATAAACAAATAAATAGAAAACATGAAAAGAAAAGCAAAAGAAAACATCCTAATAATGACTTTTCCCTAGTAAAGCAGATTGAGGATGACCAACTAGACTTAAATAAGACAAATGCTTTTGGATTTTGAAATATTTTAATGTTTTTGTAATTTTGAGGTATCTTAACTCATTATAGAATGACAAGATACCTACTCATAAAATGGCGAGAGTGTTTAGATTAGATTGCTCACAAAATAGTGAGAGCACATGGAAAGGGGGACTAAGGTAACCTCAACATGATGAGCATGGATCAAATAGTCCTAAAATGACCTCAAGTCATAGTAATTCCATCCACACAAAAGGTGGGGAGAAACTTGACCAAGTAGCAAAAAGTTCTCAAATCTAGTAAATATCTAGTCAAATAAAAACAATAATGGTAAGGTGATGCAATAATGCATGATAAACAAATGTTTCCCCTAGTTTACCCATAGGTGGTTATAACTATGATATAATATATTAGATCAATGATACTAATTTTTTCACAGGTGGTTATAATTAGTAGCAAGATCGGTGAGATATTGATTTGACCAGTAGGTGATATAATCAAGCTTACATATACAAACTTAATATAGGATAGAAAATGAAAGATATATTGCCAGATCAACTATCACACTTTTTTAATAGACTATCATTTAAACATGGATTTGATTAATTATTCAACAATTTACATGTAAAATTAACTTAATATCTTGATTCATATTGATTATCCTTCAACATGATTCATCAAATTCAATGTAAATCTTGGAAATTGGTGCATAAATTAATCAAATTGGTCAGAATGTCATATTATTAGCTCAAAAATTGAATTATTAAAATTATAAGGTGATTTTAGATACATTGGATCCATTATACCATTTAGGATGTTTTTAACATAAAATAACAAAGGCATGTATCTTGTGTAAGAAATTTGATAAAAAAGAGTAATCCAGAGCACTTAGGTGTGAAAATGTCATTTTGACTTGAAATGATCTAATCAAAGTTAGCTACTTCATAAATTACATTACCTAATTAATTATACTCTATCCAAAATCATCACTTGAATATGATAGCTTCACATCATTTATCATGTTTTAGTATTTTTAGGCCAAATTGTAATTTTTTTATAAAAATTTGTTGAAAGCCTGGTTAGAGGTCATTAGTGTCCAGTTTTAGGTGTCTATAATTTTCCTCTATTTGGGAATGCATTGTAAGATATAAGCAAAGTAACATCATTTCAAAGAATTAAAATATCCTACATACCTACAATGTCAACAATAATGGATGAACTATATGATGCCCCCTTGAGGGAATGGTTGACACAAGTAGGTCACCAAATGGTCCCTCGAAAGAAAGAAGAAAAATGAGGGAGTGAGAACATAATGAGTTTGAAAAATTATTTAAAATCACTAAGAATGCATGTGGGATTGTGTATAATGGTTTTCCCAAAGGCAATTATAATCATTAAGAAGATGGAGTTGCCCTAGTTAGGATAGATAAACAAGATAACAACATACCCCTATTTGGGCAAAAATAAAGTAAATTTGGTGAGAACATAATGATTTACCCAAAAGTATTTATAATACTTGAGAAATTTAGGTGGGATGGTGTACAATGATTTGCCTATAGATGGTTATAATCATTGGACCCTAATTATGGCAAACATGATTGATTGGTTGATGATGTAAAATATGATGTGGTAACTTGATACAGAGGATAAAGATGAATTAGGACAACTTGCTAGTAGGGAGATGATCATCTGAACTAACAAAGGTTGAAATTATTTTATTATTTAATCACTCTATTTGGGATATGATTGGGTTTGGATTTGGATGCTGATGTTGAGGAGATGTTGATGCTGCCATTTAAGGATTATTTCCAATAGAAGAATATGAATGTCTTTTAGGATATTACATTTAAGGACTATTTCTCATTGAGCCATAATAAAAATACCAAGGTTATTTCATTTGAATAATTTGTTTCAATATTTTTGCTAGGTGTTATTTCTATCAGAGGTTTTATTTTGGGTTTTTTGTTTGAAGTGTCAAGAATTGTTTCAGACATTTTATTTGAAATAATTTTCTTGAAAGGGAACTTAAAAGAATGGTACTTCTTAGCTTTTCTAACAAGGACATTTCAAAATTTCTAAAGGAACTTTTTAGAGTATTTTTAAGGTCCATTTCAAAAAGATGAAGGGGTCATTTACAACTTTTCTGAAGGGTACCTCCCTCTTTCTGAAAAGGTCATTTTCAACTTTTTCAAAGGGACGTTTTCAAAAAGCTGAAAGGTACTTTACAAAAAGACTGAAAGAATTTTCAACCAAGGTGCCCTATTGAAAAGTCTAAAGGGATCATCTTAAAATTTCTAAAAGGACATTTCCAAGTGCTGGAGGGTCATTTATATATTACCAAAGGACCATTTATTTTGGTCAAAGGGAAAAAAGACAAAATTTTGAAGGGCCAAATGGAAAGTCTGAAGGAATTCTTTGAGAAAGATTATCCAAGGAATTCTTTCAAAAAACTTATCTACATTAAAAAGAGGTCAAAGCCCAATTCTTTCAGATATTTTATCTAATACAAATGAAATAAAAGGCTTGAAAGATTATTCCATAAAATTATCCATAGGAATTTCCAAGAGAAAGCTCTAATGAATTCTTTCAAGAAAAGTGTTGAGATAAAAAGTCTGAAGGAGAAAAGTGCCAAAATAAAGAGTCCAAGGAAAGTGTTCTAAATGAATAAGGAAGGTGAAGGCCCCATAAAACTCAATTTCAAACTATGGAAAATAGTCATCAAAGTCAAAGGACTTAGTGAAAACATGAGAGTAAATGTGGAGGTAAAAAATGGTTGAATCTTGAGAATCTAGTGCAGACAAAGAAAGCAAAATCGATAGGTTGATGGTTCAAGTCATTGCTAGAAGCTGAAAAAATCAAAGATATTTCACAAAATCAACAAACATAGTGTCCAAAGGATAGCTGGCAGTTAGGAAAAGCATTTTTTAACTATCACCATAAGTTCTATTTCTCTCAATAGTGAAAGCATTTTTTAATTGTCACCATAATTCCCATTTCTCTCAATAGTGTTATGTGTTGGGTCCTCTATTTTAAATTTTGAATGCTCTTAGATGATTTTTGATAGAAACCATTTCCTATGTCAATTATAAAGGTCTTATGCCACTTTTCACCATTATTATGACTGGTTTCAAATAAGTGTAACTCCTAACATGATATGGCTCATCTCATCCTTCTCTCTCATGCATTTTTAATTGATATTCATGTTGGGGACACGTCCTTGTGCTTCTTCAACTTCTCTTCTCTCTCTCTTCCTCAAAATTCTATAAATTGAGCCATTTTTAGCTATTTTAAGGGACCACAATTTTTTTCTATGGTGAAGCCCTACTAAAATGACATTACACTTTACTTTTTAATATTAAATACAAGTCTGATTCTGAGTTGTGAACATTTTGTCTAAGTGTGTGAGTGATGTATAGTGGAGCTAAGTGATAGTATCATCCTTACTCCCATTATCCTTCATGTTTAATAAAAGGTTTTGATGTTAACAGGTCATGTGAAGTGTGTTGAATTTACTAAGATCTCTTTCAAGTATGCAATTATATCTATGGTGTGTAATCTTCCCCTTAGGTCAAGTATCTTGTTGATTTTCCCAAGCATGTTACCTTCACATTGAAACACTATGTTATGATATTTCAACTCATGGAATTAGTCTTGGAAAGAATTTTTTCTTAGTAGAAGTATTATAGTCTATGGGGTATATTATTGGTGGATCACCTCTCTAGCATAGTTTCCATTTTATGAACACTCTTGACTCTTTTCATGAACAAGAATTAAGATAGGTGATAGATAATTAGAGAAGAATTCAGGGATCTATCCCTTTCAATCCTAAAGATTCATCTCTTCTAAAAGTTCCCAAAAACTTGAGAGATGATTCAATGTTTCATCAAATTGAAGGAGCTTTATAGAGAGTCATAGGGTACACAATTTGATGATAATAGTTTCACTAGGAGAGTGTTCTTATTCTATATGAATGTGGGCTTGACCTCTATACTCGTCAAATGATATGTCACCATGGATGCATTTTAACAAAGTGTGATTCTATCGATCCTAATAAACACTTGTAAGAGATGGAATGTCAATAATATGGCTACGATGGTTGGTGGTAATGGAATGAGATGAGGTAGGAGAATCCTCATAGAAGATACTAGGACAACTTATGTCAATTCTAAATTAATCATATTCAAAAACTATGGATGGATCACAAATGTATTTAAATTGATCTACTAGGCATGCATAACCAATATTGTAATAACCACAAATGTATTCTAATTCTGAATCTAATTTTGAATCAATGAAATCTAAATTTGATGTCAAAACTAATGTTGATTCTTCTTTTGATGCTAAATCTGATGTTAGTTCAATAATAAAACCTAACTCTAACTCTGATTCTTCATTTTATGGGTACTCTGTTACAATGATGTCTTGTTGAATATTTGATATTAGACAAGCAATTACCTGTGATGACATAATGGGATCCACAAAGCCTAATTTATCAAAGTGAGACTCCTCAATAATGGTAAAAATTTCAAGAGACTAATCTTTAAAGACTATTTTGTCAATAGGAGGCTCTTGAAAAATAAGCATATGGTTGAGGTAATGATTTGCCCAAAGGTAGTTATAATCATTAAGAAGTGACTCAATAAAGACTACCTCATGAAAGTGAGACTCCTCGATAATAGGTATATGATTGAAAGGCAATCCATCATAGGTTAACTTATCACAAATGGTGGGTTCAATAAAATCATCTTGGATTGGTTGGTTCTCTTGACCTTGGTTTCCAATGAGTTGGAAGATACCAGTTTTGAACACATCTTGGTTTTTGAATGATTGGCTTGGTTAAGGGATTGATGGGATTGGTAATGGATGAGGAATGGCCTATGAATGGAAATGGTAGGGCATTAGTGATCATGATTGATCATATGAGCCAAAAGATGAAGTCCTAAAATGGTAATAATAAGGTAGTGTAGACCTTGATTGCTCACACAAGCCAAATGATAAGGTGTAAAAGGATTAAGTTTAGAGTGTTATGGAGCTTGGTTTCTTACATAAGCTAAAGGATGAGGTCCTAGTATGGAATGGTGTGATGTTATGGTCCTAAAATAGAAATGGTATGATGTGGTGGAGCCAAATTACTCACATAAGTCAAAGCATCCAAGTCCTCATAAACCATTTCATCCCAGTCAGTAACTTGATTTGGATTTTATGGATTTTGACTATGTTTTCCATATGGATTATTGTAGGGAGAATAATAAAACTCCTTATAAAATCTATCTTTGTAGGGGTTTCTAGTTGGATTTTATGTGGCCATTATATCATAACTTGGATTTTATGTGAATCCACCATAAGTATAGCTAGACATATCCACATAAATGATGAAATATCTAAAAAAAAAGGGCTTAGAGTTTTGAAAATTATGAAAAATAATCTCTAAAGGACAAAAGGTTCAAACTTGGTCTAACTTGGTCGAAGGTGGAGTTGTATCTTTAATGTGGTCTGAAAATGAAACTATATCTCCAAAATGGTTTATGCTAAAAGTTGGCATCAAATAGTCTAACATCAAATGTCATACACATAAGAGGTCAAGCATTTGAATAAAAACTAGCATGTCAAAGGTCTAGGCCAAAGTGCTCCAAACAAGGTCTAAACTAGGAAAGGGAAAAGAGTCGCTAGGTCTTTTATCTAAATGCAAAGTCAAAATCTAGGCTCAAATAGGTTGTGTTAGGAATTTTGGCTAAATTATGTCAAAATCTAGACTTGAAATAAAGGCACGATGTGATTTGATTTAATCTAACAAGTTTGGAAACAACTTTGACATCGACCTGACACACAGGATCAAACACAAATGTGATCAATTGGCATAATGCATAAGGCAAAAGGATTTTGGAGAAAGGTTGTATTCTCTCAAATAAAGGCACAAACAATGATGAGGATAGGCTTTGAATAAACAAACAATATTTTTCAAATTTGGGTAATTGATTAAACTAAATTTATGCAACCCAAAAGAGAAAGATTTATGTATCAGCCCCATGAATTGAGGCCTAAAAAAATCAATCAATGTTTGAATCTAAACTTGACAAAGTTAATTTAAAACTCAATGTTAAAGACTAGGATTTGACCAAACAAGCTATACAAGATTGGACAACATGATGGTGCATAAACAAGGTTCAAATGACATATATGACATGGTTTTAAATAATATTTTTTGATACAAGGTAAATAAGTCTTGAAATGAATTGAGCAACATAATGATGTTAGCATGTTCTAATGATGTGATCAATGTTATGTTTTAAAGAATCAAAGGCTCAAACTTGATAATGATGTGGGTATCATAATTATACCTATATAAAACAAGTAACACACACACAAACATCTTTAGAAAAAAAATTCAAGGCACAAGTGTGGTGTAAAACAGACAACATAACACCTCTTTAGATAAAAGAGTGATGTATAAACAAACTATTTTTGACATGGTTTATAAACAATCACATTATTTTTAATCTCAAAATAATAAGTAATAAAATGATAAAATACAATGAAATAATCCAAATTTCTATCAAGGGTGTGTAAAAGTGGGATTGACTAAAACTAATTAGTTTTCGATCATTCTAGATAGATCAATTACATAGGATTTTTACATATAATGTATGAAAAAAAGATCATATCATTTGGGTCTACAACACTTAGCTTGTTATAAAAAGGTCTATCCATTTTTACAACCACTACATCCATCACTTGATCAGCATAGTGCGATGTCCAATGTGCTCATACATCCCAAGCTTAGCCCCAACGCTAGGAGAAGGTTTAACTACTCAAACCTCTGATCTTATTGGGGTGATCCAAATTTATATATCCCCCATGGAGAGGGGTTAAATAAAATGATGGGAGGTAAAATACCAAGTTAAGGCTTCCCTAAAGAACTCATGGGAGGTAATAAAGTTCTCTTTATAAGCCAAGATACATGAAATAAATGACATAATAGAAAGACTTTATGGTCACCTCAAGATCACCCAATACTATTGCGAGTTTTTGGGGAGGAATTTGAATGACATTATTTCTATGCTTTAGACTAGGCTCAAATTTTGATGAGATGGCACTTTTGATCACAAAATTTTCCTAAATGGGTTGGATGGAAGAGCATACACACATCTCTTTTCACTAAAACACACAATCAACAAGCAAGTTTGCAAATAATTAAAGTCAGGTTAATTTCATTACATCAAATTAAATGTTTTTGACTATATTCATTAATATTCCCTTGGATTTAATATTTTTAAATGGAAATAATTAAAAACCACCTAAAATAAGTTGGTGCTTTTGATCCCAAAAGTTTCCTAAAAGGGATGGATGGGAGAGCATACATGCACAACTCACTATTTACTCAAACAAGTTTAGACTAAACAAATACCGAAAATAACTTAAAAAAAATTTAAAGTGTATTCAATTTTATATCACTAAGGGAAATGTGTGGTGGTGTTCTTTTATCCCCTTGGCTTTAAGTTGTAAACTTTGAAATAATAATCAAAACATTCAACACCAACATGGAAATTTTTCTTCTTTGAACCCAAAGTGAAAATGTTTAATTCCTTTTAGAACATCCAAAAAGAAGTGTGAAATTACTAATTAAGCTTGTTTTAGCACTTGTTCAAGTAAATACTATAATAAAGTGGTCAACACTTCTTTTATCTTTGAAACATTTTTCTATGTGAAATAAATACTTTACAAATTGAGCTCTCAAGTTGGGTTGGGTTACACAATCAAGTCAGGTTGGTAGCTGAGTTGGGTTGGGAGCTGAGTCAAGTTGGTAGCCAAGTCAGTTTGGTAGCCAAGTCAGGTTGGGAGCCAAGTTGGGTTTATAGCTGAGTCAGATTGGTAGTCAAGTCAAGTTAGGATCTAAGTCGAATTACACAATCCTGAGGACAAAATTGTAACTTACAAAAAAATGGATTTTTGCTCAAATCTTCACCTTCTTTGATTTTTCACTCTAAGATCCTACATGATAATGGTTAATACATTATTTTTAGGTGATATTTTATAAAATTCATGGGGTATGATCCTACTAGATGTGCCATTATGTAGACTTATAATTTTACTCAAGAGAGGATGGTTAGTATCATGTTAGTTCCAAAATGAAAATAAAATGAAAGAAACACACTAACTAGAATAATATCTCTAGACTTAATCACTAGGGGGAGCTTAATGAGAAAAACCATTTGAAAACACAACTAGAAAGTTGAAATAAATGAGATATATGAACACAAAACACAAATTTCTTACAAAATCCTTGATTGCTCCAAAAGGCTCCTTCTTTGGCTTGCTCGATTTGTGCTTCAAGAGATATTCTTCAATAGAATGTGGCTACCTTAATTTACTCTTGGCACCTTTGGATTTGGATTGGCTTGGCTCAATAATTTGTCATTATAACACTAAAATGCAATAATTCAAGAATGATTTAAGCATTATAACTTTGCACTATCCAAGCTTTTTTTAAGGTTGTGAGTTCTCCTATTCATATATTTTTCAAAAGGGATTGGATCAACCATGACCATCCATATTAAGATGAATATGTGTGGCCATGAATTAATATAATTATGCAAATCAAATCCATAAACACCCTCATCATGATTTGGGAATAAGGGGCATTTATGAGGCATGGGAGACATTAATGAGGCATGGTAGGGCTTAATCTTGATATTTTATGCATTTATGTCTTGTGAATGCCACCCCATAGAAGTGATGTCATTTGATGATGTAGTTATTCAATATCAATTTCCAAAAAGATATATTCAACAAGTTACATAGAAAATTAACTTAAGCTCTTGATTTAGATTAATTAGCTTTAATCATGATTTATAACTTTTGATGCAAATCATGGCAATTGGTGTACAAATTAATCAAATTGGTTAGAATGTCATATTATTGGCTCAAAATTGACTATATTGGAATTAGGATGCGATGTTAGATGCATTGGATCCATTATCTCATTTAGGATGTTACCAACATAAAATAACAAAGGTATATGTCTTATGCAAGAAAATTGGTAGAAAATAGCAATATAGAGCACCCAGGTGTGAAAATGTCATTTTGACTCAATTATTTGATCAAAGTTAACTACTTCATAAATTGCATTATCTCATTTAATGATACTCTGGCCAAAATCAGCACTTGAATATGATAGGTTCACATCATTTAGCATTTTTAGTGTTTTTAGGCCAAATTATGCATTTTTGATAGAAATAAGTTAAAATCCTAGTTGGAGGTCAATGGTGGCTGGTTTTATGTGTCTACAACTCCCTAACATCTTGGATAAAGCATGTTCCATCGATCTTGATCTAACTTTATCTTTGCTAAATAGCTGTCAAACTAACCCATTTGACTATATTCACATCATTAGATCAATCTATATGATTCCCCATGAACTATTGGATCTACACTAGGTCCAAATATTTAACATCATGCAAATTGATTAAGTATAGGGATCAACTATAATATTCCTAGAGATCCAAATTTTCACATATATATCTTTTTCCTCGATCAGTATCATGACCTCACATTTTCACCATATGACACCTTTCATAGGGGAATCCAACCATGTAATAACCTACTCATGGAACCCTCATGCATGTAATATATAATGCCATAAACATACTCAAAATTTTCTTCCACAGAGCCAACTATACATGAAATTTATTTTGGAGGCTAACTTTGCTCTTACATAATTTTTGATGTGCTTTGGTGCATGATTTAACATTTAGCCCAAATCGACTAGGTATAAAACTAAACAAACCCATATGATCACCTTATGTCCACATATGTGAGATATATTACCATAAAAATTATTACTCAGATCTTTCTTGAATCATGCAAATTTGGCCAAGTATGAGAAAACACTTTCAAAATGCCTAGGAGGCCAACTTTGCACATGTATATGTTTTGATGTACTCAGATGCATAACCTAAAATTTAGTTCATAAGAACTAGGAATAAAAATGAACAAACCCATATGATCATTTTATCTTAAAAATTTCACTCATGTGAATGATGACCTCATCAACATGCTTACTCGGCTCTACTTGAGCCCTTTTATAAATTTCGCTAAGTATGGGAACATAGTGAATTATGTCTGAGTAGCCAAATTTGCATCCTCATATATTCAACTATGATTCATATCATGACTTGATATATATAACATAAAAACTAGGGACTAATTTAATCATAACCATATGACTAATTCCCTTTGACTCATTCCCATGTGGTAATGGTGACCTCATCAAACTACCTACTCAGACTTTTTGCCACTAGACCAATCTTGCCAAGATGGCCATAATGAAGAACTGGATGAATACCACTCATGCACACAAGAACTCTAACCACCATGGACCTTTAATATGATCCCTTTCACATGATCAATACTTCAGACTCATCCCTAATCATCTATAAGTTGTCACACTCTGAAGATCAACCAAGCCTACTTCAAGCATATTAGGACAAACACTTTGCACACCTTGTCATTATCACTTAGGCTATCAAGGCACTGCAATAACATCTCCATGTAATCATTTAAAATACTTAAATAATCTCCCCCTTTGTTAGTAATGTCAACACCTATCCAATATATAACTCATATTTTCTCTTCTTCAAGCACTCCCACAACAAGAACTTTCTCCCCCTTTGACACAATGACAAAGTGGGCACCAATTAATCTTGAGGACCTAAAAACACCATAAAATAGGAAATTACCATCTTATAAATATAACACAAACTCCCACTTACCTTGAGCCTACCATTGTTTGTCTTGACAACTTCCTCTTGCTTTATGCCAACACTCTCTTTAACCAAGCACTACAACTAATGAAGAAAGAACACACAAAACTATATAAATCTAATGGAAAACATAATAAAAAGATGAGAGGGACTCCCCCTAATAACTTTGAGTAATTTCACTTTTTGAGCATCTTCAGATCTCAACACACCATGAAGAACCACCACATATGCTTACTAGACTTCTTTCTCAAGATACCATAAGGACCACTAAATGAACTTCATTCCACTCACCAAATAGTAAAAATTCACTAAACCAACTTTATAACTCACCTTGAAACAAACATACCTTTCTCTTTTGTAAAAATAGAGAAAAAAACACTCTTCTTCAAATTAAGCCTATCTAGCCTCCTTGTAGCCCTACCTAGAAATTACAAATCCCATAATTTTTAGTAGACACATCATCAAGACCAAAAAATTCATATCTTTATCACTCTCACATGCCCCCTCATGTACATTAATTTTTAACAACTATCTCATCTTCTACAATATACTTCCTTCACAAACCAACTACCTAATTAGGCCTTCAACATGACAAAAACTTGAATAAATTGAGAAACACCAACCTTAAATTATCTATAAATCTTTATATGACCACCCATATGGTTCATTAAACATATTAATAAGACTTATATCTCAACTCATAAGGAAAACCACTTTTCTAGCATAGCCTAAAACCCTAGAATCTTAAAACAAACAAAGTTAACAAACCTCCTTCTGTTTAGTGTATATCTCTAAAAATTCTTTCACACCTAGAGACACCCATCAAACACTTCTAGAACAAAATTTTAGCCTTCAAAACTTTGGGATCATAGACTTCCTATAACCCATTTTAGGCCTACTTGTTCTTAAGCCAAAAACTAAGAAAATTGAGAGCACTCACAAATCTTCAATTGGCACAAACATACCTTTAGACCATAAAATCACCTCTAACACATCATAAATAAGTGTATAGAAATTTTTGAGCATCAACCTCTTCTTGGAATTCATCAATCTCATTATTCCATATAGATATACTCATTCTAACCCTATATAATAGCTCTTTCACAAACCACTAGAGCAAACCCATAAAATTTTTTCTCTTCCTTAACCAATGATCTTCTAAGATCAACACAAGTCTCTATTAAAATTATAATTATCATCTTGGTCACACAACCTTTATTTTCCATAAGAAAATTTTCTCCTAAGAATCATAGGTAGAGACATCCTCTACACCATAATGCTCTACCATGGAGTTGCCCACAACTCTTCATATTCCTTCTCCTCCTTAATCATCTGATACTTATTTTTATTCTTCTTCTTCTTATTTGGCTTAGGAGAAAAAAAATACTCATCCACTACAACATTCTCCTTTTCTTCTTTGATCATATTAATAATACATGGAGATAACACATATTCAAAACATACATTTTCATTTGAAGAATCTTCCTTACAGCTTGGAACCTCATCATTAGGCATAAACAATTGATGTTATTCACATGATACATGATTATAAATAGTAGGATGTTTACTTGAATCCATACATACTTAAGGACTAGCCTCAACTAGTATCTTGGTCTTCTCCTTGAGCTTGATCTCTTAATTCTCAACATGATCAAATAATGAAACCTCTTGGTACTCTTTAAGTTCTGAAGCATTCTCCACCATAGAAAACAAATTACTTGGACCTATAGTTTCATCATGACGTACACTTATAACCTTTAGCTTCTATGTGTCTTTCACTCTAGGATCCTAATTGAATTCATTTTGACTAGATGGCATTTATTTGTAGAATCTAACAATGTGACGTCTCTGTTCACAAATGTAGCACACCATACTCCTTGATGAAAACATAGTTTATCTTAACGTGTTTTTACATAAACTTGAAATATGTCTTTTGTCATGATAAATAAAACAACCTCTGCTTTTTGAAGAGGACTCACCCTATCTAATATTATGTGGATAATGGTTTTTCAAAGTGTCCTACATCAAGACAGTTGAAGCACTTAATTATGTTCACACCTTTTGACTGATGACCCCCATCATAGTCCCATGAAAACTCATTTTTAACAAATCTCTTGCAATCTCTAGCACTATGACTAATTTGATGACATGTGTAATAATAACCATTGAATCTTGCATACCTCATGACATTTGGCTATCTGATCTGATTTGTCTTCATTCTACCAGCACCTTCAGTCATTATTTGATGATTTTTCTTCAAAGTATGATATTTTTGGTTCACATTAGTCTTCATCTTGTCTTGAGTTACATTCTTTTAATTTTATTCACATCCAAGAGTATTTCTATCACTATCATGCTTTTGACCATTCAAAATATTATCTAGATCACATGAGCTCTTTTCAACTATCACAAATGTCTTTAACTTACTAGATGTCTTTTCTAACTCAGATTTCAAAGATTCATTTTCAAAAATATACCTTGAAAATTCATCTTCTTTAGATTTTAGGCTTGTAGATAGAATTTCCAGTTGAAAACTTAGATGCTTGATCATATCTTCATGTTCTTTTATGTCTTCATTCATTCTAGCCTCAAATACATTGAATTTCTCCTCATAATCTTTGAGTCTATATTTCATCTTCTTATTGATCTTATTCTCAATCTTCATTTCTCTAAGAGCATTCATCAATACATTTTCATAGTCCACTTCATCTTCATCATCATGTGAATCATTCCAAGTAAACACCTTCTGATGTGAGCAACTTATTTCCTTAGCCATGAATAGAGCTTCATCTTTAGTAGGACCATCATCTTCATGATCATATTTTAAGTCACTATCTTCAGTCTCATCTGATGGGTTGTGATATTCTTTAGTGTAGATACTCTTCTTGTTGTTATACTTTTTGAATCCTTTCTTCCTATAAATCTTCTTGTCTTCATCTTGGCCTTCACCATGATCTTCATCATTATTCTTATCATTATTATGAGGGTACTTCTAAGAAAAATGTCCTCTCTCCACAATTAAAAATTTTGAAGGGTATTTTACCCTTATACTTCCCTGATCTTATGTTCAATTTCCTAGTAATCAAAGAAATTAGTTCATCCTCATCAATGTCAAATATGTCATCCTCTTTGGGTTTATTACCTTGGAAATTATTCTTAGGATTTATCTGTCTTAAATGCAACTTCTTTATTTTTAGGTATATCATTATTTATTATTATCTCATATGATGTAAGGGTTTCATGCAATTGATCCATATTTAATTAAGATCATGAATATATTCTAAAATAGATACTCTTGGTTAAAACTTGAGAGATAGAGACCTTAATTCCTTTTGGACTATATTAGCCTCTTCAATACTCTCTTTAAGACCTCTGATTATGTTCATAGTCTCATCAACTCTCTACAAAAAAGATGCCATAGAATCTTCTTCTTTAATCTTGAGACTTTTAAATTGCCTTTTGTGAGTCTACAACTTAGCAAGCTTGACCTTTGAATCTCCTTCAAAAATGATATACATTTTGTACCATATCTCTTTATTAGATTTACAATGGATTACCTTGGTGAATTCATTCTCTAAAAGACCACAAGTGATAGCATTCATTGCTTTGGAGTTGTTGTCAACAACTTCTTATCTACAACACTAGATAGAAGAGTATTATAAGTAATATAACCATCTAGAATAGACTTCCATACATCAAACCCTAGGGATATAATGTATGTCCTCATCCTCGCAATCTAAAAAACATAATTGTATCCATTAAACAATAGTTCTTACTTAGTAGATAAACCTCTTTGATGACTACCCATATTATACCTTGGATCACCTTTAAGTTATTAAGCTTTTACTAAAGGACCAACTCTGATACCAATTGTTAAAGGTAAAATCACTAAGTGGGGTGAATCAGTGAGACCAAATAATCCAACTTCCATTTTGATCTTTACAAACACTTAATCAATTACCACAAGCATTCATGAAGCATACACATCATTCATATCAATGAACAAGAGAGACAATGCAACATCAATCACATAACATAAGACATACAAGGAAAACCCTATTGGGGGATAAAACCCACTAGAACCTAATATTTGATTACTATCCTATACTAACAATATCTAATTTAGACCATCTATAAATGATAAGGAACTTCAATCCTTATTTAGTAAGATTACAATCCCATAAAGTGTTGACACACCTGTCTAGCTAAGCTACAATAATAACTAGACCTTTTAGAAAGTTTCATCTTTCAAGGAGGTTGTAACCACCTTAGATTTTGATCTATCAAAATATCACCTATGAACACGTCCACCTTTATACTAATGTCTTGAACACTTGATGATGGACCTCTGAATATCACTCTACACCTTCACTCATACTCAAATGGTCAGAGCACTATCCTACCCAAAAAATTATGACCAACAAGTCAAAAAAATATCCATCAAAATGTTTTAACCTTCAACTCATACTCAAGGCACTCTACCCCTCCTTTTTTCCATAATTCACACACACAAGCCTCTCTCAAATGTCTCCTTAGTCTCATATTCACAAATTTAGAAATCAACACATTTAGTTTCACTATTTATAGATAAATCATGATCATCACCATGTTAGTCAGCCATTAGGAATGAATTAAACCTTAAGTCATCTCTCACATGAAGATATATCTCAAAACAATCTTCATAAGTCAGCCAAAGCATCTACGGGTCACCTTTAAGGAACTACACCTTTTAATATGGCCTTTGTATCCCTTATAGGTCTCATGTGAACCCATTCACTCCTTTAGAACTTTATCAAATAAAAAAATAACATAAAAACACATTAAATTACATGTTTCTACTCCTTATGTCCCATATTACATCCTCAAATTATCACAGTCAACTCTTCTCACCTCTGTGTATGCTCAAACAACTCAAACAAAGAGCTTATACACATGAACACCATTACTAAACACATAGTCAAATTCTTAAGCATTTTTCATACTCAAGATAGATTGATCACACTTTAAAAATACTCATATTTCATCTTAATGGAATATACAACACTCCTTAATAGCTAATTCATCATGAAGCATTGAAACTTATACACAAGCTTAATTATCTTTCTCAAGTCACTTACAGAATAAACATGAACACACAGTCAAATTTGTAACTTCATATATTTGAATATACATAGTTAAAAATATCCTAACTATGTTCAATGGATATTTCATTGAGTCCTCTACAATTTTTATTTTTACTTCATCAAGAAATTTATCTTTTATCAAAATATATGGACAAATTACTGAGCACTAGTTTTTCCCATAGCCAATACAAATATTCAAATGGTAACAATCACAGTTAAACCTTAGACACTTTATAGTCATCTCATGTCCTCGATGATCATATATAATTCTCATAATCAATCTCCTTCAACCTTTAAAAATGTTAAATATCTATTTCATTTATCTCATCTAGTGCATCCTAGCATCTTTGACTAAACATGCTCCATCGATCTCTTTGAGATTGTCCTCACTTTAATCATGCTAGACAACTGTCACTTTGACATCTTGAATTTAATTTGCACCATGAATCTCAATTATTATTCTCACCTAATCAATATTTATCATTGTAATAATCTTGACCTTTTTCTTTCCTCAATGTTAAATAATGTGCACCTATCCTCATCTCGCTAATTCTTGATATCTTGCAGCAAACATGCTTCGTCAATCTTTCTCAAACTTTACCTTTACTAAACAAATATCACATTGACCCATTTGACTCTAAGTACATCATTAGATGAATCTGTATGATTTACCAAAAACCTTTGTATTTACACTAGGTCTGGATCTTTAACATCATGCAAATTAACAAAGTATAGGGACCAACTACACTATGCTTGGAGATCCAAGTTTGCATAGATATATATTTTACCTTGATCAATATCATGACCTTGAATTTACACCATATGAACACATTTCATAGGGAAATCCAACCATGTATAAATATTCTCAGAAAACCTTAATGCATGTGAGATATAATTCCATCAACATGCTCACTCATATTTTTCTTCCACAGAGCCAACTATGTTTGGGATTTATTTGGGAGGCCAACTTTTCTCTTGCATAACTTTTGACACGCTTTGGTGCATGATCTAAAATTTAGCATAAATTAACTAAAAGCAAAACTAAACAAACCCATATTATTAACTTCTCTAGAAACATCCACATGTGTGAGATATTATACCATCAATATTCTTACTTGACTCTTTTTTACCTGATGCAAATTTGGCTATGGGAAAACACTGTCAAAATACCTAGAAGCCCAAATTCGCAAATGCATATCTTTAATGAGCTTATGCGCATGACCTAAGATTTAGTTCATAATAACTAAGAATAAAATTGAACAAAATGATATGATAATTTTATCCTAACACTTTTACTCATGTGAATTTTTACCTCATCAACATGCTTACTTGGTTCTACTTGAGACCTTTTTCAAATTTGGCTAAGTATGGGAACATAGTGAATTCTATCTGAGTAGCCAACTTTGCATCCTCATATCTTCAACCATGATTCATCACATGAATTTATATCTAGTTCATAATAACTAGGGACTAATATTAGCATAACCATATGACCAACTCCCCTTGACTCATTCCCTCATGGTAATGATGGCATCATCAAACTACCTACTCATATTTTCTGCCACTAGATCAATCTTGCCAAGATAGCCATAATGAATAACCTAATAAATACCACTCTTTCACATAATAAATATAAACACCATGGACCTTTGATAGGACCCATTTCACATGATCAATACTTCAGACTCATCGCTAATCATCTCTGAGTGTCAAACTCTAAAGATCAACCAAGCCTACTTCAAGCATACTAGGACAATCACTTTGCACACTTTGTCATTGTCATTTAGGCTATCAAGGCACTTCATCAACTCACCATAACATCTCCATGACATCATTTATAGTGCTCCAACATCTCTTAGTAAGGATTGATTTATAGACATGATGCATTTCTGATTGCATACAAGATGTAAGTAGTGTCCACTTATCTTATACATCTGGACTCTGCTTGGCCCCCTCTCCTTTTCTTCTCTTCCCCCATTTTTCTTATATGTTATTTCCATTTCATTTTGTGAGTAATGTTGTGTCATTGTTCTTGTTATGTTGTTTTATAAATTAATGCCTCTACTACACATGCTTGAATAATTATTTTTAAACTACACTAACATGTTTTTTGTTTATGTGTCTTTATTGGATTTTAATTGGTTTTTTGTTGTGCTTTCTTGTCTCTTCATTTTATTTATTTCTTTCCTTTGGTTGTTTATTATTGTTTCTTCTTGTTTCTTTTTTTTTGTTTTTCAGTCTTATTCTTTTCTTTTGTTTTTCCAAGTCCATCTTAATGGTCCACATGGATCTTATTTTTCATATATTGATCTCATGTTATTAAGTTGTTATCACTTTGTTTTCAAACATTCTTGTTCCTACTTGAATCCTAATTATTTATATCTTGAAATTTTGGGTTGATTTATGTCTAATTTTTCTTTGTATTTATTTAATTTTCTTAAAATGTAAATAGATATAACTTTCGTCTTGGTCATTTTTACCATTAGACTTAGTTATAGGTGTTCACATTTGAACCAACTTAGCACAGTGGAAATGTCATGTCATTATAGGTTACTCATACTTATGATGCATAATTTCCTTTTAATATATCAATTACTTTGTGATTTGGTTTCAAGTCTCAACGTTGATGCATATCTGATGATCAGATCTCAAGAACACCAATGAAACTAGGTATAAGTGGCTTATCATACCCCTGACTCTATGTAAGACATGCATCTCTTGTCATACATCATGAGTGTAATTGAACACTAGTCAATTTTTTTCATTCCTCATCCCATTTTATCCCACTTTTGGGTGAACTACATGGGCTTTATATCCATTTGGAATATGTAGGTAATGCTCAGATATGTGACATATCTTGGGTCAGCTCGGCCACCTTCATTCTTCTTTTCATCTTTTTTCATCACTTTGTGTATCTTTATATGCCTAGTTCTTTATGGCTTATATAGTCATTGAACCATCACATTTATGTGTGTGCCCACTTGTCTTTAATATATGTAATAGGTTATATCCTTGAAATTTTTCTTTCCAATTTAAGCTAAGGGGCACAACATTTGAACCAGTCACAAATCTAAATTATCCCTATAGGGGCAAACCATTCTTTATCATTGATCAAAATCTACCCTACTAGGAAAAAAATATTTTATAATGATCAAATTCACTCTAATAGAGCCCATAATTATTTCTTATCTTTGGAGACAAAATTTTACTTTTCTTCTAATTCCAAGATTTGTAGACTTTTTCCCTTGTTTTACCAATATTTTAGTATATAACGTATCTCAGGATTGATAAGTTTTGAAGCACATAGCTTGTACCTTAGCTTCAAGTGTGTTTAAAGTGTGTCACTTTTATTTTTGGATTATATCCTTCCCATTCCCATCATCCTTTGGGACCATTATAATTATATTTATATTTTGATCACTAATGGAATAAATGCATGCAAGCATTAACTCATTTGGATTTAATCTCTTATATGGGTTAATATCACTTTCTCTCTCTTTTCAAGAGTCCATCCTTCTCTTTCATCCTAGTATGCTCTCTCGAGGGACATCATAGGTCATTTGCTTTCAATTTCTTCTTGACAACACTTTTATTTGAAAATACATTACTTTGCTAAGTGTCTCATTATGCCTTCTCAAACATGGTCACAATGTAGACATCCAATTCCTAACACCTTTGTGTTGAAATTATCAATCTTACTAGAAATTTTTGAAAATGCATAAATTGGACCAAAATCACTTAAACATGCTAAATGGTTTAAGCTTGTCATATTAAAGTGATAATTTAGGCTAATGTATCCCTAAATGGGACAACACATTTTATGTGATTATTAACTTTGATCAAATCATTTCAATTCAAAATGATGAAAACACATTTTGGTGACCTAGATCACTCTTTTTTTTTGATTCAGAAGCATACAACACATATGTAATCATATAAAATGTGAAATTAGATGAATTAGGCATAGATAACAGCACCCAACCTATAAGTCCTCTTTCTTTCTCACATAACCCTTCTTGGTTAGTCTTTCATTGATTCCCAATCATCAGTAACTTTCTAAACTGAGCTTTTTGAGACCCAAGAAACTCTCTCAAGCCTAGATCTATTCCCCTAAGTCTCATCCCCTTAAGAAAATAGCACCTAACTTGGATAAGAGTGCCAAAACTTAGGGTGTCCTATTTTTAGTGTTATTTTTCACGTTCATTTTTACCTCAAATAGTTAAATTTTCCTAAATAAACATCTTTTTACTTGTCAGTCTAATACAATTTCATCTAACCCATGATCATTAATTACCCTATAAAGACCATTCAAAGTTCATTTAGAGGGTTTGATACTCATTTACAAGAAATAATAAATAATACAAGAAAGTACACTCAAGAAATCTTCCCTATTATTTGCATACAACCTTCCAAGATCATTTCAAGCCTATTTAAGCACTCATACTAGTCCCTGGTCATCCAAAGTACATCCAGTTTTGCATCTAGTTTCATACATCACACATTATTTCACCAAGCACTTCAATGGGAGAATTACATTAGATTGATCCCTATTTTTAGTATTGGTATGTAGGTAGCATGCCCACACATGGGGTATGAAGTGTGTCTAGCATATCCTTTACACACTAACCCCTTCTCTTCTATCCCTAAGTTTTAATTCAAGTTCAAGAACTAGGGGATCCTAGGGGTTTTAAAGATTGAATTAGACACATAATGAGCTCCATAGGCTTTTAGGCCTTAAAATTTCATAGAAAGGGTAACACAAACTTGCTAGATAGTACCCAAAAAGATTTCAGCCTCAGGACAAAAAATGTCAAAATAAAACTATAACATTGGACGGTAGGGTGTCCAATTTTGGTGTTCTTATCCAACTCAAAAATGAATTTCAAAAACCCATTCTAGCCTATTTTCTAGTCCTGCTCCTCTAGTATCAGACTCTATCTTAGTCTAGATCAACTGGAATAAGCTAAGTTCTAATTTCTCTCACATTCAACTATATTTAGAACAAAACAAAATACTATCTATTTACAAAAATTAGTAGGTTAATTAAAGCATATCTTTTTACTGATTTATATTAGTCAGACCCTTTATTTACTTAGGAATTAAACACTTAATTTCCTAAAAAGAATAAAATATTTGGTGAACTTGACTTACTTCAAATTTTTGCACAAAAACCTTAGAAACCCTAGGCATAATTATTTCTATTTTTTTTCCATTTGAATTTAAAAATAAAAAATATATAAATTCATTGAAAAAGTATCACATATTTTATTCAAACCCTAGTGTGTACATACTAGGTCCTTTTTTCATACAAACACATTCAACACACTAGGAAAAATATATTTCTAGTTTTAGAAATATTTTTAGATTTTTCCTAAATTTTTTAAGAAAAATTATACAAAATTTATCTAAAATTTTCAAATTATTGCACTAATTTTGAAAAAAGAATCATTCAAAACCTTAGTTACATCAAATAAATTTTTAGTTATTTTCCAATACTTTTCACATTATTTTCTAAAAATTTAGTTGCATATCAAACTCAAAAAATCAATTCAAAAAGCAAACACTCATAGTATTTTTCACAAGTATTTATAAAAAATTCTTAGTTTCATATACTAGCTCCTTTTTTGATTTTTGAGGTATCACCTTACATTCATACAAAATTGTAAAAATGATGCTCATGTATTTACAAACTATTCTTACATTTCTTGTAAATAATAAAGATTCCATAATCGATTCTATCATGTATATGAATGATGAAGTTTTTCATATGTTAGTACAAAGTTTAATTATTTGTATTTCATGTTTATTTTTCATTTCATGGGATGATGTTAATAAATTTATTCTTAACTATGTTAAACCATCTCCTACATCACCTCCCTTTGAGCCCCTTCCCCATATCGAGTCATGTTACATGGTCCATTTCACTCTTCCCCATGTAACTGTCCATCACTACAGGGGCTAGTTGATACCCTTTGTCCTTCCACCTCCTTAACCTATCAATTATCTTTTCTCTCCTCTCTTAGATACTAATACTCCTATATAGATTATAGATAATGCAGTTAGAGTTATTACTCAACAGGTTGCTATGCCTCCTCCACTTACCTAAGAGCCCCATCACCTTACATTCCAACCCATCCTAGGCCAAACGCACCCACACAAGTAATTTTCACAAGGAATATGACATTATTGATTAATTAAGGAACACTCTAGCTAAAATTTTCACATTAGAACTACTTAAAAAATCTAATGTATTTAAGGACATTCTTTAATAGGCACACACTCAAACTTATCTACATAATGATTCAAAACCTTCTTATTTTGCATTAATGGTTAACACTTTAAAAACTATAAAAGATGAAATTTATTTTGATAGTGAGGACATGCTTCTCAAATAGTTATTTATCAAAATTTTCCACTATTCATACAAGTACAATTCAAAACCAATGTAGTCAAGCGAGTTCTTATTGATAGTGGTTTTGAAATAAATTTATGTAACATCACATTCTTAGAGGGCATGGGTGTAGATTTGGAATAAATGCAAAAACCATATAATAAAATTCAAGGTTTCAATGATATACCATGATAGACATTGGGTAATATTACTTTAGATATCATGGTCAGCCCAAAAAATATCCCAACACAGTTCCAAGTCATGTCAGGTCCACTCTATAATCTTTTGCTTGAATGACCCTGGATACATACTATGGGTTTTATCCCTTCCATTCTCCATCAATGCATTAATTTTAACCATGAGGGATATCTATACACATGTATAATATAAAACCAACCATTCATATATTATCATCCTTTAAAGTCATCTTTGACTATTTCATCAGACAGGACACCATATCTCACAGTAAAGCCACCACTTCATAACATTTCTCTTGATAAAATATATACATATGAGGTAGATGAGACTATCACTTCCCACACTACAATTAAATTCATACCATTAGCACCATCTCTTTTTCTAGTCAGATTAGCTTTACCCATTCTAGTTACTTCATTGATTATAGTTTTGACACCAATTAGACATTCACCATCACCGACAGTAGTACCAATAGTTCCAATTGACTCCATAGTTACTCCATTAGTTATAGATATGTTAACAACAATACCTTATTATAATACTACAAATAATGAGATTAATATAGCATAGTTACCCCTTATGGTAAACTTGGAGTTACTATATGTACATGATGTTGATATAGATTCACATGCTTCTTCAGATGATGATACAACACCCACACTCATAGATGAATATTTATGTGGATTGAGTTTTACACCAATCAACCTAGGAGAGTACTGAGATAAATATAAATCTCTCATCCCACATCCTACATCACTACTAGCATCTCACACTACACTCTCAAGATATGCTCCACACTCACAACCATAGACAAATCATTTGGCACATATAATTTACATATTAATTGATCATGGGTTGATCACATTACCTATAGTATGACATAGATATATCAACAGATTGACACAATAGGATGGTCACCCATTTTTTACTTTTCACAGGATTATAAGCCATGATATAAAATCATGCATATATTTACAATAGATATTAAATAAGCTATAGGATTGAGGTATAATTTATATTATAGCATCACTAGTGGCACTAGTACCACCACTTCCACTGGAGTCATTTATTAGTAGGTCTAAACTTCCTAGAGCAGAGTCAACATCTCCACCACTAGAGCAACCTTCAGTTCACCTCTGACACAATGATACCATGAACACATCATCTATAGCATATTATTATAATTATGATGATGATATTGAGGCATTTGATGATATCCATGATCTTTTCCTCCATTTCCATCCTAAGAAGCTCCATCCTTGGATCCCTTCCCTCCTCTAGCCTAGTCTTTTTATCATTTTGTACATATTGCTTTATTTACATACTTGTATATAGTCCTTTTCCATCATTGATTTTACATAATTTATTTTACACTAGTTGTACACAGCTTATATCAATAAAATACAAAAATAATATAAAACTTCAAAACACAAAAACATTCAAATATATCAAAAATAACAAACACATTTCAATTGTATACACTATCCATGCTTTACATTACTACTATCATGCTAGGACTTACATTCATTATTTCATGTTATTATATGTCAATTTTCTACATTACCATGCTTCACTTGATCAACTTTGATTGTGTACAGTGATATCTAGCTCCTTGATTGCTTCATTCTACCCACTAAAGGGGCATTCCTACTTCTACATTCGAGACACACATTGTTATACACACTCACTGGGGGCATCTTCAACATGACTACACCATCCAAGTTATGTCATTCCTACACTACACACTCTAAGTTATCATACTGATGTACATTACTTTATATCTTACATAGAATACTATATCAACATTTCACTAGTATTTAATAGTTGTGTATCTCTTCGCATATACCTAGTCTTGTACTAAACATGTTTTACATACTCTCACATTTTATTTGATATCATTCTAGTTCTTACATGCTTACTTTGCTTTCTTAGAGTATCTTATGTGATTGCATTTCCCATTCTATCTTGTCTCCTACTTGTGTCTTAAGACATTTGCCAGCTTTTATTTATGTGTGTGACTTAGGAAATTTTCCAATGTCCTTTATTTGTACTCTTTTATGTTCCTATGGACCTTGTGCCAACTTTTTTATTCACTTGTATGTGTATGTGGAATTTTAACATGCCTTCCATGCTTGTCTTCTAGTTTGAGTGATATGTGTATATGTCCCTTATTTGCATAACCCCTTGGCCATCTTTATATGCTTCTTGTTTCTTGTTTGCTACTTGATTTATTGTTTGCTTCTCATTGTGTGAAACACCATGATCCATATCATGCATTAACCTTGCTTTCTTGGATGTTATGATGGACATCATGATCCATCCCTCCAACTAATAACTAACAACCAACATCTAACATTTCTAGTTCAATACTTTGTACATGCTTTCACATTATTATATCTATCTAAGCATAACCCTATTTATCTAACAATATCAAAATACAAACATTGATATATCCAGTGATATCTTATCAAATATAAATGTTATATCATATATATATACAACTTAACACACTTGTAAGACTCTTTTCTTCTAAGGGAAGTCATTATAGGTTCATCATTCCTACCCTCAGAAGAGGGGGCATCAAACAAGGATTTTATCATAGAGATCAAACCTCATAATATTAAAAACAATAGTATTTATAACAATCAACATAGAATCTAGATGTCAAACTAGTCAAATTAGAGCAAAAAAATAGTGATAGTTTCATATCAGCAATCAGTTTTCACACTAGATAACAATGCTAGAAATGGATATCAGTGCCAAACATAGGGGTTTCCACATTTTAGTGCTCCTATCTAGGCATAAAAAAACTTATAGTTTCTAGAAATAGGCAAAAATTTTAGTTTAGGGATAGCTTTTACACTCCCAAATCAGTTAAATTTAGTAGTTTCAACATAGTTTTCTCAAATATAGGGGTTATCATGCATGGCATGATGGTTCTCACTTATAGTTTAGATAGGTAGTTGGCATAAATTCTAGATCAAAGTCCATGTTCCAAACATTAGTGAATGGGGGCAATGTACGTAGCACATTGATCTTCTTTTATTTTTAAGCTTTAGTTTATTATAGGCATTCTTAGTAATTGCATGCCTTATTCCATCTACAAGTGGTTGGCATCACATTCAAGTTGAAATTTCATATAAGTTTAACTTTCTAAGTTCTTGAGTCCCTAATTTAGATTTCATATAAGCCTAGTAAATCAATTTTGAGTGGATTTCATACAAGCCTAACCTCCATCTTTCAAAATAGCCAAGAGTGGCCTAGTTTTCAACACACATTCAAGTTATCCACACCACATTGTTTGATTTTCAGAATGTCTATGGGATCCATGACCCATCTCATATGACATCTATTCTATACTGGTATCATGTCATATTTTCACTTCAAAAGGAAATGATAGAGCCAAAGGGCCAAAAATTTTATTCTTGAGCCACCTATTCAGAGGCATTAGACACATAATGCAGACATCGATTAACATACACATGATTCCTTCACTTTATTGGTGATGATGGAGCCAAAGGGCCAAACTTTTCATTATTGAGCCAAATCGTAGGGAATTTATAACTCATCTCCATTTTTGATATTACTCTTAATTCAACACATACTCAACATAATCCAACATCACATTAGGTTTTGTTTTGGTTCACATACCCAGTGAGGTGTATTCATTCCTTTCTTTTCCTCTTACTTAGCTTTTGTACATTCTTATTTTAGATATAGTGCATCTAGTAATAACTAATCTAATTTATGTTTTATTTTTTAGATTCACACTTCATGGTATGTTCTCTCTATGAACATCTAGCATCACACAACTTCATGAGCTTCTCCGTTATAGGTAATTTTAGGTATGCTTTCTATTTTTCCTTTATCCTAGTATTTTGCTTTACTGCATCATGAAAATAAAGGGGGGGAAATTTTGTCATATAAAATGCAACATTGGATGACTTAGGCATGGCTAATATCACCCAACCTATAGGTCCTCTTTCTTGCTCAATAACCCTTCTTGATTAGTCTTTCACTGATTCCCAGTCATCCATAGCTTTTCAGACTAAGTTTTTTGAGACCCAAGCAACCCTCTTAGGCTCAAATCTATACCCCCAAGTCTCATTTCCTTAGGATAATAGTTTCCAACTTGGATAGAAGTGTTGAAACTCAGGGTGTCTTTATTTTTGGAACTATTGTCCAAGTTCATTTTTATCTCAAATGGTCATATTTTCTTGAATCTTTTATTTTTACCTATCAACCTAATACAAGTTCATATAACCCATGATAATTAATTACCTTATAAAAATCCATTAAAATTCCATTTATAGGGATTGACACTTATTTATAAGAAAGAATCAAGTATACAATCAAGTACACTAAAACACTCTTCCCTATTCTCTGCATATAGCCTTCTAAAATCATTTCAAGCCTATTCAATCACTCATACCAATCCTTGGTCATCTAAAGTACATCCAATTTTACATCTAGTTGCATATATCACATATTATTTCACCAAGTACTTCAATGGGAGAACTACATTAGCTTGATCCCTCTTCAGAGTATTAGTATGTAGGTAACATACCCACACATAGGGTGTGAAGTGCATCCAATATATCCTTTACACACTAACCCCTTCCCTTCTTTTCCAATGTTTAAATTCAAGTTCAATCACCAGGGACTCCTAAGGGTTTAAAATATTAAATCAGACACACAATGAGCTCCACAAGATTCTAGGCCTCAAAATTTCACAAATAGGGTAGCATAGACCTACCACATAGAACCTAGAAAGCTTTCAACCTTAGGAAAATAGCACCAAAATAGGACTATAGCACCAAAAAATAGGGTGTCCACTTTTGACACTCCTATCCAACTCAAAAATAAAGTTTAAGAACATGTTCCATCCTATTTTCTAGTCCTACTCCTCTAGTATCAGACTTTGTCTCAGTCTATATCAGCCAGAATAAGCTAAGTTCTAATTTCTCTCACATACTACTATATTTAGAAAAACAAATATTATCTATTTACACAAATCAATAAGTTAATTAAAACATATCTTTTTACTAATTTATATTGCTCAAACCCTTTATTTAATTATGAATTAAACACTTAATTTTCTATAAATAATAAAACAGCATGCATGTATTATTTTGTGTTGACAACATATTAAATGGGATAATGGTCTATACAATACTAATGTTGCATTCTAATTCCTCTCTAGTTAAATTATGACCCAATAATATGACTTTCTGACTAGTTTGATTAATGAAGTGCACCAATTTCCAAATAATTACACTAAAATTGATTAATCTTAGGTAAATTAAATAAAATTATGAGCTCAAGTAAGAATTCCATGAAAGTTATTGAATATTTATCTATTGGAAATTGATTCCTATTAATTACATCATCAAGTGAGGTCATTTGTGGGGTGGCATCCATAAGACATAAATGCAAAAAATATTGGTATTATGGCTTACCATGCCCCTTCAATGCCCCTTATTCCCAAATCATTATGAGGATATTTATGGATTTTATTTACATAATTGGATTAATTCATGGTCACACATATTGATCTTGAGATGGACGGTCATTGTTAATCCTGATTAATTTGGAAAATCTATAAATAGGAGGCTTATCACTCACATTTTAAAGCTTAATTTATGTAAAATTATAATGCAAGATTATTTCCACAACCTTTTTTTTTGTGCTGATTATAATTATTTATTTTCAATATGACATCTTCATTGATATACATAGATTGATTTTAATATCATGAGCCTAGATTATACTTGGTGTTCTTGAGATGGTGAAGGAGCTTGTCTTGCACCATTATTGAAGACTTGAGCACCAGATCAAGGGGGAAAACAAATTTTGAGCCACTTATGGATGATTGGAAGCTATTTGGAAGGTAATGTATGATTTCTTTCTTTGAGTTCTTAATTGTCATTTGCACACCCCATTGAATAGGTTGGCTTAGATTGTTATGTTCTTATACATTCTTTTTGGATTTTATGACTAATGCTTAATCTAACCCTTTGTAATCCATCTCTACACAAAATAACTTGTTTTGGACCTAATCATGATTCATAGGGCTTGTAAGTAATATTATAGGGTATTTGACCCCCTTAATGGTCTTGAAACTTCATTTAGCCCATGCCTAGGATTTATAGATAGTTAAACATTCTTGGAAGTTTTGATCTTATTTTGATGGTTTCCTTCCATGGAAAGGAGTCTAATCACTCTTGAAAACTTTATAAATTTCTTTAACACACTTTTTGAGTCTCCTAATCTCATTTCTAAAACAAAATTCACACTTTTTTTCATGTGTGTACCTATAGATTGTATTTACAGACTTAATACTATCAAGTTTGGTATACCTACTCACATAATTTTCTTTAAATTTACTCTATTAATTATTTGAAGAGTATTTAAAAGGCCATAAGAGGCTGAGTATAATGTTTTCCACCTACTTTTAATCACTTTCAAGTCTGAAACTACCTCATCATCTCAAAACCCTACCTATCATGTCAAAAGATAACAAAACATGAGATTTTCTACCAATGTAGGTCTAATCCTTAATTTACTCAAATGAGTTTGGTACTATAGATACTATTATACCTATTTGGATGTATTTTCATCCACCATGATGCATCCAATCAACTCAAAAAAAAATTCAAGAAGACAAAACTGAGGTGTTGGGGTTTATTAGGCTTTTAAGAGCACAAACTTGTTAGTGATTGTTCGTAAAGGACAAGCCATTAAACCAAAAATTCTAACACCAATTTATAAGGCATAAGGGTTCCATCCAACCCATAATATAATTTTTCCTCACACTTTTTCTCCTCCATGAAACAATGCCATGAAACTTACTCTTCTTCACTTGTCTTGTGACCCAATGGAGATTTTGAGTGGGTTTTTGCCTTGTTTGGACCTATAGACTCTGCATGAGCATGATTTTGAGTGTGATAAGGCTATAAGAGATTATGGTATGCTATTATAACCTAATTATATTCTTAACTTGGTTGAATATACCTGATCTAGTATATAAACCTACATAATCTCATCAAAATATGCCTTGTTTTGCTATGAAACTTGCTCATTTGGAAAAATACCCTATTGTAGCTACATAAAATATGTTAAATAGAGTTATTATTTACTTTTATAATGATATTGTAACATAAAAATAACCTCTTTTTCATTCCTTTCCTATCATTCATCACATTATACTGTGTTTGGAGGTTAAATCAATGAATAAAGAATCTTTCAAATGTGAGTATACATTAGAAATGAGTGGATTTGACATCAAAATTAGGTACAACCTAATATTCATCAAATTCCAAATTTATTAAATGAACCTCCTTAGGACTTTTTATATTAATCTTGAGCACTTTGGACTTAACACAAGAATGACTTTGATAAGCTAAAACAATGTAAAATTAAACATTAACTTTTGTAAATACCTTAAACCATGCTAGAACACCTTAATCAATGTTAAAACCTTTATAAGAGATCATGTTAATACAATTTATTGAACAATTCAAATGTCATGGCTTTCCTTCTTAAGAATACCTCACTGAGACCTTGAAATAACCTGGCACTAAACACCATGACAAGACAACATATGACACCAAGACATGACTTTAAATAAGACCATTTACAAGGTTAGATGACTTAGGTACCTAGTTTGAATATAACTTGGTCAAGGTTATCTAAATTGGCCAACATCTTTGGTGACCTTTAGAGATAGTTTGCCTACTAAACATCTAGAATAGTGGCCTTAATCAATGCATTAGACATATAGTCATTAAACATTATTTTATATGTGACCAAACTCAAATTTAACATGACATTATCCTTTATAAAAAATATTAACAACTTAATATACCTATAACACAAAAAAAAAATATCAAATCAAGACACACTTATGTGCTAAGAGGCACTTATGGAAAATAAATAATTATTATACTATGTGCAAGGTGAGAAATGACCTTAATATAAATGTTTAAGATGTATCCCATTGAATAGGATATGTAACTCCTATCCATTAATCTTGGAGAGATGAAAATAATTGTGTTTCTTGTAATGAGTGATGATATAGGGCCCACTCCACAGAGTATAAAACTTGGTGTGTCTTCTAGGATTATCCCTATCTTCATCTCATTTGATTAGAAGGTCACCCTCTTAGAATATTCTTGGAACAACTCTCTTGTCAAAGTACATAATGATTCGATCTTGGTGAGACTCCATAGTAAGTGTTTCATGGTCTCTTGTTTTCTCTAATTCCATCTAATCAACTATTTTGATCTCCATGGTAGCATTCTCCATCATCTCAAGCTAATGCGTTAGATCTAGAACTAGTAGCTTAAGGGAGATGGGAGCTTTACTTATTTTCCATAGAATAACATGTAGGAGGATTTATCAATGGATCTTTTAGGAGTGATCTTATCATCCCATAAAGTTGTCTTTAATTTTGTATGCTATGTTCTTTTATTTTCCTCAATAGTCTTTTTCATGACTCTTATTAGATTCTTTTTTGTGGACTTTGCTAGTCTATTCCCTTGAGGATAGTATTTAGAGGAGGTAATTATATGTATTTCATACATAATATCCCACTCACTTATCCTATTACTAAGGAAAACCATTGCATTATCTGATATAAGTGTAGAAAGCACTCCAAATCTAGTTATCATATCTTCATAAAAGTCTAACACAATAGTGTCATTGGCTTATTTGAGGACCACTACTTATTTACACTTATTAAAGTAGTTATTTTTATTCAACACCCACTTGTGACCAACACTTGAAGGAAGATTGATCATACCTATAAAATTCAAACCCAATGCATGCAAGGTTACTCTACTAGAATGGGGTAGAGAGGTAGGGCTACAAGTTTCCATTCTCCTTTGAATAAGGCATACTTTTGACACTTACTTACTCATGCATATGAGTCTTTTAATAAGTGATTCAAATAATAACTAGCACTCATCACCTTTGTTGTTGTGGTTCTTAGTGTAAAGTGGCCACCTGATGGCCCATCATAGAATTCTACCAATACTCAATCAATATGATTAGCCTCTATAGAACTCAAGATAAATCCATTAAGGTATTTCCAAAGGAGTATTTTATCTACAAGAACATATGGAATGGATTGAAATCTGAAATGACTCCTTTTAGCTTTGTCTAGGCCTAGTGGACATTCACCTATTTGGAGAAATTTAAACATGTCTTGTATCCAACTCATGGTAGATGAAGCTAAATTTATTTGAGTGTCATCTTGGAGAGATAGGTCAGCCTATTTTTTCTCTTCCAAGTCTGATTCTAAGTTATAACACATCCATTTGACTCTCACAAACTTAGTAATTTTGATATCTACATCATATTCCATTAGCTTAGTGATTTATCCAACTCTTTTCTCATTCAAAAATCTACTCAAAAGGAAGCCTTTGATGCTTGGATGAGACACCATCACATGAAATTTATTATTAGAGATCATAATTATAAATTTTTAAATAATTATTGATAATAAGCACTTATTTATCTAAAAAATATTACCTTACCTCATAGTATTCCAGTCCTTGGCTAAAGAAAGCAATGAACTATTTAATACCTTCCTCATTTGATTGTGTAAACATGGCTAAGATGAATTAATAATTTACTAAACCATATAAGGTGAAGGCCTTCAGAAAATCAAGATTTTTAATTATTGGATCTTGAGCTATGGCTTTCTTGATGGCTCCAAAACTATCCATTCATTCTCTAGTCCAGCTAAAAATCTGATTCTTCTTCAACATGGATGTTAAAGGCTTGAAAATTTTATAAAAATTAGGTATGAACCTCCTAATGAAGTTGATTTTTACAAAGAAACTTTTTATCCCTTTATTTTTGTTAGTAAATTACAAGGATAAAATAACACTTACCCTTTTAGGGTCTATAGAGAGACCTTTCTTGGAGACAATGTGGTCCAAGAGTTTGCCTTCATGGACTAAAAAATAAAAAAAATTAGGATTGAGAGATATACCAAACTACATAAACCTATAAAATATCTATCTAAGGTGACTCAAATTATTATTTTCATCCTTAGATAAATAGTGATATCATCAAGTTAAATCAACACCATATTATTTATCAAACCTTAAAATGCCATGTCCATGGATATTTGGAAAGTATCTCTACCCTTGGAAAACCCAAAAGGAATATTCCTATATGAATATGTGCCCCATTTAATGAAAAGTCTATCTTATGCTAGTCTTCTTCTTACACTAAAATCTAATTGTATCCTAAATATATATCAATTAGAGAGAAACACTTAAAACCTATGACCATCTACAAGATTTATTCCATGAAAGGCAAAGAATAGTGATCCTTAAATGAAACTCTATTTAATTTTATAACGTACACACATAATCATATATCTTCATTCTTATTTACTATAGAGACTAGATTGACAACCCAAGATGAGTGCTTGATGGGGAAGATGATGCTAAACTCTATCAAATTAGTTAATTCCTTCCTCATTAGGGGATCTATCTTTGGATTTATAGGTCTTTGCCTTACCTTAATATTTTGGCATCTGTATCTATCTCTATAGTGTTTTGAGTTATGCTAGGGCCAAAACATTTGAGATAATTATACTCCCAAACAAATATATTAGTAAACTCTTTGCACAACTCAATGAATGTAAGTCTCTCTTCTTTATTACATATCTTTCCAAGTGCTAGAAGTTTGTCTTTGAATATGGTGAACCTCTTATAATTATCTTATTTGGTAGATATGCTTATCTTATTTTTTTCATTTGAGCATCATCATTGAGAATGATTTCAATTTTTACTAGACCTTTAGGGAGTTTGTTTGCCCTTAGTTGTACAATCTCATTACCATATTGTTGCTACAACTTGGTATGATTTATTAAGAAAGCATGTTATTTATTTTGTCATTCTCAAATAATTTTCAATTAACATCATTATAAATAATTGAATGCCTTACCACTAATTTGATATATGGTTGACATTTAAAATTCTTAACATCACTGGGGATGTCAAACTAAGATTCAATTGTAGCCAACTTGTCAACATGACTATTCTCTTATCTTGGAAAGGCTTGTATGTTTAAATCCTTAAAATACTCTATAAGATCCCATAACCTATGTTTTAGGAATTTAACAAGGGTTTTTGTGTTACATTTCATACCTTCACTTGATGAACAATAATCTCACTATCACCAAACACTTACAATTACTTCACTCATATTTTCCTATCCCATTGAAGGCCATGTATAAGTGCTTCATATTCTACTACATTACATGTACAACTAGATTCAAATTTAAGAGTTGTATAGTATTGTTATCAGTCTAGATTGTACCCTTGAGGTAGTGGTATTTTAGAACTACCTCAGCCAACTGATATAATGTGATCACCCCTAGGTGTGGGTATCCTAGTTACTGAATGAACCTCTAGCTTCGGGGATATCTTTCCTAATGCATAATATGTGGATCAATTCCTAAACCTAATAACTTGATGATAAAAATGGATAAAGAGATGCATGAAATAAAAATAAGCTAAGGGAGGTGATGCACTAGCATGTTTTGTCCACTCTAACTAACCCTTCAATAACACTTATGAACAAGGCAAGGACTAGTGATTAGATTACTCTTTCCTAGAGACTCATAAACATCAATACTTAAAATTAAGGCTATGTTAAGTGGATGAAACTTGAGGATGATGAATGGGAGGCCTATTTATATGACACTACCAACCATATTCTGGTCCAAGCATAATCACCAACACTTTCACACATCATATGACCTATTTAGATAATCTCCTAGAAACCAGGTGAGAACAAGGACCTTCAAAGGAAGATAAGATTCAAAACTTATGAAAATCAACAAGTATACAATATACTCAGCTAACACATAAAATTTAAAATAGTCCTTATATTTATTCAAAGGTTTATAAGGTAAAATTTGGGTAAAATTTCTTCATACCCAGCTGTGGGATCCATAAAATGGAATTTTAGCCTCAATTTATAGAAAAATAGAGGGAAAAGGAGGAATAATATGGCATGAAAGTGTTTTAATAGGCCATAATTTCCATCATTCACTCAATTAATGGTTATAATTATCCTTAAAACTCCTCCCATGGATTCCCTTAACTGTATAATGGCCTTTAATAAGAGTATGTTGTAGGAAATGGTCTAGTGGAGGCTCCTTCAGTATTGGTTAAATCCATTCAAATAATGAGTGCTCTAACCTATTCAACCACTTATTTTTTTGGTAGTTAAAATGGTGTAAATATGGTCTAGTTGGCCTCCATGGATCATTAAACAACTTATCTCTCCTTTTGCATGTCAATAAGGCTTAAGATGCCCCACCTTCCATAATGGACATGAAATGTTCCTAATCAACTCCATGGATTAGTCAAAAGGATTTTTTTGGCCTTAAATTTTCTCTTATATTATCACTCTACAATAATATGCATCTCTCTTAGTTGACCAAATAGGCAACTAGACAACTAGGCCTAGTCACTTGGTGATAGTTTCTTGGATGGCCTTAATGAGACTTACATAAAACCTTAAGAACTAGTAAGTAAGAATTTTTTAGGTATAAAACATCATATAATACCATGACATATGACTTTAAGTTAGTGCACACCTATAAATATTTCTCATTTAGGTGACTAGGTCACCTTTCACTAGCATTTCTAGACTACTTGTTTGGTCTAGGCCTATAATAGTCCTCTCTAGGCTTGATCCATACACCATACACTTTTCATGTGACAAAATGGCTCATTTACATTCCCATGATGCATTATAATACCATAAAATCCATTTAAATACAAAATTTTGCATTTGAGGGTGTTAAGAAACACATTTTCCCCATTAGGACACTGTGAGAAGTTTAAGAAGGGTTTAGAGGCTCCACTAGTCTTAACAATGATTCATAGAGTTAGGAGGCCTAACCAAAAAATAAATGTAAGAATAATTAGTAAAAAATACCCTATAACATCTCTAAAATACACTTAGACCCATGCAACTACTCCTATAAGTACCAATCAAAACTATTTCCTCTTCAAGCTCCAAAATAATACAAATAATGTATCTAAGGTGGTTGGAGGTCTTAATGATGATTCATAGAGCTGGGGGATTTGATGAAGAAAAAAATTCTAGGATCCCTTATTATATATCCATATACACATTTAATAATGATCTTAGATCCCCATGAAGCATCTCTTTATAGTTTTGAGCATAAGAAGATGATTAAAGTTGATTTCCCACCCTAATTGAGAGATTGAGAGAGGTGAATTTGCTTGACAAGGTATGAAAAAAGTTAATTTTTGGTTTTTACACATCCTAGGGTTATTTTAAAACCCACATTACCAATTTAAATGGTTTATCTTCTTGATAAAACCTTTAAATTCTTTACATACCACTTATACTCTTGCCTAGGGTTTACAGGCTTCATGACATAGTTAACCCTACATGTCTATAAGTGTATCTTTTTCCATCGTTTATAAGATAAAAACACATGGAATCACCTTATGAAATTTAAATCACCCTCCTATAATTTTTTCCAGCCTAAAACACTCCCCAAACATGCAAATTACCTACATTTCCCATGTGCAAGCTTCTACATGCCTATTTAGGCCTACTAGGCCTAATTAACTTGTCAAGGTTATTAAATTTGTTTCAAAAGGCCATAGAATTAAATTTAGAATTATAAATCTTAGAAAACAAGTCAATATATTTTTTTTCACTCTTTCACTTCACCTCCATGTATGGTTCCTCACACTTTCACTCTTCTTTGTGACCTTGCCTGTAGGTGTTTAATTAGGTCTACTTAAATGAAATATACATATATCCTCCTTTCTTGGTTAGAATTTTGAGACTTAATTGAGTATTGAAACATGATACATAGGATTTTTATATTTTCCTATGCCTTATTAACATTTTTTCAAGTGCACTCATAACTTATTCACCTTTCCCAAGACTCTACCTGTAGATAACAAGTGTGCATTCTTAACTGTGTGTGAAAGGTGAGAGGTGAGGTTTATTCTTAAATTGAGTATTCCATAACCATTTTTTAATTAGTTTATAATATTAACATGTTTATAATTTTTCCTCTTATACCTTTTCTCACCCTAAAAAGAGACTCCTTTTCTCACACGTTCTCCATATACGATGAGGTTTGTAGATGTTTAACTCTAAGCTCTTGACTATATATGAAATGTAAATTAAGGTTTCCTTATTTATGGAATATTAGGTTTATTTATTATTTTATTAAATTTATTTTACATTAATATATACCTCCTAAACTCATGTATCCATTATTATTTCTTTAATATTGCAACCACAGTCCTATTTTCCCCTAATTGGCATGAACCTACCTAATTGGGTATATTAGGACCAACTAGTATACTAGGATCCTCATGCCTCAAGGGGATAAATTAATTTAATGTATGACCATTAATCCTATAAAAAAATTATATATGTCTATTTCAACATATTTATTTATAATCCATGCATATCTCTTTGCACTTTTTTCATTCCTCGTAACCCTGCCTATAGGTGGTAGCTCTGTGTCTTGACTGAGTAAGTGTGGATCCGTTGATATAATAACATATTGAGTAAATATTAATCATTATAATTAAATTTAAATAGGTTTATCATCCTCACAAACCTCTGAAACTTTTCCAAACTCTTTCAACTCAGTCACCTTGATCTTCCATGACTAGTCTAAAGGATACAATTTGGTTCTTGACTACGTGAGACCATTTGAGAGGTGAGATTATTATTATTTGATGTTTAATTATTTAATTGAATTAAATGATAATTTTATTAACCATATATAGTATGGATGAGTTTTAGGAACATTTTTAAAAATCCATATCAAACACTTTTTCACATTAAACCTCATAGAGGACCAAAACCCTATAATGCAAACCTATAATTTATCCATCCTTAAAGGATGCCACTCATTTATGGCTTATAAAAGCATGAAAATTATTGGGAATTTAGTTAAATGAATTATATGGGTCTTTAAGTACATATTCCACCTTAATCCTTAAGCAGCAAACTCACAAATCCACTTGAAAAGCTAAAATTGACCCTATAGGGTTTGACAGAGCAATCTGACCCCCTAACCTTCTTAATGATTATTCATAAAGAATGGGGAATAAATATGGAAAATAATGCCAATTATTTTAAGGTAATGATAAAACCCTCCTCTATACAATAATTATGTCACCATTTTCTCTCTCCTATATGGATTGTGCATAAACCTGAATGGCTATTAAACGCTGTCAAGAAGAGTAATAGAGAGAAGGGGTCAATTTTTTATTTATTTTGACTTTAAAATACATAAAAATCATGGATCTAGTGGGAGGAATAAATTAATCCATGCATGTTCTTGAGCATGATCTTGATCTAACTTATTTGTATGTACTACCAGAAAACCTTCTCTTTCTATTATAAAAATTGTCCATTTTGCTTGAAAACTGATGGAGATGATATGTTAAGTGACCCTAAAGTTTTTATATGCCTATGTGGATGTAATATGAAGTGTTAATCACATAATATTCCTAAAAACCTACCATTTATTAAAATATTCTCATTTTAAATGTTATAAATAATTAAGAAAGCATCTTCAAAAGGATATGAAACATTAGAAAAGTTGATTACCACAATTTTTCGCACTTATACATACTAGGGAGGAGTAACATGAATTTGAGACATGATAAGTGACTCAAATTTACCCTGTATACCTCTTAACACTCTTTAACTCAATTGACTATGTCATAAGGTAACTAGACAACATAAGGTCAAAAAATAAATTTACCTTAATTTTATAAAATTAACCTTAAACAATGCTAACCAAGGCTTGAAAAGACCATTTTGAGTATGAAAATATCTAAGGTAGCCATACACAAGCTCAGAGGGCCTCATTATAATGTCTTGAATTGTAGGGGTTAATATTTGGCCTAGGAGGGTAAAATATCAATATTCTTGGTGACTCATAGGGGTTGACCTATCTAATTTTCAAAAGAACCAACTATCTATTTATTTTGGGCACTATTGTCCCCCAAAAATATCACTCATTTTTAGGACAACATTTGAACTATTTTGGTCCTACAGACCAAAATTGTCTCTTCCCTTTCCAAAATTTGTCCTGGGCATTCAAATTCCTCATTTTTCAAATTTCTCAAGAATCTAAGAACTCTACAGGCTTGAATCTACAGACTCTACAGGCCAAGTTCAATGGGATTTAAAGGTTGATTTCTACAGACTTGATTTCTATGGACTCTGTAGGTAGGTTCATTTCTATAGGTTCAAAGGCTTCTGTAGGTGGGTTCAATCAAAAGAATCAGTTTCCAATAGTTAGTTATTTTTAGGATTGGTTCAGCACCTTGGTTCAAAGGTTCAACATCATCAGCAAGAGTTAAGTGATTCATCAAGGTTCAAGGTTCAATGGCTTCAAAACACTTATCAAAAAGAAGGCGGCTTGAACCATTGAACCACTTTGGTTTAAAGGTTCAATGAATTAAAGGTTTAATAGGTTCAATCAAGTAGTTTAATGCTTTGGTTCACTCAGTTGGTTCATCTGCTCAGTTCAATGCTTTGGTTCATCTGCTTAGTTCATCACTTTGGTTCAATCAAATGGTTTGTCAGTTCATTCAAAGGCTTTGTTTGAATTGTTCAACCAAAGCTTGGTTCAACAGTTGGTTCAATGCTTTGATTTTTTCAATTAAACCATCAACTTGAACCATCAGCTTGAACCATTTTGGTTCAAAGCTTGGTTCATCAGCTTGGTTCAACGTTTGGTTCAACCAAGTGGTTCAATGCTTTGGTTCAATCAAATGGTTCACTCATTTCGTTCAATCAAAGGGATCATCAACTTGGTTCAAAGCGTGGTTCAAAGCTTGGTTCAAAGGAGTAGTTCAAAGGAGTAGTTTAATCCAAAATTTCAAGAGAGCTTCTCGAAGGACAAGTGCCCTTGCAGAGGATACTCAATTGACAAAAGCACCCTTCAAAAGGGTCATTTGCAAGGAAGCTGTAAAGGTAATTCTTTTAGATTTTTGTTTAAGGCAGTTAAAAAAGACTAAGGCAAGAAAAAATTCTTTCAGATTTTTTGTCTGAAGGAATTCCTTCAGAAAAAAAGTCTGAATGAATTTAGGAAAGCAGATGCAGGAGGAAAACCGGAAGGATTTTTTGAAGGCAAAGTGATCAAAACAATTTCATGGAATTTTTGACTGCGGGAAATGTTCACAGACTATTGGTCCATGGGAATTTATCCATGGAATTTTGTCTATAGGAATTTATCTAACCTGAAAGCCCAGGGAAAATCACCATGGAGACATTCTACAAGAAAGCCGTGAGAGACTACCAAAGATAAAATGCCACCGAAGGACCTCGAAGGGTAGGTGCCCTTGCGGGGGACTCTCAGCTGCCAAATTGAAGGGTCACCTTCCCTTCGAGAAGATGTAAAATAAGAAATCTAAGGGATCACCTTCCCTTCAAGAGGATGAAAATAGAAAAGCTGAAGAAGGACCAAGGGGTGACGTGCTCAAAGACATCAAATTCAAGACAACGAACTAGCTGTTGAAAATGTAGTGACTAGCACGTGAACGTCAATTTCAAAGCTCATAAAATAGCTATTGATCCTTGTAATCTACAGACCTAATTCTATAAATAGGCTTTAAGGCTAAGACTAGCAGGAAGTGAGGAAGGAATAAAATAGAAAATTGAATCCAAGACCTGATTCAATTAACCATAAAAGGAGGAACAATGAAGAAGGATCAGATCACTAGGTGGACATTGAAAGATGTAAACTTTTAATAGTGTGACTTGTTTCTTTGCATTGATAAAAACAAATGGGCAAATGCCTCTAAGTTCTAGCCTATTTTTAATAGATTTCAATGCAACATGATGTGTTACTATTCTCGAGTCCTTGAAGAGGCTACATAAGGGACTCTCTTGTTAGTGTAAAAGATATCTCTTTTTGACAATCAGAAATGAAACTCTACCCAAATTGAAAGGCATTATTGAGACTTTGAGCTCAGATTATTGATCATATTTTGTTATTGGAATAAGAAATCAAGTGGCTTTTTAGACTTTATGCTGTAATATCTTTGTTGTTGAGGAAACTGTTCTTATGTCTTTTTCCTTGATATATTTTTTGTTACTTTAATTCAACAAGCAGAATTAGTGAAAGTAGTTAGGAAGGTGTCCTGAAGAGTCAACTATGGAGAGACTTTGTGACCCCATAATTGCCTTTAGTGTGTTTTCTTTTCATTTCTATGTAAAGGACCTTGGGACAACTTTGTGCCCTCATTGTCCTTCGTATCTTACTCTTGAGCAATTCAGGTGGAGAATTTGTACTGCATCTCAATTTTCTAGTTACTATGTCCTTCGTTATACTTTGCATTTACTACTAGGAGTATTCTTGTGGTTTGCTAAATAGTTCTTCTAAAAGAAGAGGAGTGCTTTCTATCATTTCCCTTGAGATTTCTCCTTTGATTTACATGCATCATCTCTGAAAAAAGAGAGATGGATGGTTTGTCTTACCCTTGAGTATTATTTTCTCTCTCTCTCTATCTCTCTCTCTCTCTCTATATATATATATATAGGGAACCTCCCCTTTATGAGAGGAGAGATTAGTCTCCTTTTGATGTGGTAAACCTACACATTTGGATGACCAATCTTCCTACTTTGGCTGATCAGACCTATTTTGTTTATCAGTACATTGATTGACAAAATATTCAACCAATAGGTTTTGGTGACTCTGCTGGGGATATACATATTTTTGTGCAATTTGGAACCTCAAGTTTTAGATTGAAACATCACCTATGTCTTACCCATTATCATTATAACCCTTATCCATTACAAATTTTGGTGACTCCATTACTTGTCTTACCCATTATCCATTTATTGCCTTACCATCTTCCTCCACCTCCATTATTTTATCTGGTCTACAAAACTAGAGCTGTTGGGAAAGCATGCACAATTTAAAGCCTCAAGATTTAACTAAAGCAAGGTTAATTATTTTCTATTTTTGTTTCACAATCTGTCATATTCAAGGTATACATGAAGCTAAAGGGATAAAGGTATCATTGACCCTGTATTTGAGTTAGTACAACAAAGTGATTTTGATCTATTTCCTTCACCATCTCATCTCCAATGAACCAAGAGCTTTCCTCCTACTAAAGTCAGATCTCCATTGCCAGACGAAGGATCCACTTCTACTATTGAAAAGCTTTGCCAATAATTACCCCTTTGAGATTTTTTATTCCTCCTTTTCATAATCCTACAATGGTAGTTCAAGGCCTCTAGGGTAATGCTTTTGGTCCTCTCAATCTTACTCTGCCTCTACACGAGCTTCCACATAGTTCAAGGAATAATTTCCCCAAATTATATGGTGATGGGAAAGTGCATCTTGATGAACACATTGCAGCCTTTAGCATAGCTTGTGGAGTAATCAGAGTAGAATTTGAAGATGTAGCAGTCAGGTTATTTGTAGAAACATTACAAGGTGCTACTACAGATTGGTTTTATCATCTATAGGCTCAGTCAGTAACTTATTGGAATACCCTCAAAGCTAAGTTTGAAGCCATATTCAAACCTATAGAAGATACACATGCACTTCTGGCTCAACTTACATAGATGAAGAAAGAGCCTCATGAACCAATGAGAGACTTCATAGCCAAATTTGACAAACTAAGGAATAGAATTCCTATAATTGCTTGACCTACAACTGAGAATCTCAAATGCTTCTTCATTAATTCTCAATTACCTGAGGTCAGTTTTCTTTTGAGATGTGCTGGTCAAATAGATTTTGCTATAGCTCAACTTTTGGCCACTGAGGTAGAAAATGATCTCATCTTAGTAAGGAAGATAAGAAGAGATCCAAATAGAAATAGACCATCATCTTTTGAATATTCATCTACATGCACCATTGATCCAATGGTGCAAAAGCTGGCAAATGAACTCCAAGCCTTGAAAAGACAAATGGCATAAGGAATGTCTTCTGCTCCTTCATACAAAGATATGCCAAGAAGGACATTCCCAAATTAGTCATATCAGGGCAATGTTGCTAGGAATCAAGGGCAGCTAGATCATATTCCTCTCCCACAAGGGAAACTTGCCCTTGAAGCTCCTCTAGCCAACTCAATAGTTGGATATTTGGAAATAGAACATGCTTTCTCTTTGCAACCTGAGTTTGAACAAGAAAATAACATTGATCTCTTCATAAAGGATCAAGAAGAATCAGCTGGCAACTCCCACATTGGTTTCTTGAACTACCAGGATGAACCCAGAAGCAAAGGAGAAGCTATTAATGGATCACATGTAGTGTTTACCAGGTCCAAGAACCAATCAATCTAGCAAGCTGATAAGAAGAAGATAGAGGAGCAACCTCAACCAATAATTACAATTGCTAAGTGTGGAACCACTCTACCTTTTCAATCAAACGATCTGGTGATCACCCAAAATGTAAGTACATCAATTTCACCTTCACCTTCTACTTCAATTTCACAAACCAGCCCTCCTCCCATCCCTCCTAAAAACCAAAAGGTTGAAATGCTTTCCTTTGTTCCTAGTTCAATTCAGCCATTTGACATAATCAATCATGTCAAAAAGACCAAAATTTAAATGTCTGAATTTGAATATTTGCAGTCCAATCCTAATCAATTGGATAAGTTAGTCAAATGTGTCAAGAACCAAACCATCCCTGAAAGACAATAGGTTAAGAAAATAATTCTTAATTCTCTAAAGAACATGCCCATTCCAAATAATCTTGTTAATACTCCTCCAGATGCCCTTGGGAAAATAGAACCTTTCTATGTTTTCTTATTGATAAATGGTTATCAACTCAACAATTGCATCATTGATTCTGGGGCATCTAACAATGTCATCCCTAATAAACTAGCTAAGTCTCTGGGCCTCACACTGACCAAGACATTTGGGAGATGTTTCTCCATGGAAAACAAGCAAGTACCATTGTTGGGGAAAATCAAAGATGCCCAATTTGCATTGACAGCCTTTCGAAACAAGAGAATCAAGATGACTGTCTTAGTGGCTAACGTCCTAGCATCCTATGGCATTTTGCTTGGATGAAATTTCTGTAAGGACATGGGAGGAGAACTAATCATGGACCTATCTAAAGCAAGGATCCCTATCCAAGGCATAATGAAGAGAGTGATCCCTAAAAAGGAGGCAAAATATGTGGTCACCCAAACATCAACCCCTATAGCACAAATTCTGTTTGAGTCTTCAGGCAGGGGTAATTATTTCTTTACCACAGAGGATGTTCATGTTTCTATAGATGAAATTCCTATAGCTAAAAATCCAAGAATTGATCCAAACAAGACTTTATGAGAATTGGTAGGGCATAGTACAAGTAAGGAAGGATCTTCCATCTCTAATGAAGAGAAATCTGATAGGAGATCAACTTCTGATGATGATTCGATCTTGAATTCCAATGGCAGCAATTTTTCCACCAATGATGGAGTTGAGACTGTGTTGATATCTCTTCAAGGAGATATTCTTCCTTCATGCAATTTGCAAGTCAACAACACCAACAACATAGTTATATGTGAATCTCTATTGCTCAGATTGAAGATTGCTCAAGATGAAAAAATCAAACTCCTTCACATCAAAGGAGATGCTAAGCTGATAATTTGTCAGGAGTTTGACATGGACAATCCAATCATATGCTGGATTGAACTAGAAGAATAACCAATTATGGTAATGGACCATGCTACTGCAAATCAAAATTAGGCAAAGGAACCTTTGCCAAGAAAGCAAGGAGTTATGGCTTTCAAATTGAAGACCACATCCTACCATGGGGAAAAAAGAAGAAAGAGTCAATAGGAAGATGCAAAAAATCAGTTTCTTGGTGGAGAGCTCCATTCACCCGTCACAATTTCTGGGGACAAAATGTCTTCTTATTGGTTTACCAAGATGGCACACTATTTTCACTCTCTCAAGAAGCAACATCTGAAATACTTTAATTCTTGAAGTATCAGATCACTTCATCTATACATATGTATATTTGTATAGTTTTTAATTCTATTTTGTTTTGTTTGTTTTCATTTTTTATGCCTTCAATTTCTAGGTAACATGACTCCATAGCCCAATGGTACACATGAAGACATTGGAGATTCTAGATTCTACTCCCTTCAATTCTTTTTGAAATTGATAGAAGTTCCCCAACTGGAGCCAGCTATTGTCCCCCAAAAATATCACTCATTTTTTGGACAACATTTGAACTATTTTGGTCCTACAGACCAAAATTGTCTCTTTCGTTTCCAAAATTTGTCTTGGGCATTCAGATTCCTCATTTTTCAAACTTCTCAGGAATCTATGAACTCTACAGGCTTGAATCTATGGAATTTGCAGGCCAAGTTCAATGGGCTTTATAGGTTGATTTCTATAGACTTGATTTCTATGGACTCTGTAGGCAAGTTCATTTCTACAGGTTCAAAGGCTTCTGTAGGCTGGTTCAATCAAAAGAATCAGTTTCCAATACTTAGTCATTTTCAGGATTGGTTTAGCACCTTGGTTCAAAAGTTCAACATCATCAAAAAGAGTTAGGTGCTTCATCAAGGTTCAAGGTTCAATGGATTCAAAACACTTATAAAAAAAAGGTGGCTTGAACCATTGAAACATTGAACCATTGAAGCACTTTGGTTCAAAGGTTTAATGAGTTCAAGATTCAACAGGTTAAATCAAGCAGTTCAATGCTTTGGTTCACTCAGTTGGTTCATCCACTTGGTTCAATGCTTTGGTTCATCTGCTTAGTTCATCACTTTGGTTCAATCAAATGGTTTGTCAATTGGTTTAAAGGCTTCATTTAAACTGTTGAACTAAAGCTTGGTTCAATAGTTGGTTCAATGCTTCGATTCATTCAATTGAACCATCGACTTGAACCATTTTGGTTCAAAGCTTGGTTCATTGGCTTCGTTTAATGTTTGGTTCAACCAAGTGGTTCAATGCTTTGGTTCAATCAAATGGTTCACTCAGTTGGTTCAATCAAAGGGATCATCGACTTGGTTCAAAGCATGGTTCAAATCTTGGTTCAAAGGAGCAATTCAATGCAAAAGTTCAAGAGAGCTTCTCGAAGGACAATTGCCCTTGTGGAGGAAACTTGAGTGATAAAATCACCCTTCAGAAGGGTCATTTTCAAGGAAGCCGCAAAGGTAATTCTTTTAGATTTTTATTTAAGGTAGTCAAAAAAGACTAAGGCAAGAAACAATTCTTTCAAACTTTTTGTCTGAAGGAATTTCTTCAGACAAAAAGTCTGAAGGAATTTAGGAAAGTAGCTACAGGAGGAAAACCCAAATGATATTTTGAAGGCAAATTGATCAGAACAATTCCATAGACTTTTTGTCCATGGTAAATGTCTACAGACAAAAAGTCCGTGGGAAATGGCCATGGACTTTTTGTCCACAAGAATTTGTCTGCAAACTTTTCTCCATAGGAATTTTGTCCATGGGAATTTATTCATAGAATTTTGTCTACGGGAATTTGTCCACAGAGAAATCCTAGGGAAAATGCCCATGGAGACAGTCTATAGGAAAGCTGCGAGAGACTGTCGAGGATAAAAGGTTGCCAGAGGACCCCGAAGGGCAAGTGCCCTTGCAGGGGACTCTCGATTGCCAAATTAAAGGGTCACCTTCCCTTCAGGAAGATGTAAAACTAGAAATCTTAAGGGTCACCTTCCCTTTGAGAGGATGCAAAATAGGAAAAATTAAGAAGGACCAAGGGATGACATGCCCGAAGACGTCAAATTCAAGACAACGAACTAGCCATTAGAAACATAGTGATGGGCGTACAAACATAAATTTCAAAGCTCATAAAATAGCCATTGATCCTTGTAATCTACCAACCCAAATGCATTCATAGGGTTTAAGGCCAAGACTAGTAGGAAGCGAGGAAGGAACATAATAGAAAATTGAATCCAGGACCTGATTTAATTAACCAAAAAAGGAGGAACGATGAAGAAGGATTAGATCACCAGGTGGACATTGAAAGATGCAAACTTTTAATAGCATGACTTATTTCTCTGCATTGATAAAAATAAATGGGTAAATGCCCCTACATTCCAACCTATCTTTTTAACAGATTTCAATGCAACATGATGTGTTACTGTTCTTGAGTCCTTCTTGAAGAGGCTATATAAGGGACTCTCTTGTTAGTGTAAAAGATATCTCTTTTTTACAATCAGAAATGAAACTCTACCCAAATTGAAAGGCATTACTGATACTTTGAGCTCAGATTGTTGATCATATTTTGTTATTGGAATAAGAAAGCAAGTGTTTTTTTGACATTGTACTGTAATATCTTTGTTGTTGAGGAAACTCTTCTTATGTCTTTTTCCTTGATATATTTTTTGTTCCTTTAATTCAACAAGTAGAATTAGTGAAAGTAGTTAGGAAGGTGTCTTGAAGAGTCAACTGTGGAGAGACTTTGTGCCCCCATAATTGCCTTTACTATGTTTTCTTTTCATTTCTATGTAAAGGACCTTGGGACGACTTTGTGCCCTCATTGTCCTTCGTATCTTACTCTTGAGCAATTCAGGTGGAGACTTTGTGCTGCATCTCAATTTGCTAGTTACTATGTCCTTGGTTACTCTTTGCATTTACTACTAGGAGTATTCTTGTGGTTTGTTGAATATTTCTTCTAAAAGAAGAGGAGTCCTTTCTATCATTTCCCTTGAGATTTCTCCTTTGATCCACATGCATCATCTTTGAAAAAAGAGAGATGGATGGTTTGTCCTACCCTTGAGTATTATTTTTTGTTTATATATATATATATATATATATATATATATATATATATATATATATATATATATATATATAGGGAACCTCCCCTTGATGAGAGGAGAGATTAGTCTCCTTTTGATGTGGTAAACCTACACATTTGGATGACCAATCTTCCTACTTTGGCTGATCAGACCTATTTTGTTTATTGGTATGATGATCAACAAAATATTCAACCAATAGGCATTAGACTCATACATGAAAATAAGACTTGAGATGAGTACTCTACCTAAGATTGACAAAAAAACCTAGAACCTTTTAATCTTTTAAGGACTACAATAGCCTCATCACATAGATAAAGATAACACACACATAAACAATAAGCAAATACACATGTACTGATAGATAGTTATTAGAAACCAAGCAATCAAGAAAACAACTATGTATAACTAACTTAAACTTGGCTTTCTCCTCCTGGATCAAATGGAAAGTTTCTTATATCCTTTACTCCATGATATGATCCAATTTAAAGCATAAGCTATTGATCATGTTTTATTCTTGTTTTATCAGCTCCTTATTTGATCACCATTATCTTTTTCTTGACCTCATATGGCTCTACAACAACAAACATGTCTCCAATATAGACATATTCATCTTGATTTTCAATTTTCACCTCAAATTGTAGTCTATCTTTATCAATGTGAGAGTTTTCCAAGCTAGTTACATCTTGGTTGAGAAGTGCAGTAACCTCAATCTTTATTTTATGGATCCTCAAAAATAATCTTTTGATCAATTTGGAAGGTTCCATATTCATCATACATTGGTAGAATTTGAAACTAAACCTCCTGAAGATGGTATTCAAGACATACTAGCTCACTAAGAACCTTGCATTCCTCCTCAAAAACTTCATCTCGTTATTCGTAAGGTACTTACTTATCAAGTTATTTAAGCTCCTTGACCATGTCCAAGTAGGACTAACTCATGTCATTAGGACCTTGGATCTACTCTTGAGACTCAATAAGGCCAACTTCCATAGTGTTCTCCTTAGAACCCTTCTTGAGATTTTCACCATGCTCATTATCCAAGTTGACAATTTTAGCATTCTCTTGATGAGGTGGAGAAATATCATCTAAACTTGAACAAAAAATATCTAGGTCTTCCAAAAATTTAATCTCTTCATGATCAATAAAAAATACATGTACCTCACTATCATTACCACTCTTACCATCTCCTTGCAAAAATGCATGCCAATCAAGTGCTTCTAACTCTCCAATAGGGTCATCACAAGGCTCATTTTCTAATACAACTTGATCATCTTCATCCTCTATGGAGAATGGAAGTTCAGTATTCCATTCAATTTATAGTTCATCTTATTTTTTTGATTCTAAATCTAAATTATCCTCTCAAAGTTACAAAACATTAGTGCTACTTTCACTTGAGACCTCAACCTATTGTTATATTCCATTATTCAAATCCATCATGTTGAGTTATTCAATCTCATCTAAGGACTCATGGTAAAATTTCTACCAAAGATCATCCAAATATATTGAAGTTTTCTTAGCTTCAACAATGGGTTCATGAGGTCTATTTTCATGACTATCTCCTAGAAGAGAAGTTGTTTGTGTTTCACCCACCTTAAGGCCATGCCATTATGACTACTCTACATCATCAAACCTCCCTTTAGGCTCAAAATATGAGCTGATGGGATAAATAGGAGTATAAATAGTGATTCCCTCATCATAGGTGCTTGAAGTATCCTTTTTAAGTAAAATTAGAACCCACTTGCATCTGAAACATAATCAAGCTCTTGAAGGACTATCACCTCATCAATTTTATCTATAAAGTTCCCTCTCACATTTGAATGCTCCAATTCTTCCTTCAAATCAAATAGATTCTCCCTACTTGGAGCCTTATGAGTATCAAGTTGATCATGATGTTATTGAATAAATGGAGAAATATAATCAATTGAAGACACTACATTCTTCCTTTTCCACTCCTTAATTACTTTGTCAAACCTAGGTGCATCTTGATTCTCATGAATGACTATAGTATGAAGGATAGATGAATAACTTTAAAAACCTAAAATATCTCTTGAAATAGCCTCCATACACTCCTCTTCATTTAGATTCTCCTCATCTACTCTCTAAACTATAGGTCCTCCCTCAAATAGGGATATGGTAGGAGGAAAAGAATTCTCAACTGGTGGAGTAGGAACATAAAGATTTATATTCTACTCTTGATTAATTTTAGGGTGTGACGAGGAACTTTAAAATATTGTTAAATTCTTAGGCCTGGTACTCAAAACTTTTTTCTCTCTTTGCATAGCTAGACATCCATGGAAAACTTGAGCTTGAGGAACATGTGAGGGGATTTGAAAGCTTGGGAATATCTTTGTCATGAATTTTATAACCTTCATATCTTCTTGATTTGGGTTTGGAATTAGAGTAGTGGTCAAAGGATATTGACATGGGGTAGAAGTAGGTATAGGCTCACAAGATTTGTTGCATTGATATTTATGCTCCTTCAAGGCCAATATCTCACTAGCAATGATTTGATTCATGTTTTTTAACTCCTCTAGCTCATCAAATAAACTAGGTGTATCTTGGAAGGGTGATTGGGGAGGGAAGGAGGGGTAGTAATTATAATATGAAGGATACCAAAGAGGTTCATAGGGTTCACAAGGATGGTAAGGGTGATGTTTTTGGTAGTTAGGAGTATAACAAGGTTCATAAGGCTACTGAGTTATGTGGTTTGGCTATCAAGGGGGCTAGTAAGGAGTACCATAAAACTAATGTAAGTCATCATCCAACTTATAGGGGCCAATATAGGATTGGTAAGGTTCATAGTGTGGTTGGTATGGGTTATCATAGGGAAGATAATGAATTGTAGAACATACATCTCCTCTATATCCAGCCATCAAATGTCATGAGGAAAACAATGAAAAAGAAAACTATCAATAATTGTTATTCTTACCCTTAGGTGAAGACCTTCTGATGACCCTTGGCATGATGCCTTAAGTGATAATCTACTACCATAATTATTTTATTTCCTTGAGGTCATCGAATAATGAGAGTGTATGCTCCAAGCTCCTTGAATTTTGGTTCCGCTAGGCATGCCAAAAACTATTATCAATCTAGATTGCACCCTTGAGGTAGTGGTGTTTTAGACCTACCTCATCCATATGATACATAGGATTGAAACTAGGTATGGGTAGGATCAATACCTAAACCTACTAAGTTTTTAATGAAAAGAAATACAGAGATGCATGAAATAAAACATAAGCTAAGGGAGGTGCTACACCAACATGTTTTGTCCACTCTAACTGACCCTTCAACAACACTTATGAACAAGACAAGGAGTAGTGATTACATTACTCTCTCTTGGAGATTATTAAGCATAAATACTTGACATAAAGGCTATGATAAGTGGATAAAACTTGAGGATGATGAATGGGAGGCATATTTTCATGACACTACCAATCAAATTCTACTCCAAACACAATCATAAACACTTTCACACACCATATGACATGTTTAAACAATATCCTAGCAAAAAAGTGAGAATATAGACCTATAAAGGAAGATAAGATTAAAAACTTATGCAAATAAATAAGTATGAAATAAACTCAATTATCATAAATAATCTAAACTAATCCTTATAGTCATTCAAAGGTTTACAAGGTACAATTTTGATAGAGTTTCTTCATACCCAATTGAGGGATCCATACAATGTCATTTTAACATCAATTCATATAATAATAGAGAGAAAGGGAGGAATAATTTTGTGTTTAAGTGTGGAAAAGAGGACATAATGTCCATCATTCACTCAATCAATGGTTACAAGGAGCCTCATAACTCCTCTCATGGATTACCTTGACTATATAATGGCCTTCAATGAGAGTATGGCATAGGAAATGATCTAGTGGGGGATCCTTCATTTTGGTTGACTAAATTCAAAGTGTAAGTTATCCAAACTATTATACCACTTACTTTATTAGCAGTTACAATGGTGGCAATGTGGTATAGTTGGCCTCCATGGATCATTAAACAACCTACCTCTCCGTTTGCATGTCAATAAGGCTTAAGAAACTTACCCACCTTCTATAATAGACATGAAATGTTCCTAATCACCTCCATGGATAAGTCATAAAAAATTTTATGACCCTAAATTTACTCTCTTATCATCCCTCTACACTAATAAGCATCTTCCTTAGTTGATGAAATAGTCCTACTAGGCAACAACGCCTAGTCACTCAGTACTAGTTATTTGGATGGCCATGAGGCTTGCATATAACTTTAAGAATGGGTAAGTGAGCATGTTTCAAGTCTAAAAAATCATATCACACCATGAAATATTCATTTAAATTAGTGCACACCTACAATTCTTTTTCATTTAGTTGACTAGGTCACCTTTCACTAGCACTTGTAGACTACCTCATTAGTCTAAGCCTATAACAGTCCTCGCTAGGCTTGATCCATACACCATACAGTCTAAAAAATATAAATAGTGGATTATTTAGGTTTTAATGAGACTTAATTATACCACAAAAACCATTTCAAGACAAAACTTTTCATTTGAGAAACACATTTTCCCCATTAGGTCACTATGAGAGGTTTAAAAAGGGTTTAGAGGCTCCACTAGTCATAACAATGATTCATAGAGTTAGGATGACTAAGAAACAAATAAATTACAATAAAAATCATTAAAAAACCCCCTATATCATCTCAAAATGACACTCCATCCCACACAACTACTCTTGCAAGTACCAAGCAACATTATGTCCTCTTCGAGCTCCAAAATAGTGCAAACAACATTTTTGAGGTGGTTGGAGGTGTTAATGATATTTCATAGATATTTGGGGGTTTTATGAGGGAAAACATGCCAATATTATTAATTATATAACCCCTTACATATTACTTAATGAGATCATATCCACATGAAATGTCTCTATATAGTTTTGAACATAAGAAGATAACTAAAATTGACTACCCAACTGTAGTCATATAAACTATCCAAAATGGTAGTTTGAGTGTGGTTTATGACACCTTATACATAGATCCTTTTTTAATGATCTTGTGACCTTTAAATTCATATTTTTATTCATTACCAGTCATCCAAAACCTTCTAAATATTCATTCCACCTTAGGTAATTTGTTTTCCCTATAACAATCTTGATCCCCTAGGTCCTAAGCCTATAAGACAAGAGCATCAAACTTAGACTACAGTGTCAGACCCTAAATTGTCCCATTTTTGGCATTCTTATCCATTTTCACTTTGAGCCCCAATAATCATTTCCATCTAGTCCTTATCCTTAATTAGGTTGGCTTAGAATAAAGACATTTGACCCATGATCAATTGTTCCCTATAAAAGCCCACTCAAAGTTCATTTACAAGGGAGGTGACCAAAATTAAAAATAAAATAAGAATATAAAAAAAGGACTAAGGCAATCTTCCCTATTATTTGCAAACAATCACCCAACATAGCAACAAACATACTCAAACCCTCATACCAGTCCTGAGCCACCTCAAACACTATCAAATTAGCATTTGCATTTGTATCACACTATTGCACAAAGCACGTTAGGTGAGAGAAATAAATATGGCATAATCCCTTTTTGGAGTATTATTATGTAGGTAGCATGCCCACACAAGGATGTCAATTACATATTTAGTGCATATTACACACTAACCCCCCCTTTCTCAAGTGTTTTAGATATTATTTTATCAAGCATGATGGAGGGTTAGGGTTTGAAGATCAAATCAGTTCTATAGTGAGATCCATTGACAATTAGCACTCAATATTTCATAGGTAGGCTCATATATAAACAATGCAAAAACCCATAAATTTTTAGGTCTCTATGACCAATTTGGACAATAGTGGTAGGAATGGAAAATAATGTCAGACACTAAAGCATCCACTTTTTAGTGCTCCTATCCTTTTGTTGAATGAAAGCTAGATTTAGGTTTATGACACCTTCCCAATCCTGCATAGTTGTTTTCAACCTCTATATCAATCATCTTAGTCTATTTTCTAGCTAAGTTATATTTCTTCCTATTTATTTCTATTTTTAGAAAGATGAAAAAGATAAATAATTACACAAATTAGGACTGTAACTATTTATATATTCTATACTAATTTATTAATCTAGACCCTTAACTAAAATAGGAATAAAACTCCATTATTATAAAAAAAAAGCTAAATCATTTTGGTGAACCTGACTTACTTCGTTTACACACAAAAACCCTAGAAACCTTAGGGTAAACTATTTGCTGATTTAAGTAGTCTTTTTTTTTTTTTGTATTTATAAATTAGAATTTCACATTTAATTTTTAAATTTTACCATAGTAATTTTAAAAATTATTTATTTCAAACCCTAGTTGCCTATACTAGGTCTGAGTATTTTCAAACCCTAGCCTAGGGTTATGAAATTTAAATTTTGACTTTTACTCATTGGGCTAAATATTTGAATTTAATTAACCATGATTTACTTATGCAAAGTTTTCTAGTTTCTCTTGCATACTTATTTACTTTCATTTGGCATGAATTCAAAAATGACATAAATACATATATACATGCTATTTTAAGACCAATTCAAATATATGTCATATTTCATCACTTATTTAACATGTTATCTCTCTATTACGTGTAATGAAATTATGAATGAAATCATTACATACTTATAAGATCCATTACATAAGCTAACAACCACCTGTCAAGTTTCAATTCCATATCTTATGCACAGGAAAGAATTTCCTTCTCCTGTTTTCCCCCAAAAGAGTGATATCACCCCTCAAAAAGGTGAGTCAACCTATACTAGTTTTCCTAATGTATACATTTAGTGTATATCTTCTTTAAACCATCTTCAACATATGTGCTTACATGTTGAATCAGAAGAAACCAAGGTTTACACTTCTGAGACTCTAAGGGATCAAATCACTAGTATGAGCAAGTTGATTTCAAATTTACAAATGCATAATCAAATATTACATGAAAATATTATAACATTGGAAAATCAAATTATATTACCAAAGCCTCAAAGGCACCCTAGTGTAAATCATGTATATGTACCTTCACCTAGTCAATGGTTGCAAGCAATGTTACATATCAAAACAATAAATCAAAATAAATTAACTATATAAATAGTGATTCAAAAACCATTCAAAGATAAAATAAGAGCTCAAGTAAGGTACTAAGTGAAATAATTAAATCTAAGTTGATCAAACTACCTCTTCTACATCTAGTGAGAATATCCATATATTATTGTGCATATCATAAAATGCATGGGCATCACACATATTCATGTTTGGCATTAAAAAATATATACAATAGATAATTGATAATGAGGACCCTATATAAGGTAAATAAATCAAGCAATCCATAGTGACACAAGAACACATTCACAAAGGGTCAAATTTAGAAATAATACAAAAGTGGTTACCAAAGCATAACTCAAAACAACAAATGGATAAAAAAGCAAAATTAGAGTAAGAAATAGTACTAAAAGCATAGGTATAGCATGAAAAAGATGTAAAGCAACCTCTCCAAAATGAGGCTCAACTTTCAAAGTAGTATGGGTTTGGTCAAAAATATCTACAATAGTTTAATTATCAAGGGTAAGGGTTGGGCAAGCATGCTCAAAGCATCACTACTCCTATTCTATCATTTGATAATGTTTGTCACCAATTTTTGGTATTTATTGAACATCCTAAGGTAAATCATTCATAGACACAATTTATCAAAGGAAAAGATCCAGATACAACAAAAGTTAACACTAGCATTCCATTGGTTGAAAATCAAGATGATAATGATGAGTGGAATAATACGTGTTATTATGATTTCCAAGATACCAACAAAGAATCTGAATATTTAGAGTCATATTTACAACCATTCCCTCATGCTTCCCAATCATGCATGATTCCTTTCCTTGATACAAGACACCATGATAGGGATTCTCTTATGAAACTCATCATTATGTATCATTTCTTCTTAGTCTTTCTTGTATATAGCTTCTTTTCACTTTTTTTTTTACATAATTTCCTTATGATTTCTTGTACATAACTTATTTCAAAAATAACAAAAACAATATAATATTTCAAAATACAAAAACATTAAAATAACTCAAAACACCAAAAACATTTCAATTATATGCATTTTCCATTATTTACATTTATACTACCATGCTAGACTTACATTTTATTTTTCTATGCTATTGTTTGTCAATTTATCTACATTACCATGCTTTATTTAATCTTATTTGAGTGTATGCAGTGACACCTAGATCTTTGATTGCTTCACTCTACCCATTAATGGGGCATCCTACTTATACATTCAAGACATACATCGACATATCTACCAACCAGGGGCATCTTACACATAACTACACCATCCAGGTTATGTAATTCCTAAACCACACACTATAGTTATCATATTGATGTAAATTACTTACTAGCTTACACAAATTATTCTATTGACACTCACTAGTATATAACACTTGTGTATGTCTTAGCATCTACCTAGTCTTGTACTATATATTTTGCATAATTTCACTTCTTGCTTTGATTAGTTAGATGCAATAATATTTCTAGCATTTACATGTTTTCCTTTCTTGCTTTTAGTAGATAGATGTGATTGCATTTCTTAGTTCCTATTTTTTACTCTTATGTGTGCCTTCAGACATTTGCCAATGTCCTTTACTTGTACTCTTATATGTGCTTATGGCCCTCATTCTAATTTTACTTATTTAAAATTATATGTGTATTTGGGCATTTAAATATGCCTTTTAAGCTCACTTTCATAGTTTGAGTGACATGTGCCCATGTCCCTTGTTTGCTTATCCCCTTGGCCTATTTTGTATGATTCTTGCTTCTTGCCTTACATGCTTGTTTGATTCTCAGTTATTTTAAATGCCATGATCTACATCATGCATTATCTTTCTCTCTTAGATGCCATGATGGACATCATACTCCATCCCTCCTTAACAACTAATAATTAACAACTAACAACTAGCCAAATTTCTAGTTTTAGTTTAGTATATTGCACATGCTATTACATTGTTACATCTATCTAGGCATACCCTTGTTGATCTAATAATCTCCAATACAAACTATGATATATCTTAAGACATATTTTGGATTATCATTTATATACCATGTGTTTCATAACATACCACACTTACATGGCTCTTTATTTTGAGGGTAGTCATTGTAGGGTCTTCATTTCTACCCTTAGAAGAGGAAGCAACAAATAGGGGTTTTCTCACAGAGATCAAAACCTCCTACCAGTCAAAAATTAGTTTTTAGAACACTCATAATAATAATAAAAGTTCAAAACACATAGAGTAGACCAAAAAAATAGTGATGAATATATAATAGTCATTAGAAATAGTAAAGGACAAGAGCACTAGAATTGGACAATAACACTAGACACCAAAGTGCCCAACTTTTAGTGCTCTTGTCTAAATAGCCAAAAATCCATAATTTCCAAAAACAAATAGAAAGGTAAGGTCAGTTAAAATTTTGTCAACTATAATATAGTTCAAATTGGGTAGTTTTAGTATAGTTTTACTTATATTATCTAGATATAGAAGGCATCATGTGTAGCATGATGGCTCTCACTTTTAGTTCTAGATTAGGTAGTTGGTACAACTTCTAGATCAGAACCCATGTTATGGACACTAGTGATTGGGGGCAATGTGCATGGCACATTTGACTTCTTTTATTTATAGTTCATTATATTGCCCAGGTATTCTCAATAGTTATATGATTTATTCCATCTACAAGTATATGGCATCATTTTAGAGTGGCTTTCATATAAGTCTAGTTCTTAGTTTTGGAGTGGCTTTCATACAAGCATAATCTCCACCTTTTAGAGTGTCCAATATTGGCCTAGTTATTAGTACACATTCAACTATACCTGACACATTATCATATTACAGAGCATTCATGGGCTTCATGAGCCATCTCATATGACACATGTTCATACTAGTATCAGTTTATAGATACACACTTAGGTGGGTAATGATGGAGCCACAGGACTAGCTAGCCTTTGTATTCTTGAGCCACCTACTTAGAGGGATTGGACACATAGTCTAAAAATTAATTAACACATTCATAATCACATAAATTCACTTAGTGGGAGATGATAGAACCAAAGGTCTAGCCATTTTATTCTTGAGCCACCCTTAGGGAATTGATCACTCAGCTCTGTTTGTAATATTACTCTTGGTATAACACATACCCAACATCACTCAACATCACTCATCATCAATCAACACCACAATAGGTTTTGTATTGGTTCGTGTACCCAATGAGGTGTATTCATTCCTTTCTCTTCCTCTCTCTTTTACCCAAATTTTGTATGTTCTTATTTGAGACATAGAATGTTTAGTAAGAACTGATCTACTCCTTATTTTCCTTTATATATTTACCTTTCATGTTGTGCTCTCTCTATACACACTCAACATCACACATCTTCAGGGGATTTACCCTTATAGGTAAGTTCAGGTATGCTTTCTTATTTTCCTTTATCATAGTATTTTGCTTTGATACATCACTATAATAAATGGGGGGAAATGTAGTCATATAAAATGTCCAAATTGGTAGTTTGAGTGTGGTATGTGACACCTATCGATAACTACTTTTTGCATGATCTTGTGACCCTTTTAGACATATGTTTGCTCATTAACATTCATCCAAAACCTTATAAGTGATCATTACACCTCAGCCAAGTTATTTTTCCCATACTAATCCTGATCCCCTAGGTCTCAATTCTATAGGATAGGAGTGCCAAAATCAGACTACAACATCAAACCCTAAAGTGTCCCATTTTCAGTGCTCGCATCCATTTGCACTTTGAGCTATAATGGTCATTTTCATTTGGTCCTTATCCTTAATTAGGTCATCTTAACATGAAGACATCTAAACCATGACCAATTGTTCCCTATAAAATCCCACTCAAATCTCATTTACAAGGGAGGTGAGCAAACTGACAAAACAAGCAAGAATATAAATAAAGAACTAAGACAAACTTCCCTATTCTTTACACACAGTCACCCAACACAATAGTAAACATACTCAAACCCTCATACCAGTCTTGAGCCATCTCAAACACTATCAAATTGGAATTTTCATCCACATCACACTATTTCACAAATCACATTATGTGGGATAACTACATATGGCTTGATTCCTCTTCAGAGTATTGGTATGTAGGTAGTGTGCACACACAAGGGGTGTAGATTCCACGTTCAATGAATATTACACACTAACCCCTATTTATCAAGTGATTCAAATATTTTTTTATAAATAATGATGTAAGGTTATGGTTTGAATATCAAATCATCTCTAAAAAAACAATCAACACTCAAGATTTCATAGGTAGGCTCATACAAGAACCATGCAAAAACCTAGAAAGTTTCAGGTCTTTGTGACTAGTTTAGATAATATGTGTAGGAGTATATAATAACATTGGAAACCAAAGTGTCCTATTTTTGGTTCTCCTATCCTTTTTTTTAATACAATCTAGATTCAAATTCATGACATTGTCCCAGTTCTGCACATCCAATTTCAGCCTCTATCTTAGCCATCTTAGCATGTTTCTAGCTAAGTCATATTTATCCTTATTTATTGCTATTTTTATAAAGGTAAAAAAGAAAAATAAATTATAAAAATCAGGACTATATTTATTTCAATATTCTTTACTAATTTATTAATCTTGACCCTTAACTAAAATAGGAATAAAACTCCATTATTCGCAAAAAGTTAAATCACTGGCCTAATTAAGAGCTCGAGAGAGGTGCATTTGATTAAGGAGGTGTGAAAGAGTTTGGAATTTGGTTATAAAAACTCTTAGATGTCTATGAAACCATAACTTATGAATTACCATGTTTTATCTTCTTGTTTAACCATTAAAACTCTTTGCATACCACTCATACATTTTCCTAGGGTTTGTAAGCTTCATGGCATGGTGACCCTACAGGTTTATAAGTCTATATTTTTACCTATTTTTTGAGTTTAAAACCCATATAATTACCTTATGAAATTTCCATAACCACACTATGATTTTTTCCAATATAAAAAACTCCCAAAACATGTAAATTCCCTTCATTTACCATGTGTAGGCTTGTACATACCTATTCAGGCATACGAGGCCTAATTAGCCTATCAAGGTTATTAACTTTGTTTTAGAGGGATATAACATTAAATTTAGACTTATAATTCTTAAAAAACAAGTAAAGATATATTTTTTCACTCTTTCACTTCACCTCCATGAATGGTTCCTCACACTTTCACTCTTCTTTGTGACCCTACCTGTAGGTGTTCAATTAGGTCTGCCTAAATGAGATATACATACATCCTCCTTTCTTGGTTAGAATTTTGAGACTTAATTAAGTGGTGAAAAATTATACATAAAATATTAATCCTTTGTTATAAGTTATAAAAAAAAAATTCAATTTCACTCATATCTCAATCCCCTTACTTTCCTAAGACTCTACTTCTAGGTAACAATTATGCATTCTTTATATGTGTGAAAGGTGAGAGGTGAGGTTTCTTCTTGAAGTCTTACACATCCATTTTTTAATTTTTTTATCATTTTAATATTTTTATAATTATTAATATTATACTTTTTCTCACCCTAAAACAAGAATCCTATGCTCACATTTTTTCCATCTATAGTTAGGTCTATAGATGTTCAACTCTAGGCTCTTGACTATGTGTGAAATGAAAATTGAGGTTTTTTATTAATGGAATATAGGGTTTATTTATTATGTTACTTAGTGTCTTTTAACATCCTCTATAACTCATCAAATCATCACTCCATTAGTGTTTCTTCAATATTTCAAACACAGTCATGTTATCTCATGATTGGCATGTACCTACCCAATTGGGTCTACTAGGACCAGCTAGTCTTCTATGATCCTCATGCCTCAGGGGACCAAATTAATTAAATTTATGACCATAAATATTATAAAAAATTTATATCTATATATTTCCACCTCTTTATTTATCATCCATGCATATATCTTTGCACTTTTTTTTGTTCTTCATAACCCTCCCTATAAGTGACAACTCTATGTCTTGACTAAGTAAGTGGGGATCCCTTCCTTTGCTACCATATTGAGGTAATATTTATAATTATAATAATATTACACTAGTTTTATAGTCCTCAAATACATTTTAAACTTTTCCAAACACTCTCAACTCATTCACCTTGATCTTCCATGACTAATCTATAAGATACAGTTTGGTTCTTGACTATGTGATCCCATTTGAGAGGTGATCTTCTTCTTATTTGATGCTTAATTATTTACTTGAATGATATAATTATGTTTATGACCATTTTAAATATGTATGAGGTTTGGTAACACTGTTTAAAATCCATATCAAACACTTTTTCACATTAAACCTCCTATATGACCAAAACCCTACAATGCAAACCTATAATTTCTCCATCCTTAAAGGATGACACTCATTTACGGATTGTAAAATAATTAAAATGATTGGTTATGGATTTATAGGACTGATATGGGTCTATAAGTATCTATTACATTTTAATCCTTCAATAACTAACTTGCAAACCTTATTAAAAAGCCTTAAACTGACCCTCTAGGGTTTGATAGTGCAATCTGACCCCCTAGCCTTCTTAATGATTATTCATAAATCATGGGAAATTAATATGGAAAATAATTCCAATAATTTTAAGTTCAAGATATTACCTTCATTTATCCAAGATATCAGGTCATCATTTTCTCTCCTATGTAGACTGAGCATAAACTTGAATGATTATCCAAGGCTACCAAGAAGAGTGATGGAGAGAAGGGGTGAGTTATTGACTTATTTTGACTTTAAACTACCTAAAAATCATGGATATAGGTTTTGGAGGCATAAATGAATCCATGCACATTCCTAAACAAGATCTTGATCTAAAAAACTTGTACATACTACCTAAAAACCTTCTCTTTTAGCATGAAAATTGTCCATTCTGATTGAAAACTAATGGAGTTGATATGTTAAGTGGCCCTAAAGTTTTTATATGTCTGTATGGATGTAATATGAAGTTTAAATCACTTTCTCTCCTTGAAAACCTACCATTTATTACAACATTCTCCTTTTGAATTTTATAATTAATTAAGAAAGCATCTTCAAAAGGATATGAAATGTTAGAAAAGTTGGTAACCACCCATTTTGTCATTTTTATAGACTAGGGAGGAGTAACATGAATTTTAAATATGATAGGATAATCAAATTGACCCTATATACCTATTAACACTCTTGAACCCACTCGACTATGCCATAAGGTGACTAGACAACATAAGGTCAAAAAAGACATTTACCTTAATTTTATCAAATCAACCTTAAAAAATTATAACCAAGTCTTTAAAAGACCATTTTGAGGACCATGACAAGATCTAAGGTAACCATACACATGCTTGGAGGTCCTTATTATAAATTTGTGAACTATAGGGGTTGATATTTGGCTTGTGAGGCAAAATATCAACAAATACCTTTCTTTCAAGGGAGATACCAACATTTCACCACCTCCTACACTAATTTTTCTTCCAAATCCATCAAATAATAACTAACATAGACCATCCATAGGCTCAATATGCTTCACCAAATTTGGAATGAAATAACCTTCCTCATGTAAGTAATATACTCCTTGGTTTATTTCTTCTATGAACTTATAGGGATCATATTCATTATGATTAGTTCCCCACTATTTAATAAAAATATCAAGTATGAAATCAAGAAATTAAGTAGGTATTTGGTTAACATAGAGGTATCTTTCCTTAATAATATTTCAATTAACACTGGACACTTTAGGTACATAAGGTTCTATGTGATTCTTATCAATTGGTTCTGATTCTATCTTAACTTTGGTACCATAGCTAGTCCTAAAAACCATGTAACACCAATCTAATGATATATATATCCCCCAATATTGGTAGTGAAATAATTATATAGACATAAGGTAAAGTGGGGTGGTAGGTATATTACAACATCTTGGGGAACTGAAAAGGTGGAGCAAGAATGCAAGGTTAACTTCAAACCTTTGATGATTGATGTAAAGCATCACCAATAAACATAGGTTGTAAATATGTTTAAAAATATATTTATGACCATATTGGTCTTTTAAATTAATTAAAAGTATTAAAGGGTCATTTAGGAAGTATTAGAGTCATTATAAGTTTTTAAGTTGAAGTGTTTGTAAGCCTTTTGGAGTTTCCTGCCAAAATGACTATTTTAAAATTTTCAATTTCTAAGTCTAGTTTGAAGGAATTTTTGGAGTATTAGATGAATTATAATTTTCTAAAATGGTCTTATATGATCCAAGAGGGTGATAATTAGTGTCTCAACATTATTATCATGATAAAACAATGCAAATTTAAGAAAGTTGTGGTTATAACTACCCTTCATACGTGAAGTTGGTAAGACTATGAAGTTATTTGCATAATTTAACTTAAAGAGAATAATTAAATGTTTGTATAATGTGTGTTCATATAATGTGGTGGTAGAGGAGAAAGGATAAAGAGGTTTTAATTTGGAAAAAGGCAATAAAGATCAAGAATCAGATAGACCCTGTCTACCTTGGTTCAAATTCTATAAATAGTGTAGAGATCAATGAATAATTATTTTAAAGACTATACTTGTGAATGGAAATAATTGGTATGTGTTTCATTTTTATCTAATTGTGTTCCTTAAATGAAGATTGAATTTTAATTCTTAACCTATCAATGAAGGTTCAAATACACATCCCAAGTTAAATAACCTTATTTTTTGTCACAATCAAGATTTAAGAGAAAAGAGAGGTTGGTGGAAGTGTTATTTGGTTATTTTTGATTTTATAATAAAGTAAAAAGTCTTGTTTGAGTGTTGGATTTGTATTTGGATGCTTAGGGAGTAGTTTGGAGAGCAAACTCTTTTTAATTCCTTTAATATTATATACACAATCTGTAGAGGAACCATTTTGGTTATGCACAATTAAGAAAGGTAAGTAATTTATGTAATTTTGAAGATTTGAATATGATATTTATATTCTTGTAAAATTTGAGATATGGATTCAATATAATTTATATAGTAACTTAACCCAAAATCTATAAAAACATCAATGGGAGAGAATATAGAATTAATCAAAACTTATCAGAAGGAGCTTACCATCACCTTACTTCTCTTTGTATTCCATCTAAGATCTTTAAATGGATTCTCTAAGTATTATTAGATTACTTGACAATGGTGTCTTCAATATTTAAAATGGATGCAATAAGGATCAATGGCTTCTTAGATGTAAAGATAATATGGATACAATGAGAGTATGAAGGCTATAAGAGAGATTGAGTGTATTTACAAGATTCTAATTCAAGTTAGTTCAACCAAGCTCCATGATTGGTTATTTATAGGGTGGTGGGGAGAATTAAACATGAATTTTAAATTCGTAAGAACCCTCTAGTTTTAGATAATTCTATAATTAGATAAGGCTCTATATTTTAGAGGTTTTTAGATTTGATTAGGGATTAATAGGAATTAGTTTAGGGGTTTTAATAAGTTAGGTATGTAGGAGAAGCTATGGATAGGTTGGTTAAGGGGGTAGGTAGAATATTTTGAATTTTAAATTGGTAAATGGGGCAAGTGGCTATTAAATGAGGTGGAATTAGTGATTTAAAGGGATGTTAGTGGGATAATTAAGGTAATAATATAACATAGGGTGTGTAGGAAGCTTAACATGATGTAGGAAATGTATAATGGGGAATGTGATTTATTTATTTAATTAAGACAATGGTTATGGAATTAATTATGATAAATAATTGGATTAATGAAATAGTTAAGGTGAGTAGAATTAAATTTATACATTTTCTCCCTATTTTAAAGAGAATTATGAATGATAAAGTGGGGAGTAATGGTATTTTAAATTAAAACCATTTTGTGGATGGGTTAGTAAAAATGAGGTTACATGATACCCCCTCGAGGGGGCATGTAGAGAGGAACAAACTAGATGGTCATTCAAAAAGAGATCATAGGTTGGATATATAGGTAAGATGATGAGGGGTTGAGATGCCCCAATCATAGTTGAGATATGAATGATAAGATGTCCCAAGTAGAACATATGAGGGAATGAATTTGCAGGTGTAAGACTAGTCCTCAAAGGGGAATGCACCTTAGTAATGATGATTAGCCTCTTTAGATGAGTCCTAGGCAAAGACCAATATCGATAAGAGAGATGAGTAGATTCATCAAGGAAGACAAATAATCTTGAGACAAAGATATATGTTTAAGAAATGGATAAACTAGGATAGATAACGCCATGAGATATTGACATTTCCCAAGCAAGGATACATGTAAGGGAGATATTTGGGTTGATATGATGGTGAGATAAGTGATTTTCCATAATAAGTGAATTTGATATGAAGATCGTATCCAAACATGATTTGATAAATTCAAGTTACCATGAGAGGATGAGTCATAAACTAGTAGCTGAGGTATCCTTAGGCATTAAAAAGTGGCCAAGTGTTACCTACATAGTCTATAAATACCTTAATCTAATGTAGTTATGACTCAAGATGTTAAATGAGGAGTAGGTAGATGGAATACCATGACCCTAAAAATGATTTAAATGAATTTTAGTGTTGATAATGGCTATGGTAAATATTATTAAAAAGGATTAATAAATGATTATGAGAACCATAATTAGTTGTTTGGGTGGGAGGGTAGTGTTAATGGGTTTAAATGGGGTTAATTAGAAAAAGGATAGGGTTATGTGGGGGGGGGGGCAGAGTCCAAATAAAAAATAAGGGTAAAAATAATTCATTTTAACTCTTAGTTATTTTATAAATCTTTCTCTAGAGCTAATGATGATGGACCACATTCCACGTGCTTCACTCTATGGTGAGAGGGTTCAGAAGTTTTTGAGACCTGTGAAGGCTAGACAAGCAGTAAGTGGATTCTCCTAGCTTATGGTTTTATTAATTTATTGAATTTATTATATAATTTATTAGGAGTAAAGATAAAGAATGCAAAATCATAACTAAGGGCATTTCCCCAAGTTATAGTTTTGCATGTACACATCATGGTATTATACTCATGACTTACATTTTTACAAAATTACTTCTAGAGAAATGTGATTTTTTAAAACCATAGTGGGTGACTTGTGGTTTCATAAAATCATTATGGGTGACCTACAATTTCACAAAACAATAATTATCAAGTTTTGAAATTGTAGAACTAAAACAAAAAACTTTTGGTTTTGCAAAATCATAACAAGTAATGAATAATTTTGCAAAATCATAGTTTAGGGTTGAGGGCTAATAGAAATTTTGCCTAGGGTGAGTGTTGGGGATAATTAAGTAAGGGGGAAAATAATGTAATAAGTAGCTACGTAGATATGGTGGGGATAGTATAGGAAAATTCTAGGTTAGGGTATAGGTTTTTAGTGATTAAAAACTAATAGTGTTTGTGGTACATGAGGATTTAGGTGTTCTAACATCTAGATTACAATGATCCATGGTGTCACATGAGATACATCACCTTAGAATGACCAATTTTGGGTTAATAGATATGATAGGTATTTATTATATTTCCATGATGCCATCTATTAGGATAAACCAGACCCTTATCACTACATTGGTGGAGAGGTGGAACTCAAAGATGAGCACCTTCCACTTTATCATAGAGAAGATGACAGTGACACTAGATGATGTGTGGTAGATATTTTAACTACCAATTAGAGGAGTTATGATATAGTAGAGGTCTTAGTCATTGAGTGTGACTCTACAATGGTTATGTGGGCACTTATATGTTGGGTTTTGTGACTCATAGATTGATATTGATGGAGCACTAAGAGATGGGAAAATAAATAGATTGAATTTGATGTTCATGTCTCTTATTACTAGCATACTATTTCTAGATATGAGTAGAAAATGATTTTAGTTTGGGTTGGGTGAAATGGTTTATGACATGGTATAAGATTTTTGGGTATTTTCTTGGGGACCAATTATGTTGGGTCACCTATATAGGGAGCTACATATGGGGGTAATGAGTTCTGGATCCTCACTATTGTTGCAGATCTATTTCTAGGAGCACATGGCAATCAAGAGGCAACTAGGTACATGAGTGAATCACAATATGTAATAGCCACTAGTTTTTGGTTGGTATATTATCCTAGGGGTTTAGAGAGCTCATGCTAGTGATATGAGGTTTTAAAGACAAGTTTTTGATAGTTTGATAGATGATCAGATTAATTAGATGTCATACATACATGCATAATGGGGATGGCTAGAGGATGTAGAATATACCATATATATGTTGACAAAGTGTTACTTGATAGGGCCCTAGGAGTATATTATAGAGAGATACTGACTAGATAGAGATTAGAGGCAATTTCGGTGTTAGTAGGTGTGGACAAGGATTATAATAGAGGTGAGGTTAGTCTTATGTTAATATCATAAAACAAATAAAATAAACATACTAACATCTTAACACCTCTATCCTAGAGACAAGGGAGAGATTAGGAATAAAACTAAATGAAAAGACAACAAAAATATAAAAGAAACAACTCTTTACCTTATTTGGGAGCTCCAAATGGTTTGTTGAATGGCTTTCTTGGATTGTGCATCAAGAAGTCTTCATCAATGGAGCTTTTTTGGCTCTTTCTCTCCTTGACACCTTGGCTTTGATGTTTCTTGGATTAATATTTGGGTATGGTAACACCACTTGCATGTGTTTGATGGAACAAATCCTCCATAATAACTCTAAAATATCCAAGATTATAAATGAAGGGATATGGCCTTGTATTTATAGCCTTAAGAATTACTCTCACTCAAGGTGAGTTAAGGATGAGTTTAGGCTTGGAATGGGTTCAAACTAAACCTAGGTGAGTTAAAACTAATTCCATTTGAGTTAATATTTGTCAAGTAGTTATTATTTTCAATTACTAGGCATGGCTCTCAAATTAGATATTTTAGGATATTTTTAAAGAGCTTGACAACTCATAAAGGCAATGATGAAAGGCTTTGACATTTTAAATTTTTGAATATTTATTTTTAGATATTCATTAGTTTCAAATGGATAATCCAACTAGGATTTTAATCTTGTTTATCTTGTTAATTGATTTTGATTAGTATTTTATCTCTTTCAATATTTGATTAAGTGTGCAAATACCCCACTTAATAGGTCCATAGTCTAAATTGATAGTTGTGATGCCGCAAGGTGATTAGGGATGAATCCATGAGAGGTTATTATTAAATACTATAAGATAACCTAATTAAGGATGTATAAACATGATTAATAGCTTTGATGGGTAATGCAAAAACAAATTTAGAACATTCAATGATTCCTAGGATTAATTTGCAATGGTTGGTAGGAATCGGTCAGAAGTTCAATTAGAAGCCAGTTGTGACCAGTTTTGGGTGTTTATTGTTTTCCCCTATTTGGAAAGGCATTGAAATATATAGTCATAGTAATATATTTTCAATGAATGAAAATTTAATATATGCCTAATACTCAAATGACAATGGATGAGCCTTGGATGCCCCCTCGAGGGAGTGGTTAGCAAATATGGCTAGCAATTAGTCCCTTGAAAGAAGGAAAATGATGGGATCAAATGGTAAAATGGGGTGAAAAAGGTTGATTTGCCCATAAGAGGTTATAATAAGTGGCATAGTCAACTACCTTAGTTGGGAAGATAAACATGATGATTTTCCCACAGGTTGTTATAATCATTGGCATAAGTGGGACCAAAAAAGATAATGATTTACCCATAGGAAATTATAATAATTTAAGAAAGGATAAGAATAACAAGATAATGATTTTCTTAAAGGAATTTATAATCATTTAAAAGGTAAAATAATGATTTTCCCATATGTGTTTATAATCATTGGTAGGATAAAAAATGCCCCAATTGGGTGGATAGAGATAATGGTTTGCCCAAAGGTGGTTATAAGCATTATCACAATGAAAACATGCCCAATTTGTGTAGAAGAAAGATAATGATTTTCCTAAAGGTGGTTATAATCATTAACCTCTAGATAGATCAAAACACAATTATTTTCCCATAGGTGGTTATAATCATTGGCTCTATAGGTGGGATGATACATAATGGTTTGCCCATAGGCGGCTAGAAAAATTGGTAGAATGATGGGTATGATGGAAAATTAGAATAAGGGGATTATATATTGAATCCATACTCACAAATGAAGATTAATCTAGTATAGAGGATAAATATGAATTTGGGCAACCTGATAGTATGGAGATGCATGTCCTAACTAGAAATTATTAAAATTCATTCATGATTTAATTACTTTGTATGTGGGGAATGATTTAGGTATATTGAGAAGTTTTCAAGTGCCAAGGAGAAGTACTTTAGCCTCATTGTGTGTAATATTTCTTGAGATGATTTTTGTTGTAGCACATGATGATATGCATCATGATAAAACACCATGATAACTTAGCCAAAATATGCATAAGGACTAACACGTGATCCAATATACAAGTGAAAACAATTCACCAATGATAAAAAATGTGACAAAATATTGGCATATGAATATGGATGGACATAAGTATAATGCACAAGGAATAACCCAATGGACACAAGTTTAATAAGTCAAGACACAACAATGAAATCAAATAAATAGGCTACTAAGAAAACAAACATAAAGACATAAACACTTAATAAATAATAAGTGAATAAATAATAATAATGAGAATAGAAGGAAACTATCATAAATAATGGTTAATGATAATGTTAGTGCAAAAAATATGACACAAATAAAAGACCTGACATTTCCCCTAGGCTAAAGAAGACAATGATAGAAATAATATGTGGGAATATAAGGAAAGGAAGGGGTAGTCAAGATGACTCCAGATGCACTAGTAAAGTAGATTCTACCTACATAATTCCATGGATGGAAGATCCAATGTGAAATTTAGGCCAAATATAGTTCTCCCAAGATATGGGATAGAAGAAAATGATGAACAAGAAAAACATGATGGATTTGATATAAGAATAGGGGAATTGGTCTCATAAAATGATGAGAGCATGGGACGTTAGGCCAATAAGGATAGGGAAATTAAATGATTAGTGGTTTCTTATGACTTAACTGAGGGTCCCAGAATCTTGAAGGCTTAATAATTGATTGATTTGGTGATTTTTAGGATTTTATAGATATTTTAAAACTATTTTTTGAATTTTATAAGCATCTCAACTCGAATGAGAATAACTAGATACTAAATAGTTCAATTTTCAAAATGGTGAGAGGGTAGATTAGATTACTCACAAAATTTCAAGATTGTGGATTAGGTTTATCAAAAAATGGCAAGATCATGGTAAAGGGTGACTGAGATGACCTCAACATGAATTTAACATTGCCTAAATAGTCTAAAGATGGGACCTCAAGTCACTCTAGTTTCACCTTACAGTGGAGGAATCAGACTAGATATAAACAAGCTCAAAATAATAGGTAAAGTAGAAAAATGGCACAATATGACATAGAAATAGCAAGGTGGGAATTCAAGGCATTATAAAATGTGTTCCTAATTTGTCCATAGTTTGTTATAATTAGGAAATAATGGCTTAGGTAAATGATACTAATTTACTCATAGGTAGTTATAATTAGTAGCACAACAATGGGATTCTTATTTATCTAAAGGTGGTTATAATTAGTAGCACTTGAAATGAAATGAAACAAGAAATGAAGGATACAATTGCCAAACCACTATCATACTAGTCTAAAATATGGAATCTATTTAAAATACTAAATCAATTGCTGAAATTTGATCAGAATTCCCTCTTTGAAGGTGCCCAAAGAACCAATGGAATGAAACCAAGGTCAAAGGGGTTAGAAATGGAGGGTGAAAACAATGTTGTTTGATAATGAAGGTATGGTAAAATTTTATATGATATGACATAATTAAGATTGAAGGAGGGAAATTAGATATAATGGTAAGAGGGTTACCCCCAAGTGATAAGGTAAGGTGAAAAGGTAGGGTATGAAACAATGGCAAGGTGGATGGAAAACGAAAATGACAAGGTAAAAGGTCAGGTAAATAACAAGGTAAGGCAAATGTGTAGTAAATTATTATATTGTTCATGTTGATGTGGAGATACACATCCTTATCAACATATGATATAACTAAAATAGTCAATTATTTAAGTTTCCAACCCACACCTCTTCTAAATAGTTTCTCTATTAAGAACTTGTTGTAGATTTGGACTCTAATAATGCTATTTTTATCTTCATTGGTATTTGAATCTATTTTCTTCAAACTTTGAGATAATATGTTCATTTAGCCTCTATAAAGGAAAGTGCAACAAGGGATGGTAGATATGGATAAATAGTGGATGATAGGTTTTTTTTGGAAATGTAAAGGTGGATGATAATAGAATGTATAATGATTAGGCAACAAATGAAGATTAGGATTTTTAGGCACACACAATGTTGTTGATTCCATATTCAACATAATTTTGGTTATGATAGGGCTAATTTTTTTGAAGATTCTCTTAATAAGATGACCATATTTTACTATTATTTGGGCCTAAGAGTAGCTACCATCTAATTATGTTATAGATTGGAAGTTTTATTGATGTTATCATTAATAATGTCTTCATCAAGCAATGAAGAACTATTATGTTTAGCTATTATTTCCTCAAAGAGGTTTTCACTAATAAATTTGTCTTTATTGTACCATATCACCTCCAAAAAGGTTTCATTAAGGAACATTGATTTTTGACTTTGATTGTCTTCTAGCACCTCAAACAAGGTTTCACTAGAAGCTACTAAGTTTGGACTTTGATTTTCCCGTAGCTCCTCTGAGAAGGTTTCACTAGGAGATTATTATTCTTCTACATGAATGTGGTCTTGGCCTCCATAATATTACTAAATTGATATGTTACCATAGATATAGCTCAATAAGGTATGATTCTTTCAATCCCAATTAACACTTATGGGAGGTGGAGAGCCAATATAATAGCTAGGTTGGTTAGTGTTAATGTTATGTGGAATGGTAATGGAATGGAAAGAGGCAACACAATATTCATAGAAGATTCTAGGAGAACTTGTATTGAAGCCAAAGTAATCATCCTCAAAAATCATGAAAGGATCAAAAATGTATTCAAATTGATTTACAAGGAATGCATAACCAATATTGTAACAACCATGAATGTATTCTAATTTTAAAGTTGAGTCTGATTCAAGGGACTTTGAATCCAATGTTGAGACTAACATTGGATCTACTTCTAATGCTAAATATGATTTCAGTTCAAGAATAGAGCCTAACTTCATTGTTAATTATTCATTTGGTGTGGATGTTGATATAATGATGTCTTGTTTAATATTTGGTATTAGACAAGAAATGACATGTGATGGCATAATGGGCTCCATAAAGAGTGGTTTGTCAAAATGAGACTCCTCAATGAGGGGGAAAATGTAAAGATATAACTCCACATATATTATCTTATCAAATGGAGGATCTTGGAAAATAGGACAATGGTCAAGGTAATGATTTTACCAAAGGTAGTTATAATCATTAAGAATTGACTCAACAAATACTTGCTTGTTAGACTAAGACTCATCAATAATAGGGATAGTATCAAAAGGTGATTCATCATAGGTTGACTTATCACAAATGGGTGACTCAACAAAAACATCTTGAATTAGTTGGTTCTCTTGGCCTTGGTTTATAATTAGTTAGAAAATACCAATTTTAAACACATCTTGGTCTTTGATTGATTGAATTTTTTGGAGAGGTACTAATTGTCTCTATTGTGACTCGAATATTATCATGGGTTTTCTAAAGTGGGGTATGGTTGGTAATAGATTGATTGGTTTCTAGTCTAGGATAATAACTATGACCTGCCTAGTTGTGATTGTACAACCTTGTTGGGATCATGAGATACCATACTTGGAAGGGCCTAAAAGAGTAATGTTTCAAAATTTTAAAGCTTGGTTGCTTGCACTAAAAAAATTATGAGGTCCTTTAATGGTGATATTAGGGTATTGTGAAGCTTGTTTGTAATCATTAGGTAAAGGATAAGGTTCTATAATGGTAATGGTAGGGCATTATGAAACTTGGTTGATATCATGATCTAAAACATGAGGTATTGATATGGTAGTCCTTGGATGTTGTGGAGCTTGGTGGTTCATACAAACCAAAGGAGGTTTAATGGTATAGGTGGGGAATTAGGTGATTTTGGCCATAAAAAGGTGAACTTCGTACATTAATCAACCCATAGAAGGTATCGCCTCATACTGCTCTTGAGGATATTAGATTTGTTCTCTAGATTGAGTATTATAAGGAGGATAAGGATCTATCTCACAAACCACGTCCTCATCATAGGGGTCTTGATCAAAGTCAATTTGTGTGACCATATTATCATAACATAGATTTTACATGGATCCTCTATAAGTGTAATGAGACATATCCAAGTCAATGATGAATGATTCGTAAAAGAGGACTAGAGTTATATAATATCTTTAAAAACAATGTCCAAAGCACAAATGGTCCAAAACTTGGTCTAACTTGGTCTAAAATTAGAGTTGTATCTCCAAAAGGTATGTGTTAAAACTTGGTATAAAACAGTTTGATGTCAAACATCTAATTCAAAATTTTCAATTGGATGAAATAAAGCTATAATGCCAAAATATAGGTGCAAATTATTTCAAATAAGTCTAATCTAAATAATACATAAATTGTTAGGACTTTCAGAGAAGGCACAAAAACTAGGCTCAAAACATGTATGTGTTAGGTCTTTTGTAAAAGGCATAAAATATATAATTTAAACAAAACAAGATATACAAGACAAGAGAGTTAATATAAAAAAAATTAAACACTTTGGCACAAACTAGGCATTAAGATTTAAACAAACACTTGGTGAGTTGGAAAAATATAATGGACTCTAAGCACATGGAAGATAGATTACTTCCCCCAAATATAGGCACAAACAATAGTTTTCAACTTGAATAAAAAAGTAACCTAATTTACACAAACCAAAATTAAAATATCTATGTCTAGGCCAAAATTACATGAGGCATAGACAAAAATAAATCAATGTTTAGATTTGAACTTGTCAAGGCTAATTTTGAACTCAACTTAGAAAATTAGTCTTCTTTTAAATAGATAACAAGCTAAAAAATAATGAATGGTATGACAGTACAAGGTATAGATCTAAAATGCACACATGGTATTTGGTTTCAAATTTGAAATTTAGGGCACAAGGTAATAAGCCTTTGAAATAATTCAAACAAAATATTGACACGATCATGCTCTAAATATGAGATAAATGTTTTGTTTAAAGATTCAAAGGCAAAAAGGGTTGAAATGATTGGGCAGGATAAGGACATCCTTTTCAATAAAATGATAAACACACATGAAGGTTGATAAAAAAACTAAGGCACATGTATGACGTAAAATGGGCAGTGTGATACCTCCTCAAACAAAGGAGTGATGTATAACCAAGACTCATTTTTGATGTGGTAATATAAAAAAAATAGTTTAGACTCAAAACCATGTGATATAAGGATAGAATGACATAAACACCTAAGTGTAACATCCTAAATCTTAAAACTAACAAGGTTGTATAATATTGTCAAATTTCATCAATATAATTGCTATTGAGAGGATTTTAAATTTTAATCCAAAAATTAAAAGTGCATGAAAATTAGGGTTTTAGGCCCCCTCTTCTCTCAATTTTTTTTTAATATGATATGGAACTTTAGGCAACTTTCCATGCATCGATAGTATGTATGTGGCAAGTGGGGTTGTTTTAAACTATCAATTTTCACTCATTTATAGATGTTCCTAAGTGTGGACAACAATAGAGGTGTAATCACATCATTTATATTCATCTTAACTAGATTATTTTGAAAAGTTATTGTCCTTTTCACAACCATTACATTTGTCACTTACTCAATGTAGTGCAAATTCTAAGTTGCCCCTATGTTCTAAGGCCAAGTACCACTAGCGGAGTTTATTTTAACTTCTCAAAAGAAGCATCCCAATAGGTCACCCTTAATTTATATACCTCGCCATGGAGTGGGGTTGAAATGATGTTAGGATATTAATTCCTAGGTCAATGCTTCCCTAAATAACCCATGAGGAGGTGATGAACTCTTTCTCACAAGCCAAAAATGCATGAAAATAAAGACAAGTGAAAATACATTATGGTCATTTTAGGTTTACCCAAATCATATGGATTTTGGAGAGGGACTTAGTGAATTTATTTTCATGATTTTGGAATAATGTGACAAGAGCAAAGAATGATCATTTTTCATCACCTTATTTCCCTAAAGGGGACGGGGGGAGAACATACACGCATCACTCATTTTACTAAAAAAAATAACTTCCATCAACAAGCAATAAAAATGAAACTCTTAAGATTATTTAACCAGCGTGAAAGTTCATTTTATTTCACCAAAATGAAATGTATTATGAATTTTAATCCCCTTCACATGAGTTGTTGATAAACTTGCAAATTTTTTGAAAATAACTAAGGCATGAAAAGAAATAAGTTCATTTTAAGCACCAAAGACAAAGTGTGTAAGATTTAACCATGGTTAAAATTTAATTTTTCTACTTGAGGACCTATAAATTTTTAGATGATTTGCCTACTTATAATCTCAAAAGTGAGTGAGAAAACAAAATTTAAAAATTAGCTCTCAAGTTTTTTGATTTTTGTCTCAGAGTTGAATTGTCATGGATCCACACAGGAATTGATGTCAATCCACGGAGATCAATGTCTATCAAGTAGAATATCAATGTTTCCTACAAAAACATAGAAAAACACATGTTTGACTTGATATAAAAATGGTTAGCAAAATAAGCTTAAAAATAAAACATCTTATTGGATCCTGTAAGAAATGAGTCAGATAAATAATATGCAAGTTCTTAGACATAGAATGTAGATAGAAAAATCAATAAAAACTTGAGTCATTTATGTCTCTATCATGTTTTATTTTTCACATAAAGATAATTTTTTATTTTGGTAATCAATATCAATATGGAAAATCAACATCTATCCATATCAATTTTGAAATAAAATGGTGTTGATCCCTACAACCTATGAGTTAAAAATATAAAGATGTAAAAAATAAACTAAAAGCTTAAAACTTGAAGATTTTTAAGCATCCATTAGAAAAAATAAAAGTAGAAAATTAATCTCCTTGGTTTAATGTGATGATTGAGTCACACCAGGCATGGAAACATGTGAACAAGGATTACAATAGAGGGGAGGTTAATTTTGTGTTAGTTTCATAGAATAAATGAAATAAACACACTAAAATCCTAACACCTGTATCCTAGACACTAGGGACAACTTAGGTAACAAAATTAAATGAAATTACAGTAGAAATACAAAATAAATAACTCTTTTACCTTTCTTAGAGCTTTAAATGGCTTTTTGAATGGCTTGTTCAGCGTTTAAATCAATAAGTCTTTGATAATGGAGGTTGTTTGGCTCCTTTTCTCATTGGAACCTTGGATTATGATTGCTTGGATTAAGAATTATTCATGGTAACACCACTTTCATGAGTCTTATGGAACAAATATTTTATAATAACTCTACAATATACAAGCTTATAAATGAAGGGGTATGGCCTTGTATTTATATCCTTAAGAATTAACTCTCACCCAAGGTGAGTTAAACATAAGTTTAGTCATAGAATGGGTTCAAACTAAACCTAGGTGAGTTAAAAATAGCTCTAGTTGAGTTAATAGTTATCAAGTAATTATGATTATCAATTACTAGGTATGGCTCTCAAATTATATGTTTTAGGATATTTTCAAAGACCTTAACAACTCGTAAATCCAATGATGAAAGGCTTTGATATTTGAATTTTGTAATTTCTATTTTTAGATATTCATTAATTTCAAATGAATAATTTAACTAGGATTTTAATCTTATTTTGTTTCTTAATTGATTTTTTTAATCCTTTTATCTCTTTCAATATTTGACTAAGTGTGAAAGTGACCTAGTTAGTAGGTCTATAGGCCAAATTGATAGTTGTGATGCCATAAGGTGATTAGGGATGAACCCTTGAGAGGTTATTATTGTATATGATAGGATACTTCAATTATGGATATCTTAACATGATTTTGGACTTTGATGAGTGATCCACAAGAAAATTTGGAATATTTGGTGATTCCTAGGCTTAATTTGCAATGATTAGTAGGAATCAATCTGAAGTCTAGTCGGAATCTAGTTGTGGCTAGTTTTGGGTGTCTACATTAAGATGTCCTTGGTGAGGAGCACCTATTTTCTCAGAGTAATAGAGAGAGGTTGTATTGGGGCCATACACTTGATATGGATTTTACACATGTGGAGTATGATAGTATAGTTCTTTTCATATGTTATTTTCATATAGTGATGGTAGATCCTAGGGTTACCATAGCCTACACATGATGGTGGTGGTATAAATGAGCAAGGAGACTTTTGAGGCTAGTTCATGGAATTAAGAGGAGAGGGAAATTTTAGAAGATATTACAATATCAAGCATGGTTGAGGAGAAATTTGGAATAGAGGTAGTATCCATAGGAAGAGAGGGATGGTGGGGATGATGGGGCTAGTTAAGCACTGATGGTGATTGATGGAGATATAGAAGTGATCAAGGAGTGGAATAAACAAATCTTGATATGATAGGGCCCTTTAGAGGACCTATTAGGGTAGAGGATTGGGCATGGATTGATAGCATACAATAATAGGTGATATCTATAGTGATTAAGGTATCTAGGATCATTGTAGATAGGGATAGATATCGGTGATAGGTTAATGATTTATAAAGACAAATAGCATAGTGAGATATTAAGATGGGTCTAGCATTATATCTCTTGACCACTTTATTAGGGAATATTAGGGCTAGGGCTATATTGATAGTATCTCTATAGGGTTAGATAGATAAGACTTAGTCTAGACTAAGCCATTAGGAGTCTAAATTATAGGTAGTAGAGCAGGCCAAGGATGAGGGGCTATTCTACTTCAAAAATAGGGATTAGTTAACATGACTTAATAGATATCACAATTGACTAGAGAGGCCCAATATTATACAATCCTTTATGAGGGTATGGTATCAATTTATTAATGAACACCCTCATACAAGGCCATCACCTCTTCTCCTTATATGCATTAGCTACCCATGAGACTCTGAGACTACTTTGATCTGGTCTATGAGATATTGATTTTATATTGGACATGTATATTTCATTCCTAGCACATAGATTCCCATGATGCTCATATTGTATGTAATTTTTGACATGACTCATGGACATTTATGTCATTATTATGGGATTTATTATGTTATATTACATGTTTATGGATTTTGATTATGTGATGTGTTTGTTATATTAGATATTGGACTATTTATTACATGCATTAAATGATTATGTTCATAGTTGATGTATTTTTGATGTAATAATTATTATGATTTACTTACATGTGTTGAAATTATTAATGATTATGTCTTATATATGTTATTTAATTTGATGTATATGATGATATGATGTGGATGGATATGGTGTCATAATGAAATGGATGACTTAAATTTGGATGGATGGTGTGAGGTTATGATTTGATTTTATGTTGTATTAAATGGAAAAAAGGATATAATGTGACCTTTTAATGAAATGGAAAGTGTTATAACTTGTGACATGTGCCAATATTTTTGATAGGTTGTCCTTTAGTGAATATAATTACATGTCTCATAAATTGATAATGGGTAAATAATTATGTACTAAGGATGTGGATGAATCAGTTATTAGTTTAAGGAGGTCATATGGGATGGTTTAATGATTAGGGGGTATAGGTTTTAGGATGTCTTGAATCCAAATAAATTTCAGAAATCTAATTTTACTTTTGCACTTAATTAAAAATGTACTTGTGACATTTAGATAGTCAAAGTCACATTGATTTATAAAGTGTAGGGACATTATGAGGGATCTCCGTTAGTGGCATTCCCAATCATAATGGGTAGTCATTTATTGTTATCCCCATTATCAATATAAAGAAGACAAACACCAACTAGTTACAAAATACTATTATTAAAAAAATAATTTGACATAACAAGTATTTACATACTTATCTAATACAAGACAAGGATTATAATGACGAAAAAGGATTTTAAAAGACAAATAATAAATATTTACAAGATGACTTAATTATGTAAACAAAAAATAAATTAATAAAAATATTTATATGTCAATGAAAGACTAAAAGGTATTAAAAGGATTTGTAAAGTATTTATAAATTTAACCTAGGTAAAAGAGGATTTATAATAAGGATAAATGACCTAATTACACTTTTAACCTAATATGTGAGATTGTAACAAATTTATAAAATATCCTAATTATGTGATTAAAGTGACTATAAGCATTGACAAGATGTCCTAAAGTCTATACAATGATATGAAGATAAATGATGACCCAAAAGGATTCAACAACAAATATTTATGTGGAATTAATATTTGAAAAACAAGGATACAATGTGGAATTAATATTTGTAAAACAAGGATACAAGAAAAATGACTTATAGTGACTAAGATAAAATGATCTATTAAAAATAAAATCCTAAAAAGATAATATTGAATAAGTCAAATCAATCCTAATTCAAATATCTACAAGATGACCTAATAAGTAAATAAAAAAATTTAAGAGAAAAGGAATATTTAAAAAGTGACCTACCATATCGAAATAACAAATAGTATTTATAGGAGTAAACTAGGTATATTATAGTGATTATCAATTATTGAGATTAGATCAAACCAACACCTTCCACCTTATTCTCTCTCACATGTTGACTCATCCCAGGCAAATCCAAAATTTCATCAACCTCCTTTGAGTTACCCCTTGAGTTGTCAAATAAATTGTCTCATTCTTGGTGACTAAGTTAACCATTCCCATACTTATCTCAACGATTTGAAATGTTTACCATACTCATGGGTGAAGACTTATTAACCACCATAGATTATTTAGATCATTTAAAATATCCAAATAATCCTCCACCATTGGATATTCCTCTAGAAAACTATAAATAAACATGAAACCCATCATTGTCATCCATCAACTTATGCTAACAAAGTGCTATTCAATTCAAAAGTGACTCAAAGCATCCAAAATCCTTTTTACACCAAAATACTACATGTTCTCCTTTGCATTGAAAGAGTGATAAACCACACTATTGAAGAGAAAATAAAGTTTGCATCATAATGGAGTAAATTTTAATGTTTAAGGTTTAAGTTTGTGTTTATTATTTTCTTTGTTTTTTACTCTATCTTAGGTTGAATTTAGCTTATATTAAGATTTCATAATTAGTTGATTTCTTAGAGTTTGTAGATTTAGTTCGTATATTTTTTTTTTATTTATATTTTTACCCCATTTCAAACAAAATACACCCCCCCCCCAATCTCCATTCTACTCCCTTTTTATCAGTTTTGATTCAAATTTTAGGATATATTAAATCAACCGATTCTAGATTTTTTTCAAAATCTCGCAATAATCAATCTACGTAATTTTTTCATTATAATTTAAAACTCAATATTTTTTATATTTTAGGTCCACAACTTATTATTGTTGGGATATATCATTCCCAAAACCACTCAATAGACCCCTACATCATTATCAAACACTAAGCATGCAATCTCCAAATGGTACAATATATTATTTTTCTAATCAATACTCTAGTTTTGATTAACTAGGGTAAACTTCTTTACACAACCTAAATGATATAATATTATCATTAATTATAAGATAATTTGTTTTATTGATAATCCAAATCACTTTGTTAATTTACTCTTTTCATCGATTTTGAGCATTTGTTCATTTTATCACATAAACCCTTGAGGGGGCATCATCATGTTCATTTTCATTCATCTGGGGCAACTTTTTTCTTCTTAATCATCAATTCTCTACTTCTACTATTTTTAAAAAAATTATTGTTTCAAAACATTATTTAAAATAAGGGAAAATGTAGACACCTAAATTATATTTAATATTGAAATACACCTGAAACCAAGTAATCATTCTTATTAATATATATAATTCATGACATCTCCCTCCAAATTCAAGCAATTGAATAAATAAAATTAATCAATTGTGCACATTTTAAAATCTTTATTTAACTATTGAATCCAAATTTTACACCCCACCTAACATCTTCCACCTTATTTTACCTCACATGTTGACTTATCCCAACTAAACCCACAACTTACTCAACCTCCTTTGAGCCATCCCCTGAGTTTTAAAAAAGATTAACTCATTCCTACTGATGTATTTAACCATTCCCACACATCTCTCAACCATTTTAAATGATCATCATCCTCATGGGTGAGGACTCATTAGCCACCATAGATTATTTGGATAATTTGAAATATCTAAATAATCCTCCATTATTAGATCTTCCTCAAGAAAACTATAAATAAACTTGAAAACCATAATTTTCATCCATCATTACTTATGATAATGAGGTTTTATTAAATTCACAAGTGAATCTAATAAAATCAAAGCATGTAAAAACTTTTTTTCACCAAAAAGGTACCAGTTCTCCTTTACATTGGAAGAGTTAGCAACCACTTTGTTGTTGAGCAAATCAAGTTTAAATCACAAAGGAGTAAACTTGCATGTTTAAGGTATGAGTTTGTGTTTACTATTTTCTTTGTTTGTTGCTCTATCTTAGGTTAAATTTATCTTAGATCAAGATTACATAATTGTTTTATTTCTTAGTATTTATAGATTTAGTTCATACATATTTTAATATGAAGAACTAGATAAAATTTTCAAGATTCTATTTAATATTTTACAAAATGTAGTATACACCCTAGAGGAGTAGTTAATGACCCTTCTCTAATGATGAAATTAGTAGGTACAAGTGGATGCATTCTTAGGGAATTAATAGGTCCAAGTAAAGATAGTTGATATTGAGGCTAATAGGAAGAAGAGCCATTTAAAATAATTTATTTTGTTTTGGATTGGGATACTAGGAGTAAATATTGATTTTAGAGTGGATAAAATATTATAGATGACTCTTTAATAGTTATCCCTTCACATTATTATCATAAAATCTTACCCATTTTTGAGACCTTGTCTCCATATTTTTGAAGCATATATCTTCCATACACTATTGGGACCAAGGCCATATGGGAAAGGAATAGATGAGAAGGGATGTTAAAAATGATGGGGAATGAATAAGAATGATGGGAGGTGAAATAATGATAGATAAGAGTGCCCCCAAGTATGGGATCTTACAGATAGAGGATCAAATATTTTAGGCCTTCTAGGTATATAACTATTTAAGATGCATAATATTCATTGGATTATGAAGTTTGTCTTTGTATAAATTGGACAATTTATATGCCCTTGATCCAATTTTGGTAATAATAATGTAAGGCTCAAACCAATTTACCTCAAATTCTCTTTTCTTTTCATGCTCAACATTGGTGTTTTTTTAATTTTCCTTAAGGACTAGGTCACCAGTTTCAAATTCTTAGGACTAGATTCTTATGATATTGGCCTTTTAACTTATTTTTATATGCTCTAAGGTGATCTAGAACATTCTGATGCTTTTCATCCAATAATTTTATTTTTTATAGCCACTCATTTCTATACTCATTTTATGTGATCATGCCCCATAACGATATATGTAATGAGGGGAGTTCAAATTTGATTGGTAGGATAGATTCCACTCCATATACCAAAGAGTATGGAGTGGCCCCAGTAGGCATTTGGAAGCTAGTTTTATATGACCAAAGTGTATTATATAACTATAGATTCCAATTCCTTCTAGTGTAATTAACAATCTTTATAATAATTTTTATAAGATTTTTGTTCGTTGCTTTCACTTGGCCATTGCCTTGGGGGTAATTAGGTGTGGGTAAATGCTACTCAATATGATATCTATTTCATAGGTCTTCCACTTCCTAATTTTTAAAATATTTGACATTATCTGATATTAATTTGAATGGGATTATAAAATAGAAAATTATTTTATTCAAGATGAACTTAGATATTTGAAGGCATGTGGTGTACATGAGTGGCATAGCTTCTACCCATTTAGTAAAGTAATATATGGCTATAATAATGAACATATGTCCATATGATGAGGTAGGATTAATTTTGTCAGTGAGATCTAATTCCCATACTAAAAAAGGCTAGGGGTTCATTATAGGTTGCATCTCTTGAGCTCAAGCATGCATAATATTCCTATGTTTCTAACAAGAGACACACTTGTGCACATATTGAAAAGCATTGTGATCCATTATTGGCCAATAATATCTGGGTTGAAGTAACTTCCTAGCTAGAACCATTCCATTGACATGGCCTCTACAAATACCATCATGGACCTACTTGAATGCAATAATATCCTCCTCTAATTTTAGGCATCTTAATAGGGTCCCATCATAGCCTCTTTGATAGAGCATACTACCAAGGATGATGTAATAAGATGCATGTTGGATGATAGTTTTACATTCATGGCAATTGAGATTTGGTAGAAGGGTATTATTTTGTAGGTAGACATAGATGTCATGGTACCATGGTCAACTAGGATCAAGAATCAACCAAAGCTTGATGTGCAGGCAATAATAATTGTTCAACCAAAAAATTTCCTTTAAGAATGTCTTCTAGGAGATCTATTAGAGACCTGAAGTGTCTATTGCATCTATTTCTTTGTTACTTACCCTTAACACTTGCTCAAAAGTTATAAATTAAATGTTTTTATTTAACTAATTGACCATTGTTTATATAGAAGTAAGATCTCATATTTAGTTTATAAATCTTAATTGACCTATTTGATATTCAACTAAGAATCCATGAGGACTTGAAGATGCTAAATATTCCATTATATAGAAATCTATGATCTAAAAATTAATGCCTTATACTTAGCTATGTTATTAGTGCATGGTAAATATATTCAAAAATATTTAGGGATTAGGTTTCCTTGTGGTGTTACCAAAAGGATTATTGCTCTTCACCCATGTGTGGTGAAGGATCCATAAAAATTAATTTTCCATCTTGTTGATTCTTCAATTGTCAATATAGACTCATTAGGGAAGGTTGTTGTCAATGGTTTTGTGTCTCTACAAGTGTTGATTCTAGTTGATTTTTGATGATATTCCCCTTGATGGCTTTTAAATTCACATAATCAATGTAAAATTCACTTAACAACATAATCCATTTAGCCATTCTTCCTTTTAGGGAAGATTTAGATAACATTTATTTAAGTGGATTAACTTTTGTGATCAAATTGACTTGGTTATTCAACATATAATGTCTGATATTTTGTGAAGTAAAGACCACGACCAAGTATGCTTTCTCTATAGGGTTATAATTGAGATCGTATGAGATAAGTGTTCTGATTAGATAATATATAACTAATTAATTTCCTTTATCATTATGATGAGATAAGATACCCCTTATAACACATGGTATAGAGGATATATATAAAAGTAATGGCCTTCTCGATATTGGTGGTGAGAACACTAGAGGCTTTAATGAATACTACTTCAAGTTATTAAATGTTGTTTGAAATTCTAGGTTCTAATTAAAATGAGCTTCTTTATTTAATAGATGAGTAAATAGGTGGAATTTATCTACTAATTGAGAAATGATTTAATGAATGGCTTGTGATTTAGTTGAAGGCTCCATAGTTGCTTCAGGTTTTTGGGTGGAGGCATTTTAATAATGGATTTCACCTTAGTAAGATCTACCTCAATGCCTCATCAAGCTATTATAAACCCCAAAAGTTTTCATGAAGTGACCCCAAACACACATTTATATGGGTTTAGTCTAACTTTATATTATTTGATCCTCTCAAAGATTCATCTAAGCACTGATACAATTATGTTCTTATCTTAGACTTTCTCAAGATATCATCCACATAGTCTTCCATAATATCATGCATCATGTCATGGAAAATAATTGTCATGGCCCTTTGGTAGGTAGTTCCTATATTTTTGAGTCTAAATTGCATCACTTGATAGTATAGAGTCCCTCATGGAGTAATGAATGTAGTTTTATGCTGATATTTTGAAGTAATTTTGATTTGATTTTATCTAGAAAAGCCATCCATGAGGGAGATCATTTTGTACCCTGCTATGGAGTCCACGATCATGTTGATATTTGGTAAATTGAAGTAATATTTTATTCATGCCTTTTTAATATCTTGGAAGTGATGTAAAGCTGGCATTTCCTACAACCTTTTTGGCCCACCACCTATTTCTAATTTTTCATTTAAAATCTTTCTTAGTTCTCTAATTTGTTTTCAATTTACAAGTACCTTGATTAACCTTCAACTCTACTCATGAACCTTATTTTTTTACTTAATTATATTATTTTAACCTTATATATTCATTCATATATTCACCTTCATCATTATATGCTAATCAAACCTCACTCACATTTTCCTCCAATTGGCTCTCTACTTGATGTAAATACTTAGGCCTAAAAGCCTAAAGCAGGTTTATATGTCTCTTGGACTCCTAATTTGAGGTAATTATAATATTTCATATATATCTAATAATTCGTTTTATATTTCCAAACTAATATCCTGAATCTCAAATAAAACTCTTCATACAAAACACTTTTTCTTTCTTGAAGGTTCAATGATTGTAGCCTTTTTTGTTATAAATCTCCTTGTTTTAGACAAACCAATCAAATATTTTATTAAATAACACATTTTATCCCCTTTCAACTTCCCACAAGGTTTCTTGGCTTAACTCCAAGGATATACTTCTAATCTCTCATCATTTTTCCTCTTTTAGGTATCTTTAGGCCTATCTAGTCTGCCCAAGATTAGATTCCAACCTGTACATTTTGTAGAAAATTTAAACCTTATTAATATTTTAAATCACCTTAAAAAACTAATATTAAATTTTTTTGAATAATTTTGGAGAGTATAATCATTAAATATTCCAATTTCAAAATGAAAACCCTAAATCAGGGTCTGTAGGACTGTTACTAGCCTGACTAGCTACAAAATTGATTTTTTTGAATTCTAAGTCTTTTAAATTACCTATAAAACCTTGAGGAGGTTATATATATATATATATATATATATATATATATATACCTCCTCAAGGTTTTATTTGGTTACAAAAAATCTTTAAATGTCTCTAAAAGACAAAGTTTACAAATTTATGGGCATATGCTAGGATTGTACAAGTTTGAGAGGTATCAAAATGACTTTTTAATAACTTTAAGTAGTTTATAATACCTTAAAATATTAAAAAATCTCTAATTTCAACATTACTCAACTTACACAATGGTTAATTGATTTAGGAAAATTCCTTAAGAACTTGAATTTGTAGACTTTGTAGAGTTCTGAAACATTCTACAAGACTATTTATACTAGAAAGGGAAATTGTAATGAATATTATCATAAATTTTATTCAAACTATTCAATATGTTTCTCAATAAAAAATAAAATACCGAACTCTTTTTACAACTCAAAAAAATAGTAACAATCTTCTAAGCATTGGATTATTCTATAATCTTGGACCAAGCAACTCCGTATTACTTTCCCTCGGGATTATGATGTATAAATGAAAATTTGATTGAACATTTAAACTATAATAAATATGATAATTCCAAAAAATGGTCACTTACCTTGTTTATAATATCTACTATAAATTCAATTACTTGATTCACTTCCAAGATCCATTATACTTCCTTCTCAAGGACTGGGTAAAGGCATAATTTGCTTTCTAATAGATTGAACTGTAAGTTATGATATGGCCAACTAGAAAATGATCCAAAATACTCAAAATAAGCATGAATAATAATAAATATATCATCAAAATTCATTATTAGTATTTATATTCAATAATAATTCTTCAACATTGTGCTTTATTTTACTTTCTTGATAACATGCAAAGATTGTGTACAATTTCTTGTAGGATAAGCAGAGTTCCTTCAGTTTCTAATATTTATTGTAAATATCCTCCTAGTTTAATATAATTTATCCTTCCCTCATAATCTTTCACTAACTTTAACATTCATTTCAAACTTCTTATTATACTAACATATAAATAAACTCCTCTTTTCTTGACATATCCAATGCATGGAGGGAAGTTACAAGTTTACCATTCTTGGCTTACATGTATTTATTTTTGATTTATGCATTGAAAGCAACTAAATTATTTCCCATGGACCTTATATTATTATCCAAAACATTTATAAATTATTATATTTCCCCTAAAACTCTCAACACCTCTCAGAGCTTAATTCAAAGATTCAAATTTTTAAATCTTGATTTAGGTGGGAAAATCAAGAAGTCCTAAAAACACACATGTTCAAGGGTTTATAATTAATATAACTCCACCTAAGGGTCCCTATGGGACATATAACACCCAAAAATCATAAAAATAAACACAATGAACTCTGAAAAACATAATTACAAACTTTGTCCTTTAGTGATGCTTTGCATCATACTCCCTTTGAGGGAAAGATTTGAGTTCCTGCTCAAATGTCTTAATCCAAATTTATTCCTAGATTTCCAATTCATCTTGGATTCATATTTGGAATTCATTTTTTTTATATTTATTCTTTCTTGTTTTATTTGATCCTTTCTTCTTTGATTTTGCTTCTTTATCTTGTCATGTCTTCTTATGAAGTCATCTTCTAACTTCATGAAATTTATCATCCTTTGTAGTTCCATATTAAATTCATATTCCATATCACCTATCCTTCCTTAATATTTATTATATTATTCTTCTCTATCATATTTTTCTCCAAAACCTCTACATCAATTCATCCTTCTTTCCTTTCTTGAACCACTCATCAAACTTGGCATAGTTTGTTTAAACACTTCATGTTGGTTTGTACCTAATGTAAGGTACTTCTTTCTTTTCATCTTCTACTTATAATGTAAACATAAAATTTCAAAATCCAATACACAATTAGATATAAAAAAATGAGACTTAAGAGTCTCTCCATGTTCTTCTTGCCAACATCTTTTCTCCTTTTGACTTATTTACACCTCCTTGTCTCTCTTTTGATCTATTTGTGGACAAACTTCTTCTCTATCTATTTTTATTATTTATTTCAATATTGGATGTTCTTGTATCTCAACCATGAAATCTTATTCATTTTCTTATTTAACTTTCTTCTCATATCTCTATTTTTCATTAATATTTTCCAAACCTTTCTTGACAACTTCTTTAGCTACTTCTTCAACATCATGACCTTGGTTTTGTTCATTCTTTTTCCTTTGGTGTCTTGACTCATCCTTGAGTTCATCACTACTTCTCACAATCTGACATATACTATCAAATACTTAAAACAAATTTCTTGGAGGATTAAAGAATTCATCTGTCATCCTCACTTCTTCTTTCAATGAGAAATCATTAATTTCTTCACTTTCTTCATCATATTTAGGCATCTTTTATTCTATTTCTTCCCTATTTTCTTCTTTAAATTTGTTTAGAATTTTTTGAACTGATTTCATACCTATATAATCACAAAAATTTGCCTCTATATGTTGTTATATATCAACATTCTGAGTAATCACCTTCTCTCTTCTTAAGAAGTCTTCACAAACTCCATCTAAGAAGTAAGTAATCTCTTGTTAAATTGCCTTCTCCTTCTTTATCATGAGTTGTTCATAATCTTCATCTTCATGAGTCCATTTAGATCCTTTTCCTTGATACATAGTAGTTATTTCACACATATTTTACCATGATTAATCTTTTTTGGAGAATATCTTATTTAATGACTCACTACTATCATCATTCAAAACATCACAAACTATTTTCTTGCCTTTCCTTCTCCTTGTGCTCTTCTAAAAGATTCATTTAACACCATGTCTTGCAACATCATTCTATCCTTCCTCATTATTTTATTTATCTACCCATACATTTCTTGTCATATTTAGAATAACTTGGACTCCATTGGCTTGCTTTATTCACCAACTTGGACTAAAATCTTTTAAATTTATTTGCTTTGTCCTTATTATTTAATTTTTGTACCTATAACTTTCTTGTATCCTCATCATAGTCATATCCTTGCTTAGGATTTTTTGACTTCACCTTATCAATTGATATTTTGAGCCATTTATGCACCCCATATCCTTGATCTATTATTTGTTTTGAGAACTTAACCTTTCTTTTTTTAATACTCATGTATAACTACAATCTTATTTTCAAATTCATAATTATAATCAATCTTTGAACTTTTATTCACATTTTCAATAGGTTTATGCTTTGGCATGATTCTTTATAAGGTTTCCTTGATTGTAATGATCTTTTATTGTGTAATTTATTTATTTCTTTTTCTAGAATGCTAACCAAGGCATCACAAAACTCTAGTTCATCCTCCATCTCTTCATTAAATTTTTGGAAGTCTTCAACACCATCAATATCTTCAATTCTACAATATATATCCTCTTTGTAGACTACTAATAACTATTTGTCTTTGATTTCACATTCATCTTCATGCATGGGTACTTCATTTCTTTCAAACTTTAAGGTCTTATGCTTGACCTTCTTCATATTATTCTTCATACCTTCATACATACACTTAAATACAATTTTAGAGCATAAAAAAAGAGACTAAAAGGTTTTGATGAGTGCCTCCTTCATGGACACTCTCTTCTTATACTCATTTGTTTTCTCAAGTGTTCCATTTATAACTTCCTTCTCTCCCATGTTATCCATAATGAGAACTCTTTTTACCTCTTATCTTTCATGTTTCTCACTTGGAAACTCTTTTCTCTTCAAGCCTCTATGAGTAATTTTATTCTTGTTCTTCTCTTGTTATCTTAAGTCAACTCTTCTTTGCTTCTCCATACGTATCCTAATATTCCACTTGATATTTTTCCTCAAGTTCCAACCAAACCATTGGTTATATTTCTCTTGAATGTCTCTCACCATGAGAACTATCCTTTCTAAGTCTTGCCCTAACTCTCTTTTGATCTCTTTTATTTCTTCATATATGTCCATGTATTTCCTTTTGGTGTATTCTTTCACCATATTTTTTCTATGGTATTTTACCTTAGCTATGCCCTGCACATTTTTTCTCTTTTCCATCTTCCTCTTATCTTTCTTTAGGCCTCCCTTAGACCTATTCTTCTTGACAAGTTAGCTTGTTTTCCTCTCTTGAACACACTTGGGTCTCTCTCCCTCTTATGACCTCATGTGGACCTTCTTCTTCTTCCCAGTCCTTTTCATAAGACTTTATTTATCTCTCCAATATCTTTTTGAGCTTATAATTGAGATTCTAACAAATATCTTCACCTTCTTCAAACCTCAATGGCTTTAGGGCTACTACCACAATCTATGTATTTCCTTTTGAGCTTCTATGCTCTTTTCTCACTATCTTCTTTAGGCTCTTCTTACCTAGTATCATGTCCTTTACCTTAGGCTTAGGTCTCTATATTCATTTCCCAATAATTTCCTCTCTTTTCTAAATTTAATGCATCATACCTGCACCTTGAAATACTCTTAAACTTTCTTCATATAACATCAACACAATGATAAATAACTTATCAAAAATAAAAGTACCTTTTTTCTTAAAAGTTGGTTGTACTTTTTCCTAGTAGAATCTTTGATTCTATAATACCAGTTTGATATAGAGTTGAATATAACCTTCTTTCATCACCACCTAGTTATTATCTCTGATTTGAAATCCTTCTTAGTTCTCTGATTTATTTTCAATTTAAAAGCACCTTGATTGACCTTCAAATCTACTCATGAGCCTTTTTTTATACTTAATCCTCTTATTTTGACCATAGATATTCATTCATCTAGTCACCTTCATCATCATTTGATAATCAAACCTCACTTATCTTTTCCTGCACTTAGCTTTCTACTTGATGTAGATACCTAGGCCTAAAATACCAAAGAAGGGTTATATGTCTCTTAGACTCCTCAACTGAGGCAATTCTGATCATTCATCTATCTCTGACAACTCCCATTATATGTCTAAACTAATATCCCAAATATCAAATAAATACTCTTCATACAACATACATTTTTTTTATAAATATCCTTGTTTTGGAAAAACAACTTAATTCCTTGACAAACTAACATCCTTTATACCCTTTCAATTTTACATAAGGTTTCTTGGCTCAAATCCCAAGTTAGACTTTTGATCTCTGCTCATTTCTCCTCTTTTAGGTCTCTTTAGGACTATCTGGCCTACCTTAGCTTAGATTTTATACTTGTACATTCCATACCAACTTGAAACCTTATTAATATTATAAATCATGTAAAAAACTAATTTTAAAAAGTTTTAATAATTTTGGAGAGTATAATCATTAAATATTCCAATGTTAGAATGAAAACCCTAGTTCAGGGTTTGTAGGACTATTACTAGCTTGAAAGGCTATAAAATTGGTTGTTTTGAATTACAAGGATTTTAAATTACCTATAGGACCTTGAGGAGGTTTTTTTAGACTATATTTACATAATACAAACATTTTTGGTTACAAAAAGTCCTTAAAAGTCTCTAAAAGACAAAGTTTATAAATTTTCAGGCATATGCTACGACTGTACAAGTTTGAGAGGTATCAAAATGACTTGTTAAGAATTTTAATTATTTTAAAATACCTTAAAAGGTTCCTTACTCTCCATACACAATGGTTAAATTATTTAGGATAATTCCTTAAGAATTCAAATTTTTAGACTTTGCAGAGTTCTAAAACATTTTATAGGACTGTTTATACTAGAAAGGGAAATTGTAATGAATATTGTTACCAAATGTATTCAAACTATTCAATATGTTTATAAATCCAAAATAAAATCCCAAAAATATTTTTACAACTCATAAAACTCCTAAAAATATTCTAAGCATTGGTTTGTTGTATAATTTTGGATTGAGCAACTTAATATTACTTTCCCTTAGGACTGTGATGCAACCAATGAAATTTTAATTAAACTTTGAAACTATAATAAATTTGATCATTCTTAAAAAAAATTCACTTGACATGTTTATACTCAGTACTAAAAATTCAATACTTGATTCACTTCCAAGATCTATTATACTTCCTTCTCAAGGACTAGATAAAGGCAGAATTTGCTTTCTAATAAATTGTACTATAAGTTATCATATTACCAACTGGAAAATGATTAGAAAGTCTAAAAATAAACAAAAATAATCATAAATATATCATTCACCTTCATGATGAGAATTTATATTCAATAATCATTCTTCAACACTATGCTTTATTTTAATTTCTTGATAACATGCAAGGATTACATACAATTTTTTGTAGGATAGGCATAATTCCTTCACTTTCTCATCTTTCTTGTTACCCTCATCCTATTTTAATCAAATTTATTCTTTCCTACTACTCTAAAAATAAATTGAACATGAATTTCAAAAAAATTATTATAATAACATATAAAAAATTTCCTCTTTTCTTTCCATCTCCAACACATGGAGGGTAGTTACAAGTTTGTCATTCTTGGCTTACATTGATTTAGTTTTTATTTGTATAGTGAGTACAATTAAATTATTCTCATAGGACCTTATAAGACTCTCCATAACATTTATAAATTATTATATTTACCCTAATACTCTCAACACCTCTCAAATCTTAATTCAAAGATTGAAATTTTTAAATCTTGATTAGGTAGAAAAATTAAGAAGTCCTAGAAACACACACTTTCAAGTGTTTCTAATAAATATAACTCCACATAAGGGTCACTATGGGACATATACAACCCAAAACTCACTGAAATAAACACATTAAACTATGAAAAACATAATTAAAAACTTTTTCCTTTAGTGATGCTCTACATCAGGATGTTAGTATAGATACATATCCCTCCTTGTGGTTTTACAATAGGGACAATATTAGAAATCCAAATGAATCCTAATTATAATAATTTTTTTAATTAGTATTTGAATAATAACACCTCTTTGAGGTGCATATTTCAAAGCTTTTATTTGATTGGTTTTTCATTTAGATACCTTACTAGATGATGTACCACCAAAGTGGGATATAATCTAGGAATGTCAAATTAGCTTCACACAAATATGTCTATAAACGCTTTGAGAAGATCAATAAGAATTTGGAATTCTTTAGAGGTGAGAATTATGCCCATTTTGATTATTCTATTATTTTATTTAGTTCTAATATTAAATTTTATAACCTCCTTAATTAAGAAAGGAGATTGATCTTAAATATATGCTAGGGTGGTGGTAGTTCTTCTCCTAAAGAAAACTTCGTTGAAAACCCTACACCTAATTATTGATAAGTATCTTGATCATTAGAGTTTAGATATATTTCTTCTAAAATTAGATAATATTTAATTTCATCATATTCCTCTTCTTCTATTTGATTCAATGATTTATTTTGATATCTAAAATAGGTGAAATCATCAAAACTAATAACAAACCCCCTTTTATGATCCCTTGATGGCATGAACCTTTGGGATATCATGTACTCAATAATGGCTTCATAACTTTGAAACATATTAAAGGATGTTTATTTATTCATATAGCATTCTATTATTTTAGGGTAGTGGAGGAAGATATTGATAGTGGAAATGGTAGTGTCAAAAAATATATTCACAGTAGCCAAATCTTCATAGAGGCTATAAACAAAACTTGTCTTGACTTTTTCATCATAGGTATAATATTCAAGAATAAAAAAAGAGTCTGTGGAGATAGAGTTGAGGTCAATGCCTAGTGGTTTGTACCCTAGGCCAAGTTGTCTTGGATGTTCTAGAACACCAATAGGTTCTAACCTACCTTGTTCCTCTCGACCTAGTCCTCGACCTTACAATTCATATTTTGAAGCATTTTTTGTAGTTGGGGATATTTTTCCTTTTGAAAATATAGGGCCATATATTCATCAACAATATAGGAATCATCAAGTTCCTCAAAACATTTTTATGATACCATTCCTTCACTAGTGAAGGTAGTCAGATCAAACTGATAAATAATAGATTTATCTTTCTACATAGCTAGGGACCCATAACTATATGGGGATAGTGAAAGATCACCTACATAAAGGATCTTATACTTATATTCCCTACACCCCTTGGAATAATATTTAGGTGAGTTATTTTTGGTGACCTAGATGAAGTGGATGATAGCCTATCATGGTGTACAAATTTCATAACTTTTAGATTATAAGATGATCTTTGAGTACTTGGACAATAAAGATAATGATTTTCTTGTTCTATTTGATAGTGATGAAAATTTTCAATTTCACCTAGGATGGTGACTTCCATGCCTGAATGTGCGAATTTGAGGCATTGATGAAGGGTAGAGGTACCAATCTCATCTTATGGATCAAAGGGCATCCCAAAAGAATGTTATAAGGGAGATCTACATCTACTACATTGTAATATCCCCTTCAAACAGGAAATATAACAACACAAAAAACTCTGAACAAGATATAACTTATGTTGAATAAATTCATAATGATCACAATAATATAGTCTCTAAATAAAAAATTACAGATTATACCACTTGTCCTTATAAACCATTACAATTGTAGTCCTTTCTTATGCATATAAATGTGAAATACAAAATTAAAAACCCTGTCTTAGCAAAACTAGGAGTGAAAATCAGATTCTGGATGGTCTCGGCCTGCTGTGTCAAACACACAGTCGCCGGCGTCGGTCGATAAACTGCCGACGTCGGTCACTTCAGGTCAACTTTCTGCCGACGTCGGTCTTCAGTCGACCGATGTCGGTCACTGGAAACCCTCTATCTGCCGAGGTCAGTTCCTGAGCTGATCTGTACGGACCTGTACGGACTCTGTACGGCCGCCAATTAAGCACAACTTCCCTGTTTCACCCCTGATCTGCAAATATACTTTTCTAGCACAGAAGATCTCTAGCTGTATAATTTATTGAATCAAAACAAGAATAAAGAAATACCTGGAATATCTGTAATAACTTCTATGGGAAGTTATCTCTCAAACCTGAAATTCTATGATAACTTCTGGATGAAGCTATCTCACACTTTGGCAATAGATCAGCTGATATTCCACAGCCTCTTAATTGCACACACTGAAGAGGGAATGTTCTCCAATGCAAATGGAATCCTTGAACCCTAGGCTCAGTCTTCACAGAAGAAATTCTCCAAAATCAATATCAATAATCAATAGCATAATGAACAATGGCCTCCATGAGAAAGCCTTATACCCTCAAAAAGATGTGCTTGCCCTAATTAGGGTTTCTTAAATTAGAATTAGGGTTTCTAATTAAAAATAGGCTAAATAATTAATATTTGATTAAATCAATCAAATATTAATATCTCCCTCAATACATGTCGGATCGATGAACCGATCGAAGCTAGTGAATCAGGGAGTGATTCCGCACATACCCATACCATAATAAAGGCGCTCCGCTGCATATCAAATATCCCTAAAAAGTAGGAGCCCAGGCCAAATATGTCTGAAATAACCTGAATGAAAATCAAATGTAGAAATCCTGTGAATCAAAGTCGAGCCAAGCTCCATTATGACCCTCTATCCATCCTATTAGCCTACGAAGGTCGCATAATAGGCTAACCATGAACTCAGAACATGTCAATTAAAAAGGGGACATGACAATCTGCCCCTCCTGAAATTGCTTGCCCTCAAGCAATCACTAAATGACAAATCAGTCAATCCACCTGGATCCCAAATATAGTTTTGATCTCCACCACTGTCAATTAACACGACCCCCATGCCATGTCCATCCCAACTCTCATGTAATGGTGTCACATCATCTCTAGTACTAAGATAAGCACTCCAACATCCAATCCATAAATGAAAATCAGCAAGCAAACTCCTTACCTGAATAATATCTGAAACTGGATAGTGAAGACTAGAAATAGTCATCTCATCATCAACCTGTGACCCGACTGTAACAAAAAGTTGAGTCCTCACCACATGTGACAACTCCTGAACTGAACTCACCTCAAGACCAAGCTCGTCCTCATACCTCTCCTGTGTTGGTGCCAATGTGCTCTCGTCATCACCCTCTATCATGTTATGTGGTATAGGTCCCTCCATCCGATGAAAAAACATATATTTGAAGCTGCTGCCCCGTATTGCCTTAAGAATATGTGTCGTCCCATCAACATTAAAGAGAACCTCCATGTCCTTGAGACGAAGAGTAACTTCCTCAAATGAATGAAGCCACTTCATACCCAAGACTAAGTCTATATCCCCCATATTTACCACATAATAATCAGCCTTGAACTCATAATTGTTCAAGCGCAATGGGAGGTCTCTAATCATACGCTCACACTTAAGAGTGTGACCATCGGCTACCTTAACACTGATGCCCTCAAAGTCTACGGTAGTGAGCCCACACTTCTCCACAAATCTAGCATCTATGAAATTATGTGTGGCTCCTGTATCAAGAAGGGTGATAACCTTCTGCCCTGCCAAAACTCCACAAAGTCTGAATGACTCATCTGACTGAATACTAGATATGCGCGCCTCCTGAATGTGAAGCTCTAACTCTACTTCTGCCTTAGGCCTTGAAGCCTCTGCCTCTACCCCCTCAAAACTATTCTGCTACTCGAAATCCTCAGAATCTGAATCCTCATAGTATACCCACATCATACGATTCGCCTTGCCCTTAGGCCTCAAAGGACAATCGTGATGGATATCATATGGTCCTTTGCAGTAGAAGCAAAGCTTCTTCCTGTGTAAATCATTAAGTGCCTCATGATCCAAAGGTGGTGCTTCCGGATTGGCCTTTGAATCATTTTTTACCCCGGATTTATCTATGTTAAAATCCGGTCTCTCCGTATCCCCGTGGGAGTGCTTACGGTCTCTAGAAGAAGTACCTCTGGCGTTAAATTTATTGGATGGGGCTGCCATCTCCATATCATGTGCCTTCTTCATAGCTACCTGTAATGAAGGAGGATCAAGGGATTTGATCCAACCCCTCAATGGCTCTGTCAATCCCTCTATGAAGAGAACTACCAATCTACGCTCTGAAATATTGGGTACCATGACTGCCAATCTCTGAAACTCACCAATGAAGGACTCCAAACTACCTGTTTGTCTCAACTATGCCAGATCTCGGAAGTAAACCTCGAGATCTCTCCTGTCAAACCGCTCAACCAATCTATCCACAAAGTCCTGGTACTCTGTTACCTAATTATGCTGAAGTGTTACCATACCATGGTACCACCAATCATGTGCTACTCCATCCAAGTGCAAAGTGGCGTATTTGATGGCATCTATCTCTGACATTGGTCTCAATGCCAAAAAGGTGTCAAGCTTATGAACCCAAGCTTGAGCTATCATCTTACTGCTGCCGTCAAAAGTAGTCAAAGAAAGCTTACTAGTAGCCTTCTGCAGCTCACTGAATTGAGCTCTAGGCTTCATGTCCTGTCTAACCAATCGGTAGTGCTCTCTCCTAAGATTGACAAAATGATCAAAGGTCGTCCTCTCTTGGACATGAAGGGGTAATAAGTCCCACTCATCATTTGCAGCCATGTAAACATCTGCAAATGGGTTATTCCCTACTTCCTCTGCTGGTGCCTCTGGTTCTTCTTAAACAAAAGTAGGACATGTAGGTCTATCAGCTATTCTGGAGTGAGTCCGCTGTGGCCTCTAATTAACCGTAGCACACCTGTCATCTCTTTGGTCCCCGTTCTATCCATCAGGTGTGTTCATTCTCTCTATCATAGTCATAAGTGCCTGTAGTGTCTGAGCCATCTGCTATTGGCTTGTCATCATAGCACGCTGAAAATCTCTGGTGCCCTGATCAGCATCATACCTGTGGCCCCTGGGTGGGCTGCCCTCACGTCTGTCACTCATGATGGTCGGTCTCTGGTCTAACACCTGAGTACCTTCAAGCAAGGCTCAGCTGCGTGTGTTATACTTGTGTGGTCCCAACTCTTGTGGCTGCATAAGATCTATACACCCTTAGGCTGGCAGGATTTAGCTCTGATACCACTGTAATATCCCCTTTAAACAGGAAATATAGCAACACAAAAAACTTTGAACAAGATATAACTTATGTTGAATAAATTCATAATGATCACAATAATATAGTCTCTAAATAAAAAATTACAGATTATACCACTTGTCCTTATAAACCATTACAATTGTAGTCCTTTCTTATGCATATAAATGTGAAATACAGACTTAAAAACCCTGTCTTAGCAAAATTGGGAGTGAAAATCAGATTGTGGACGGTCTCGGCCCACTGTGTCAAACACACAGTCGCCAGCGTCGGTCGATAAACTGCCGACGTCGGTCACTTCAGGTCGACTTTCTGCCGACGTCGGTCTTCAATCGACCGATGTCGGTCACTGGAAACCCTCTGTCTGTCGAGGTTGATTCCTGAGCTGATCTGTACGGACCTGTACGGACTCTGTACGGCCGCCAATTAAGCACAACTTCCCTGTTTCACCCCTGATCTAAAAATATACTTTTCTAGCACAGAAGATCTCTAGTTGTATAATTTATTGAATCAAAACAAGAATAAAGAAATACCTGGAATATCTGTAATAACTTCTGTGTGAAGTTATCTCTCAAACCTGAAATTCTGTGATAACTTCTGGATGAAGCTATCTCACACTTTGGCAATAGATCAGATGATATTCCACAGCCTCTTAATTTCACACACTGAAGAGGGAATGTTCTCCAATGCAAATGGAATCCTTGAACCCTAGGCTCAGTCTTCATAGAAGAAATTCTCCAAAATCAATATCAATAATCAATAGCATAATGAACAATGGCCTCCATGAGAAACCCTTATACCCTCAAAAAGATGTGCTTGCCCTAATTAGGGTTTCTTAAATTAGAATTAGGGTTTTTAATTAAAAATAGGCTAAATAATTAATATTTGATTAAATCAATCAAATATTAATATCTCCCTCAATACATGTCGGATCGATGAACCGATCAAAGCTAGTGAATCAGGGAGTGATTCCGCACATACCCATACCATAATAAAGGCGCTCCACTGCATATCAAATATCCCTAAAAAGTAGGAGCCCAAGCCAAATATGTCCGAAATAACCTGAATGAAAATCAAATGTAGAAATCCTGTGAATCAAAGTTGAGCCAAGCTCCATTATGACCCTCTATCCATCCTATTAGCCTACGAAGGTCGCATAATAGGCTAACCATGAACTCAGAACATGTCAATTAAAAAGGGGACATGACATACATGGATGAATGTTTTATGAGCTACATGCCCTATATCTATGGGAATATGTATTTTTCTAGTGGATGGCCTTTCATTATCATCATAAGCCTTTATCATTATCAAATTAGTCCCTAATTGAAGATTTTTAATATCCCAACTTCTTGAGAAATTCAATATAACACAAATTTAGGGTGAACCCTCTGTCTATAAGAACCCATAGGATTTTATAGTTTATAGGGATATTTAAATGAATAAAGGATAATTATTATAAGGGCATATTGGTTATATGTCTTGGGAACCTGATCTAAGCAACAATTTAGGTGACAATTCGGGTGATAGTTCTACCCCAATTAATGACAAAACTTCCAAGAGCCATAACTTTTGCACCGTAGCTCTGATTGACTCCCCGTTTGAACCATTGGAAAGATAAGAATGAGGAGAATTAATTGATATGGAAAAAATATTTTCTTAGTGGTTTTTGACCCATTAAAATCTAATGTAAGTGCCCCAAATTTTAGTTTTAATAGTTTAGTATAAAAATAGTATGTTTTTAAAAATAGTAATTCCTCAAATTATATATTGTTTTAAATCCTAGAAGTCAAAACACTTAATATCCCTCAATATTGGTGACCTTCCACATCCTCCTCCTACCTTAAAAATGTGTATAAGTGAAGATGTAACCTGAAATGGAAAATAGACATCTCTTCCCAGAGATAAGCATATGGTTGTATTACAATCTTGAGTAATAAAACATCTCTTCTCAGAGAATTCATTGTTACTATGCTATTTTTGTGTTCTTAAAATTTATATCAATCAAAACTTTTGAGTTTTATATCATCACTAAAGGTGATTTGTTATGATGGAGATAAGTGACCCACCAACTCTTGGAATTAATTTGTGTCAATATCCCTAGGAGATTTCAATTTGTACAAGACTTGATTTAATATCTCTTGATGTACATAAGAATTTTTGAGATGATCCATGAGGGGGATTTGTGTTTGGGTTTTCTTGAGATACTAGATAATATCTTAAGTTTATTGAGAGAATTTGAAGCTTTCTTAGGGATGGTGATTTTTTGAGATGAAGAAGTAGGTGGATATTTTGGAGGTACTCCAAGAACTGTTATTTTTCCATGTATTATAGTAAATACACAATCTACAATGGATTTATTAATTTTAAGGATTGAGGATAGAATATTTATGGGATCTTGGGGGATTTCAATTTTTATATTGTTGATGTAGTGATATGAGATGGAATGGTAATTAGTTTTGTTGGAGCTAGAGGCTTGACCTTGATCCCTTAGTGGTTTATTTTCTTTCCAGTCATGTTTTTGTAAAGGGTCCTGATATATTCCCAATTACTGATTATTAGATTAACTTTTCTAACTATTGCCTTCAACTTATATTTCCCCTTTTCTATTGAGTCTTGGATGAAATATATTAATTACATGCATTTTTAGTATCATTCTCCTTCACATGATGGTAATGGTAAAACTCATATTCATGGTACCAATTAAGGCATGGCTTATTATCATCCAAGGATCTAATATCCAAGAGAATTATCATATTGGAAGTAATTAACTTCTTCAAGACCATTTTTATGGCACACCAAGACTAGTAAGATGAATTCTCTATGATTTAGGCCTTGGTTTTTATTTTGGCATAGTAATGCTGGAGATATTTTCAATTTTAATAGTAGGGGGATATTTTTAGATTGTATATACATGTTTTGAATTAGTAATAGCATCCCCAATTACATTCTTGTTTTTATTAAAGACCTTAGGTTTATCTAAAAAAACATTACCTTAATTTTGACTTTGTTCATTTTGGGTATATAACTTGATAGTGCCCCTTTCAACAAGTGACTTTTCTATTTGGATACCCTTTTCTATAATCTCATCAAATGATTTATCACATTGTAATTTCAATTGATATTTCAATTATATATTTAAATCATTAATGAATATCTTAGCCAACTAGTTTTTATGTATAATACATTAGAGGTGACTAGCTAGACTCATCCATCATTGTAATAATGATTAAAGACTCTCTCCATTCCTTTATTTGGCGTTATAGAGATAAATTATAGAAATTACATATTAGATATTGAAGGAAAAGTGTCTCATAATTTTTTCTATTAATTCTTAAAATTTTATTAATGTACCCCTTAGTTAAATGCATAAACCACTCAAGAGCACATCCTATGAGACTTTAAGGAAAGAGTCAAATTAAGTAAGCATCATTATATGGAACCTCATGGCATGTTACATATAATTATTTAACATGGTGGTGAAGGTTTCCTCTCCCATTATATTTATAAAATTTTAGAATTTTAAAATGTGTCAGGAAGGGTATCTATAAAATACTCATGTCTAGTGGGGACATGCAAAAGTCTTCATATATGTATTTCATTTCCTGAATGTGAGGGCCTATCTACTATAGATTATCCTTCATCATCTTCCACTCTTGGGAAAATAATGGATCCATTAAAGTATTGGGACTATTACTCTATATAAATTTTGGTTTTAATGGATCAATGTTGGTGTTTCTAGTTATTCTTTTTGGTGATGTGGGTCTTTGGGCTTCAAAATGGATTTGGGATGCTAGTGAATTGATTTTTTGGTAAGCTAGTCTAGGTGATCTTCCAAGGAGGATATCCTTTTATCAACCTTAATATGATTATTTTTATGGGATTTTTCTTCTTCATCTAGTTCTTATTAATGATCTACAAGCTCAGAGTTCTCCTCTTCTTGGTGTGTGATATGTGGATGTGGAGGAATGTTGGGTCTACATGGTGGTTGAATGAGATGTAAAAGATTAGGGTTAAATGTAAGGGAAATTTTCCTCCCATTCCAATGACTTAGACTAGGATTTGATCTCAATTTTCATGTTTATACTATTTAAATTGGGATCTAACTTCATCACTATTAAAAAATTCATTATTAAGTTTTTTATTTCTTCCAAGAGTATGCATGTCACTTTAATTTTATTCATTATCCCTACTCTATTCACCTAGTGTCATTAGGATATCGTCTTCTTAGTTTGATCCTTAGTCTAACCTTAGAACTTGGTCACAGGTCTTGATTGACATGATGAATAACATGGGGTGATATAAAGATGATTAGGTGTTGATTTGATATTATATGGAAATAAATGTGATTTTGAGAAATAAACTTTTCTTGGTTTTTAGTCTAGAATGGTTAAGGTGTTTATAATGGTTAGGATGAGATTTGGATTAAAGATAATGGTGATCAAATACTTACAATGTGAGAACTTTATGAATATTTAATCTAGCAAGAATACTAGATGATGAGATTACTAGATGCCTTTATTCACACTAATGAGATGATGATTCAATAGAAGTTAGTTATGCATAGGTAGGATGACAAGATGATATTTTGATAGGTAAAATATAATAGAGTTATAGACTTTAGTAATACTCAATCAAGGTAGTATATCTTGGGATGGATAAAGTGATGAATAGGATGATTTCAAATCTTATTAATAAGGGATAGGTGACCATTATAGCTTAGTTAAAAGATAAATCTAATACTCAAGACTTTGGAGGAGGGGATGAAGATGAAAATGATTTAGGTTAAGCCTTAATATGAAAATGTATCCTAAGGTTTTTATAGGTGTTTTTTTATGAAAGTGAGAAGGTTGACTCAACCCACAAAAAATATGGGTCTAGCATGACATGCACACAATCACACCAATCATAAGCCCTAATATGTAGTAAACCAATGGGTGTGTAACTTGATGACTAAATTATCTAATGGCTTTATGGGTTAGGCTATAGGCTAGTCACCTATTATACGAATATATAAAACCCTATCTACCCCATCTTCACTTGACAGTCACTATGGGGGATGATACTAGCCCTAAAATCAAGTCACCTATTATAGTCAAAAGGCCCTATGCTAGGTTAAACAAGGATTTATAGGAGTATCCCTAATATACAAAAGGTACATTGGACCCAAATCCATGCAGGGTAATGTGTAATTATTGGGTCAAATAATTGACTCTTTACCTTCATAGAATACATTTATGGGGTCAATCACTTGGCCTAATGATAGTTTTCCCTAATTTTTATAGTCCAGTAGAACACATAGTGTGGTTGAATGCACGGTGATGAAATACTCATCACCAACACCTAAAGACTGGGTATGTGCATGGGGATTAACTCTATGCCATGTTGCACCCTATAAAATAAAAATTTAAGGTAACAAATAGGCATACAAAAGTTTATTTAACTAATTATTTTATTGTGTAAGATAAAATCACAAGTAAACAAAGAGATGTATGACAAATTCAAAATCTAAATTTTAAACCAAGTCCTGATCCTATAAGTAAACAAGTTAGAAATCATATTTATGGCCTTCTACTTATGTGTCAAGCATAAAAATTGTTAGTAATCTCTAATAAAGTTAAAATAACCTTTTATTCCTAAAAAATTGCTTATGCATGGTGAATAGGGTTAGATTTTTCAAAATTGATTCTATAAAGTCAAAACTATGACTAGTAAGTCAAAACCACAAATGAATCATTTATGGTTTTGTATATGGTTAGCTAGTAATAAATACATGGTTAACAATCAAAATCACTTATGACTTATGCAAAATCATGACTGCTAATTAAAACCATAGAATGCGAGAAGTGATTTTACAAGTGATGAGCAAAATAATATTTTTTGTAACTTAAAGAAAAAAAATAGAATGCAAAAGAGTTATTCTTTGAAACAAGTTTATGTTTTTATAAAAGAGGTATAATCCAAATTGTCTAAGTCAAAACTACATACCAAACTTCAAAATCACTTTTAGAAATCATTATTGCTATTTTCAAGAAGTGATTTTGCATCTAATAAAATACATATACAAGATAACAATATAATAAAATTACTTTTAAAATGACAAGATTTAAAAATATTTACAAAGCCACAACTAGACTATTTAAAAATAAAAGACTAATAGTTAGACTACCTATTAATGAATAATTATCAAAATCACTTATAGTAATAAAAAATTCTTATATCGAGAAGTACTTTTGGGTTAGACAAAGTTTAAAGTATATTTACAAAATTTTCAAAGATTATTAAAACTTATCTTATAAGGTAGTGTTAAATAAGACTAAAAACCATAATTTTAACAACTAAAGATCAAAAACTAGATTTATACAAAAACACTACTTATTTTTCTAATTACTATCAAAACTACCTTTTAAAATGTCAAAATCATATTTGGAAATCAAAATCACTACTAGATATAGGTGATATTACATAATATACTCAAAATATTAACTTTTTGGGTATTGACTTTGTTTGAGCATAGTTTCCTCATTTTTGTAACCAAATCATAATTAGATAGAAGCAATAAAAGTATCAAAGGTCCCAATCACCACTTTTTGGTTAGTGAGCTTATGTCTAAATCAATACCACAATTAGAAAAATAAAAATCATTGATAAGAATCAATATCACGGGTAAGGATAAGTGGTTTTGATTAGTATAATAGGGCTAGTTATTATAAGAGTAGCAATTTTTTTATTTTATCCCTGCAATATGACAAGGTTAGCTTAGGATTATAAAAACCAAAAAGAGAAAAATTCCTAATATTAACCTCAATGTAACACCTAATTCAAAATTGTAACTAAATCAAGCAAAATCATAGATGATATTCAAAATCACAACTACAAAAAAGTGATTTTGAATAAGGTCACCAAACTACCAAGGAATTTAATGGATAATGGTCAAATTTTCATGGTTAATCAAAATTACAACTGTAAACTACATGATCACTAATGCAAAGTCATTAATTATAGCTCTAAAAAAACCACAAATCTCTTAGAACATGAAATTTTTGAGATATTTGAGCCCAATATCTCCCTATCCTATCCTATGAGCATTAACCTACTTCTCTTTATCTTCCCTTTGAGATATTCAAACATATTCCCCAAGTATTATTGGATTGGTTATTAGATTACTTGACAATGGTGGCTTCAAGATTTAAAATGGATGCAAGAGGGATCAATGGATTTTTGGACGCAAGATTACTATGGATGAAATGAGAGTATGAAGGATATAAGAGAGCTTGTGTGTATTTACAAGATTCTAATTCAAGTTAGTTTAACCAAGTTTCATGTTTGGTTATTTATAGGGTGGTGGGGAGGATTAAAAATGAATTTTAAATTATTAAGAACTCTCTAGTTTTAGAGAATTCTAGAGAATTAGATAAGACTCTAGATTTTAGAGGCTTCTAGATTTGATTAGGAATTAATAGGGATTAGTTTAGGAGATTTAGGGGGGTTTAATAAATTATATAGGTAGGAGAATCTATGGATAGGTTAGCTAGAGGGGTAGGTAGAATATTTTGAATTTTAAATTGGCAAGTGGGGCAAGTGGTTATTAAATGAGGTGAGATTAGTGATTTAATGGGATCTTAGTGGGATAATGAAGGGATTAATATATAATGTGATGTTTAGGAAGGTTATCATTATGTAGGAAATGTATAATGTGAAATATGATTTATTTATTTAATTAGGATAATTGTTACAAAATTAATTTTTATAAATAGCGAGATTAATGAATTGGTTAAGGTGAGTATATTTAGATGTATATAAGATTATTGAACTTTTGTGTTCATAAAAATAGAGGATAATATTTTCTTATAAACACCAGACTTTTGGAGTTCCAAATAGTCTTATATTTGTTTGAGATAACAAAAACCCTTGCACTGTCTAGTCAAGAAAACAAAAAATTCTATTGAGTTACATGTGGGAGTGATTTGTGGATTGTTTAAAGACAAATAAATATTGGATAATGTGTGTTAAGGTTTGGAAGACCAATTATAAGCTTCATATTACTTTGAGAGTCTTAAAAATTCATTTAAGTGCTAAAAACCACTCAGACTGTCACATTCTTATAAAAGTGATTAAAAACACTATGTTTTGTCTTATAGAAGAAGTTTGAAGGTTAAATAAGTGAAAATAATGGTTGTAAAAGGTATATTAAGAATTTTAATTCATTATATAAGTATTGTATGTTAAATAAATTTATTAAAATTTATTTGAGGTCTTTGTGTTACCTCTCAGCTTAACACAATCCTAGAGAGATACCGAAAACCCTATATTTTGGCTTGTTGGAGATAAATGAAGGTTCGACTAGTGAAATTAATGGTTGAAATATTTGAATAAAGTCAGGTAAAAAATTTCCCAATTTATATTTTGTATTTAGTTTTCATAAAATTCTTATAAAGCCTTTTTTTGTTCTCAGGCTCCATAGGTCTATGGTGAAGATTAACTAGGTTTTGGGATTAGAAAGTACTATAACTATTGTTTCCACTTATAAAAATGGATGAAACTTTGTAATAATGTGTTATTATTCATTCCTAAGAGTATTATGGTGGTTTTAGTTTGGTAAAATATGGATTTGTATAGAAACCTAGGTGTGGCCTTGAACTAGGCCTAATGGAGACCTAATTGGTTGAAGGGGTATTGACTCAGGTGGTCTCTCTTAAGATTTGTGTAAGGAAAATTTTCATGAATCACAAAGGGGATAATGGGTACTAAAAAGTGGTTTTAAATTATTGATATTCTCTATAGTTTATCTAAACCAAGGAGGTTTGTGGTTTAGGAGGGCTACAAGGAAAAGAGTCTCTAAAGAAGAAAGTGTGAGTTGGAAGGAGAGTTATTGTTTATAGTTTGTGCCATTTATTTGAATATATGAGAGTTTTAAAATATACATGGAGAGGGACTTCAGAATCCTCATAAATAGATAATAAAATTGGATCATGTTTCAGGCTTTTAGGCCTATGTACAAAGAAGCAAAGAGATAGAGACAAGTCTTAAGAAGAATGGAAGATGGAGTATAGAAGGTGTATGATAAGAGGGAGAGTGTATAGGTGTATGATAAAGTGATATTTATATGTCCAAATCATATTATTAAGAATATTATGCAATCAAGAAGCCTATTCAAGGAAAAAATAATCAAAGGTGTAAAGAAGAGGTAGAGGATCTATTTCAATAAGACTTCTAGGGATTAAAGAGATGTTATTAGAGTTAGGTAAAGGGATGACATATTTTTAATATTAATTATGTCAAGTTTGGAAGGTTTATTCTTCATAAATGATGCCTACAGTATTTGTGGATATCCCATCTAATTTCAAAACTCCTTTGGTGATTGGCTCATATTTTAGACCTAGCTTATCAACCACTTGCTTAGGTACTATAGATGTAATAGAACCACTATAAATCATGAAATTATGAACTAAAGATGCACATATAATTATATAGAGGTATAAATAATGGGTTATATGAATTTTTAATTGTTTTCCCTTGTAGGTTGAGTTCTATTCATGAGGACCGCTTTTTATTTCATTATTGGTCTAACTGAAAGGTTAAAGTTTGATAGATCCTCTTGAAGTAGATCCTTTTGTTGAGGGATGGAAAATGTATAACACATTGATATATTCATATGTTATTTATTAATTTTATCAATAATTTTTATAGAATAACTACCAAACTTTGATTATCAAAAGGAGCAATAATGTTAACTTGAGATTGTGAAGATTGAGGTAGAGAAACACCTTTCACATTCTAATTTTTTTGTATTTCCTGAACTTTAGAGGCTGCATTTGTTCTATTTGTTCCTTAAGGAACATGGGAAGATAAGATAGGTCTTTGAACCATCTCTTGGGAACCCTCTTTTTATCTCTTCTTAGAGATTATATTGTCTACTATAGGAGTATCAATGTTACTTGTGCCTCTAAACTGATTCATTACACAATAATATCCTTCTTGCCAATTTGCATGTGTGGAATTTGATTTCACTTGAACTTATTTTTATTCTACTTCTAGTGCACTTCAAATTTTAGAGATTGATAATTTTTAACACTTTGCATCATCAGAGCTTGATTGGACACACCATTGGGGTACATAATCTCATTTTAGGGCTGATCAAGAGGAGGACACCATGAATAGTCTTGGACTAGATTATTTTTAATAGGAATAGTGGCATTTAAACAACTAGAAACATTTGGGTTATACATATTTAAAGTAATAACATGGGTGATTGGACCTTAACATTGGAAGTTACTTTGGAAAAGAAGTATATTGGCCTGATTGAATTGATTGTGGGGATGGTAAGGTTTGTAGTTATAAACTTTTTGCCTCTTAATGTTAACAATATCATTGCCAAAACTTTATAGAAGACTCTTGAATTCATGTAAGTCATTGGAAGGGTTAGTTTTTCTTGATTATTTGGAAAAGGAATAGAGGCCAATGTGGGCAATGCAAGAGGTGTATGAGTAGGGGACTATAGTTCTATGCATAAAGGTAAAGGAGGCCTTGGATCAATCTTAATAGCTTGGATGAGATAATTATCTACTCCTATTGTCACATCACATGCATTAGTAAATGCATTCCCCCCATTGGTTTGATCATCACTAGTACATCATTATTCAAAGCCCTCAATTAGTACAAAAATACATAAATTTTAGTGTGTTTGACTATGGCTGGGATCTTATGCCAAGTATTTTGAAAAATATAGTTGAAATCCACCATGAATTCTTAGGGATCCCTCTTTCTACTAGCAAATTACTCCACCAAAGACAAGTTATCACTCTTATCTTCAAAATGCTTTCACAATTATTCTCCCAATTCATTCTAAGTAGTAATAGAATTAGGCCTCAAGCCTCTATACCATTGAAGAGCCTTTCCTTTTAATTAAGTGGTTATAAATATGATTTACACATTCTCTTGTATCACATGATGCATAAAAAAGAATTAACAATGTCTCTTATATTCTCAATAGGAGTGGTGGAATTTTCTCTAGCAACATATGGGATGCTTTTCAGGGCAGCAATACAAATGCCATCATATTAAAATAGGTTAATGGGGTTGCCACAATTTAAAGGAATAAAAACCTAATTTCTAGGCACTACTATATTAATAATTGGAGGTAAAAAAAAACTTTTATATAGATAAGTTTACAAAAAAAAATGGATAAGGGTGTGTATTAGCAAATCTTTTCTTATTAATTGAATGGTAAGGTAATTTTAGAAAATTAAAAGGAAAATCCTATAAGAGGACCTTATGATAACCTTTGGCATGAAATCTATATACTAATATTGAAACTAGGATGCTTGAAATCTTGTTGGAGTCACCAGATGTTGAATGTAAATGTTATAAAAGCTATAAGTATGCTAATACTAACACCAATCTTGATTAATCTTCTTGAATTTTGATTTCACAGGGTGTGCTAAAAACTATTGTCAATTTGAGTTGTACCATTTGACGATGTGTTTTAGGCCTGCTCACTTAATTGAAAAAATGGAAACACTCTTAGGCTATGGGTGGCTTAAAATATGTAGTGAATATATAAAAATGGTTGGCTCCCTTGATTCTACACCTAAAACTAACACTACACCTACTGAAAATACAAAGAAAATGGAGAAAAAAATATGAAATAAAATGAGATAAAAGGGTTGATGCACAAAATTTTAATTCTTCTATACTTGTTTATGATTTGTACTATGAATTAAAATAAGATTAGAATATGATTTCACAACTCCAAATGATCCTTCCAACAAGAGTGTTTTAATATGGAGGCTCTAATTGATACATCAATCAAGAGGGATGATCAAGAGGTCTAGAAGAAGACACAAAGTTTTTACACACTTAACCTTTGAGAAGAACTACTTGATATACACCATATATCCTACAAGAGTATGAATTAATCACAAAGAAACAAGAATTAAGATGATAAATGAAAGGAAGTTAAATAATATCACTATCATTCATAAAAAATTCACCATCAAAAACATTAGATGCAAGATGGAGGAGGTATAAACACAATTGTATTCACTTTAAAATAAATAACAAATATTAAGTTGATCAAGGATTCACCTTAACTAGTTATAGGATGGTTTTTATATCACATACAAGAATACTATAGGATAAAAGAGAGGATAGAGAGAAGTGTGTGTAGGAATCCTATGATGGTTGTCATCCAATCATGAGATTAGTTATAATATCAATGAATAATGAGAAAAATTCCTATGATTCTTACTCTACATGTTTTATCCCTTTTTTATGATGATATTCATAAAATTTGGCATATGAGTGACTCTTGGCATTCTATGACTCACTTTTTCTTCTTGAAACTAATTTCCTTTCTTAGTTGAGTAGTTACAAGTTCACATTTTTCTCTAGCTACCTTTCATCTTATTACCTATTTTTCATATTTGGACACCATCAAATATGATGTTATATGGGTTTATTAGGTATTTTTAGTTTTCTTAAGTGGTGTGTCCCACTATTACAAGGTCTCTATGAGAGATGCTTGATGGAAACAATCTTATATTGAGACTCCTCTCTAGGATTCTTAGAGGTGAAACATAGGTTTATCAAGTTGTATCATTCATCACTTCTTGTAAAAACATAATTTATAATAAAATTAATCTAAAATAATCTTGAAAACATTGATAAGGATTGTGTTTCATATTGGATATCTCTCATCACTATGCAACTAGTAAACTACATGTGCATTAGTTCCTTCAAATCTGCCTAAAGTATTTGGAATTAACTTGTTTATGACTTAGGGAGACCTCCATTATGAAATAATGTATCTAAAAGGGTTATAGAAATATTATTATTCTTCTAATGACCTTAAGAAGTTTTTCAAACATCATTTCCTTTCTACAAGAAAGGGGCATTCTCTATTTGGCTTAGTTTATTTCTTAGAAAACTGTCATATCACCATGAGGCTTTATTAATGGTGGAATGTCATTAGATGTCTACCTAATCTCAAAAGGTATCTTAAAATGGTTAATAATATCCAATACATTCAAACACCATGAAAATATGCCTAAAATTATAGTTTTAGGGTTATTTATTTATACTTTTCCTCCACACATGTTGATATTTGTAATACAATAGGTACCCATGAGTTGTGAATATGTCATTCAGGGTATTTCAAGATTAATTAGGTGCATTTTAGTAATCTATAATGAAATTTATAATTATCAAACTCTTTTTAAGGCTTTTTGGCAGTATTGAGATGCTTAACTTCTTAGGGATCATTCATAAAGCCTAGGCCATTAATGTATTTCTAAATGCTATGAACTTAGAGTATAAAAAAAATATTAACTTCCCATAAATCCATTATATCCCATATAGTTTCTTCGATGAATTCTTATGTAAGGAATGGATCTTCTTGAGCTTGTAGGCCTGTAGGTGCATCCTTAAGACATGTGTTTTGGGAAAAATAGTCCTCAAATAGTTATTTTTGATAAAACAATACCTTGTTTTGGACATGGTTCATGATCCATATTATCTAGAAGTAATATTATATGGTATTTTATCCCCCCAATCATATTTAAACTTTATTTAACCAATGCCTAGAGTTTGTAGATAGTTTAGCAATCTTGGTAGTTTTGGCCTTCATTTGATGGTTTCCTCCCATGGCAAGGAGTCTAAACAATATTGGAACCTAAATTAATATATTTCAAACACTAATTTAATATATTGACCTCATATCTAAATCAAAACTTCACTTTTTTTTCATGTTTGTACCTACAAACTATTTTTGTTAACTTGACAAATCATGTTTAGTATGCCTACTCACATGATTTTCTTGAGATTTCCTCTACTAATTATTTAAAGAGATATAATAAGGATATATGAGGTTTATTATAGTGTTTTACACCTTATTCAAATCACTTTTAGGTCTAAAAATTCCACATAGTCCCAAAACCCTACCTATCATGTCCAATGATAACAAAACATGAGGTTTCTTGCCAATGTAGGTCTAATCCATGATTCACCTGCATAAGTTTGGTAATTTATGGAATATTAGACCTTTTTATTTATTTTAATCTACCTTAATGCATCAAATGATCTCAAAAAAATTTCAAAAGGAAAAAATTGAGGTGCTAGGGTTTAATAGGGCTTTAGGAGAAATAACTTTGTTAGTGATTGTTCATAAAGGATAGGCCCTTAAAATTTAAACTTATGCCATAAAGTTTTAGGGAATAGGGGTTACCTCCAACCCTTAAGATAATTGGGAATCACACTTCTTCTCTTCCATTAACCAATGCCATAAAACTGACTCTTCTCCACTTGTCTTGTGATCTGATGGAGATTTCGAGTGGGTTTTTACCTTGTTTGGACTTGTAGACTCTACTTGGGCATGATTTTGAGCCTAAGAAGGATTAAGGAGGTTATGGTAGGCTATTATCACTTGAGGCCATGCTTCACTTGGCTAAATATATTTGATCTAGTGTATAAACCTACATAAACTCATCAAACCATGCCTTCTTTTGCTATGGTACTTGTTTATTTGGGGAAATGCCCTATTGTGGCTGCGTAAAAGATGTCAAATGGAGTTATAATTGAATTATAAAATGATAGTGTAATGTACAAAGAGCCTATCTTTCCTATATTTCCTATCATTCATCACAATATGCTATGTTTGGATGTTAAAGCAATGAATAAATAAGTTTTCAAATGTAAGTATATGTTAGAAATGGGTGGAGTTGACATCTTGACAAGGTGTATGGGTAAAATGAGGTACATCATGATATTCATCAAATGCCAAATGGTCTAAAATGGCCTCATTTAGACTAGTTATACTAAGCTTGAAGCATGTTAGAATTAACATAAGAATGACTTTGATAAGCTAAAACAATGGAACATTAAACCCTTAACTTTTGAAAATACCTTAAACAATGCTAAAACACATTAATCAATCTTAAAACCTTCATAAGAGATCACATTAAGATAATTAATTAAAAAAATCAAATTTAATATATTGACTTATTGAGAAGAGATCATCGAGACCTTGAAACACCCTTATACAAAACACCATGACAAGACAACATATGCCACCAATACATGACTCTCAACAAGGCCATTATAAGGTTAGATGACTCATGTACCTAGTTTGAATAGACCTTGGTCAAGGGTGGATAAATTAGAAAACAATATCCTTGAAAATCAATCATTTAAAACACATTAAGATATGAAAATTAAATATGAGCTAATGACCATGAATTTTGAATCCTCTAGAATACACATTTTTATAATTGTTCTAGCACACAAAATCATTGACATAAAATGTTGTCAACATTCAAGCCACAACTATACATCACCTACAAAGTTTTTTGGCTGGAAATTAAAATTTAAAACATATATAAGGTATTGAAAACATCTATGAACACATACATGGTCTTAAATTACACCCTATTAGGAGATGGAGTACCCGTTCTAGTCTTAATAATGTCCTTCCCTATACAAAAAAAATAGTTTTATAGGAGAACTTCAAACACGTGTAAAATGAAAATTTTAATTTTTTTACATGAACAAAGGAATTTTCACATGTATTTAAAATAAATATAATGTCAAACTAAATAACATCAATTGAAAATAAGTAGCGAATCCATGACATATGATATAATGATTAATTCTAAAATGTTAATTTTATGGAGTCAATAGACAAGTTTGTTTCATCCTACATACATTTTCAATTATGGGTCTTTCCCTTATAAATAAATCACTTATACAATGTTGGAATAGGAAAATTACATATTATATAAGGACCAAAACCTCTGAAACCACCGTGATATGTGTTTTTATAATTGATTTGGTACGTAGATATATTGGTAATAATTGTTGTCAACATTCAATCTGTAGTTTAATATCTCCACCTTCAGTGACTTGTAGCTAAAAATTAGAATCATAAAAATTTTAGGGGTGTAATCAATGTAAATCATCACATTATTGGCCTTTAATTATGAAAAATTAAGATATGGAATACCCATTTTAGCCACAAGAGCACCCATCCCTATACAAAAAGTTGGAATATTCAAGGATAAATTTAGACACTCATAAAATTGAAACCCTAAATTTTTTTCATGAAATGATCATGTTTAATCCATATAATTATACCCCAAATCATTTCAATATAATGTCAAATATGAATCCATTTAAGATGACATAATGAACAATCCTAAAATTCTACTTTTATGTAGTCAAAAGATAAGTTTATTTCCTTCAATGGAAATTTCTAATTTAGGGACATCCCCTTTCAAATCCATAACTTTCAACATGTTTGGATAGGAAAATTAAATGTGTTCTGTTAACATAAAAAATATGAACACCTATGATTCCAAATGTTGAATTTACCCCTAAACCCCTTATAACCCCTTTTTGGACCATCTAACACCCCTTAGGCCAAACCCAACTACCTACACCCTATTTTACCAAATAGGGTAAACTTGACAATTAGGTCCCCTTTCCCTCTGCACCCTGACTATTGATGATTAGCCTAGCTACCGATGGTCACCCTAACCATTGACAGTTAGGATCCACCATCTCAACTAAGCATGCAAACATCATGTAAACTATTACCTTCACCTTTTATTGAATATAACTTTCTCTAATTTATGTTACAAGCCTTTATATGCATCAATTATATTTAGAATCCCTATTTATACCTTCAATTCCATCTCTTGTGCCTATAATAAAGAGAGACCTGGAAGGTCTAATCCATCTAATATTATTGTTAGGAGCTCAGGTAATTAGAGTTTTTGTTTATAGATCAATCAATCACTTTAACAATCTAACAATCATACCTGTGTCATCCATGTCATCAATCCATTCCACTAAGAGCTAACTTTCCATCACCTCTCAACCAAGCTTTTAGGTACTGTTACTTTTCTAAAATCAAGCCATATCCTATCGATGGGCCAACTATGCCAACTACTCATCCAATCCACTTCTAGTAAGACAAGCCCTTGTTTATTACTATTCATGTGTTTTATTTCTATATCATAATTAATTTAGCCTTTTCATAACCCCTATAACTCATTTGTGAATCCCATTTTTTATTGTTGATCAAACCCAATTTTGACACATTCGACTATTGATAGTCAACATAACTGCCAATGGTCAGGCATAACCACTGATGGTCAACCCAACTATTAACAGTCACCTATGGTAAAAAAATTAGCAATATGCCTTGACCCACTTACACTTACCCAAATATATTCTAAGTTTTTGATTATTCATAGACCCCTTTCAGAATTTCTGAGCCATACCTTGTCCCATTAGCACTAGCACTAATTAGTTTATCACTAATTTTATTAGTCTAGCATATCTCTTTATCAATCAATTCTTGTTATTAGTTTTAGTACCTTTTGATTATTGATGCAAGCACTTTATTTCTATTATATCAACTTAATTGTTTTAAAATGATGGATTGATAACCCCTAAGGAAGCTCTCACTTTTGGGATCTAGCTGTAGCTATGTAATCCACCTAGATACTTGTCTAACCAATAAATTTTCTTTATTAATTTCTTATATGCAGGTCATCCTCCCAAGCCAAAGAGGATATATTCATAATATTTTGATTAAATGTCTGCACTTTTATCAGGTATTTCTACCACAACCCAAATTTCTAGTTTTACTACCTTCTAAACAATAGCAAAGTTTGAGTGAAACATTTTAGCATGCCTAGTGGGACCCTCACTTCTACTTTGGGTTTTAGTTTTATCTATATTTGTATTATTCTTTCTCTTTCTATTCTAATAATTTAAATCAAATTTCATTTGGGTCTAAAACTTACTGTGTCCATTGATTTCCTACTTCTTCTAGCTCACTTAACTTAATTAACAACATCAAGATTAATCATAACACACTTATGTTACACAACCAAACCACATAATCAATCAAATATCATAACTCATCTGAGATAAGGCTTGACTAGGATTTCATCACCTAACATATCAACTTACCCTACCCATCGATCCTACTTGGATTTCATCACCAAGAGGAGGAGCCACTTAGTTCTATAGCTGATTATAAGCACTGGATAAGTAATAGACATTGTCTAAATGACCCTGCTTGGATTTGGGATCATGAAGTGAGGGGATGAAGTCCTAGGAACCAAGCCATGTACCTAATTTAGTATAGGTTATTTTGAGTACCAAAACTAACCCAAAACTATCCATAGATTGCTTATCTAGTACCTAATCTACAAGATACATTTATCACACATTCTCATAAACTAAGGCATAAGCCAAAAGTGAGATTACAACTAACATCTAGGCTTGATGTACATCATAGTGTATGTCTTGATTGCCTTGATAATTTTCTTTTCTTATTATTGTTTGGGCAGTGAGACTATTCTTATTTTCTCTCCCCTTTCCTTGTATGGTTCTCACTCATCAACAATAAAGAGACCTGGTATAACAAAACCCATCACCTAAATTAACCTCCTCTATCTCCTCTTCCATGGAGTAAATCTCTATGGTATAAGATTAACCTCATCCATTGGGAATACCTAATTTCCCTTAGGTATTTCCCTAAGGAGACATGGATTTACCACCTTTTTAGAGAATAATCCAGTGTCCCTTCATCACTATATTAACACCTTTTCTCCCCATATCCCAATTTCAGCCTCACCTCAAGATCCTCCTTATGGCATGACATCCAAACTTATGGAAGGTATCCTTGTTACCATGGTCACCACCCAACCTTTGACCACCTAGGCATATTTATTTACTAACCCCTTTGATGCCATGGCTGAGAACCAACCTATCCAACCAACCATTACCTTTGCACCTTGTACCCCTACTAATGACTCCTCTACCTTGGGGACAACCCAATCGTTAACCCATCATGTCCCACTTGTAGTTGGGGAACCCACCATCAGTGTCTCCAACCTCCCCTCTATCAAACCTAATCCATTGGTTAATACCTCTTTACCAAGCTTAGGGGTACCTATCCCTTCTACCTCACCACTCATTAGTAAAATGGTCACTACGACCCCCCTAATTGCCAATCCAATCATAACTCAACCTACCTCAGCATCCAAACAATTTATTGCATCATATAACCCTAGCTATACCCCTAACTTTCAAGGGTATATACCCACTACCCAACCACCAGTAACTACCTATCCTTATATATCATCTACCTAACCTCCCATAACCTCTTATCAGTATGGGGCTATCTCCCAACCTTTTATCAATTATAAATATATTCCCCAACCATAATATATGAATTATAACCCCTTAGGTGTACCACCTCAAATAGAATTAATGAAAATAATCATAGACAAGATGACAACTCTTGAGTCATCCCTTTCAGGAGCCCATAACATTTTATCTTATGACCAAATATATAATGAACCCATTCAAACTTTAGTTCCTCTCAAACCTTATCAAACCCAGTGGGAGATTCCAAAATTAACTAAGTTTAATAGTAAGGGAGACCCCAAACATCATTTAAGAGAATTTAGGCATTCTTGTTACATGATTGCCTATGATGATACCCTACTCTTGCACATATTTCCTATGTCTTTTTCTGGTTTAGCACTAGATTGGTATAGTGCCATTACCAAAAATTCCATGTTCTCCTTTAACAAATTATCTTAGACCTTTTTGGATCACTTCTCAATCAACATATCCAAGAAAGTCTCTATCATTAACCTTTATTCCATTTGTCAATTTGAGGATGAGTCTATAGCTGATTTTGTGGCTTGTTGGAAAAGCTTGATCAATTAATTATCACTCTCTTTACCTCAACTTGAATTGATTAAAAAAAAAATTCTATGCTTGTGCCAAGCACATTTCTTCCACACTATGTTTCCAAAGATTCAAAAAAATTTATGAAGCTTTCACTATGGCATGCATGTTAGATAATAGGGCTATAGATGAGGGTAAATTAAAGTTACACAATAAGAACTCTACTTTCAAAAATAATGAAGGAATATTTCAAATAATTTGGACTTATACCCACTAAAGTAGAGTGGAGAAAATTTTCTCCAAAATAATTTTCCTATGTTCCAAATAAAATGGACTATTTCAAACCATTTGGGCATAGATCATTTTGAATGAACTGGACTATTTCAAATAATTTGGACTTATATGGGTACTAAAGTGGAGTGGAAAAAAATTTCTCAATTTTTTTTTTCTTGTTTTCCAAATAAATTGGACTCTTTCAAGTCATTTGGGCATAGATCAGTTTGAATTAATTGGACTATTTCAAAAAAAATGGACTTATACCTACTAAAGTGTATTGAAGAATTTTTTCTCCAAAAATAATTTTTCTATATTCGAAAAAATTGGACTGAGTATGAAAAATATTATGGAATTATTATTATCCAAATTAAATTAATATAGAATTATTAATAGTCCAATTTTTGAAAAACTATCATAGATAAATTAGACTTTATCAACAATTGATTGGACTTATTACAAATAAACTACATCTATCTAATGTATTTGTAATAATTCTAAATTATTTGCAACCAAGGCATTCTTTTTCAATAATTTAAAATAATATGGACTTATTAGTAGTTCAAATTTTGAAAAATTATTAGAACTAAATTGGACTTTATCAAGAATTAGTTGGAGTTATTATAAATACACAATATCTATTTAATGTATTTGTAGCAAGTCCAAATCATTTCTAGCCAAGTATTTTTCTTCCTCTCATAAACCATAATTATATATTTGCCCTTTTCCTTATTAGTTTATATATATAGTTTCATGCCATAAATGGATAGAAATGAAGGACCTAATTATAGAAATTTTAATAAATATATGGGAACTTAATGGATAATTTCAAGTAATAAAGGGAGGATAAATGCATGAAAATCATTTGTGGTAATAACAAATAATTAAGAATAATAGTTTTAATGGATAGTTATAATCTATCAAATTCTTATAAAAATTTCTTATTAAATGCAAGTAAACATAAATGGAATTTATGATATCGGGAATAATGTTTTTAAAAATAATTATCCAATCATTTCACCATAAAACATATATTTAGTATTTAATATTTTATTATTTAACCATGTTGAGATTGTAATGTCATTTTTGCACAAACTAGGACATGAAGATATACCTATTAGTGTAGGTTTTCATTTTTCCCTATTTTTTAATTAGGGAAATTGTATTTCTTGTGCATACATGGAGTTTTCCTACATTTTTGGGATATGCTAGCTTATGTGGAGGTGTGTGTCATAGATGTGTCATAGGTGTCATAAAAATGTCATAAGTAACTCCCTTGATGGGAGTTACTTCTCTATTCTTAGCAACTTGTCACCACCTTTCATGGAGGAGTTACAGTCTATTCTTGGGGTGTCTTGTCCACCTTTTGTGGAGGAGTTACTTATGTACTCTCCTATATGTATTCCTCACTTTGGCCATCGCATGTTAATCATATTTTGGTTTTTTCCATTTTGTCTTGTGTAATTTATCTTCTTGTATAATTTCAAATTGCTTTAGCATCTATGTGGTGTGCACTTGCTTCATCTTGTGTGATCACGTCTCCATTGCATTCACATTATCCATATTCTGGCAACAACCCTGATATGGTATCATAGCAACTCTGGTAATTGTGTGTCTAGTTATGTTATTGGTTTATTTTGAAATTTTTACTTCACTTCCTTAGTAGCTTTTTTTTAACTCCGTTGCATTTGAGAGCTTTGGTAGGGTTTCTTGAAAACTCATGCAAATCCATACGAAACTTGTTTTTAAAAAATTGCTTCTGAGTTAGAATTTGCCAAGACATCTTGTCTAGATCTGTTGTGGCTTAGCAAAGGCAGTAGAATTTATTTTCTCTTGGTCATTCTATAGGAAAAAGATAAGATTTTTGCTATCTGGTTTGTTTCTTGGATGTTGGAGGGGCTAACTTTGTTGCAAGCTGTTGGGCACCATTGTTGTGAGAAGAGGGAGGAGTAGCACTTCACTCATTCAGTCTAGGCAAAACTTCTGCAACTTTGCACCAAGCTTCTTCTAGTCTGTGCCAAGCTTCTAGAACTCCATGCCAAGTATCAGTAGTAGTCCTTCTAGCATGCCAAGTAGTAGCAACAGTCCTTTCTATAGCCATGCCATTAGGCCGTACAGTGTCCAATGTCCAACAAAGTCAGGTCTATCTTTTTCTAAAAATGGTGCATTTTTCTAGTCTTTTTCTGCCTAAACTTGCTATGCGTTGAAGTCTGTAGAATGTATATCCTTTTCTTGCCTATAAAATTAGAAATGCACCCTTGTTTTTGGTGAAAACATTTGCCACATTTGTTGTTCATTTGTTTATTCTGCCAGCACGTTTTTTTGGCCCCCCTTCCTTGCTTGGCGTCCCATGTGGTGACTTGAACTGGCATTGATAATTTCTTTTTTAAATTTTTTCTAACTTTAATCACTTCATAGTGTCATTTAGTATGCTGGAAAACAAGTAAGTTGAAAACAATTTTAAAAAGAGTAATTTAGAGGTTTGTAAAAAACTTGTAGCTTCGACTTATGAAGATGAAGAGTGAGGCCTGGGTTGGCAAGTGGCCAATTCCACCTCACAAAAACATCCTTTAGATTCCTCATTTTGTGCTAAATCCAATGAGTGGTTGGAAGGCCACTTTCTCTCTCAAAACAGGCATTTTTTTAATGTTTTAGTGCTTTTTTTGCAAAAACACTAGTTTATGGGAAAATTGAACCTTTAATATCTTGCAAACGGTTGCTCAGATTTGGGTGCCACTTTTTGCAAAAGTGTTTGTAATTAAATTATACATAGTTTAGGCTTGTTATTTGTCAAAAAGTCACTAGTTTATAAAGTGCCTAAAATTTGGGTTTCTTGGGACGCATTTTCAGCTAAGTTCGACATTCTGTTTGCTTATAGTCTTGCACTGATTGCTCTAAGATGCATTTTTGGCTAAGACTAACATATTTTGAGCATGTAATTTCATATTTTTGGGGTCAACATTTCGGTGGGGTGTGATTTCTTTTCACAACTTGCAAATCTTTGCTTTTTTCTACATAAATTCACAACTTGCAATCAACACAACTTCACCTAAATTCAGCTTAAAATAGATTATTTTATACTTAAACCCCTAACACCCTTCAACTATAATGAACGGAAGGTTAAAATTTCAATCATTCTTAGAAGCAAAGGGTTGTATAAGATCACCATGGGTACTAAAGTAGAACCCAACACTGATGCTGAAAAGGTCAAGTGGTACAACCGTAGTGATGAAGCCTATGGATTACTGAGCTTATCTATGTCTCCAAAACTTTTCTTCCATTTATAATCCTCCAAGACTCCCAATGACATATGGGACACCTTAGAAAACTTATTTGGGAAGCTTGATGAGATGAGAGGTCATGAGCTTGAAAATGAACTCATAAGTCTAAGTCCTAGCAACTTTGACACCCTACATGACTTCTTCACTAAGTTTAAGGCCCTTAGATTGCAATTGAAAGAATGTGAGATAGAGAAGAAAGATGATTAACTCATTATTTCTATTCTCACAAAGTTAGGTCTAAGTTATTCAGTCTTTGTCTCCACTTTCCATGCCACAAAAAGTGCCCTTTGCACTACATGGAAAATGCTTTCTTTGGATTCATTCATTGCCGACTTGACTAGTGAGTAAGATAAGCTAATTCAAATGGGAACAATGAAGTCTACTCAACCCCAAGCTTTGATAGCTAGAAATGGTAAGGATAATACTTCAACAAAGGAGAAGAATAAAAAGAATAAGGACCAGGAGAAGAAGAAAGAAAACAACAATCTTGCCAAAAACAACACTAAGTCTTCATCCTCCAATGCTAAACCTAAGAAGGAGAAGTTGAAGTGTGCCTATTGTAAAAAGACAGGGCATGATGAATGCAAATGCATGAAGAAACAAATAGATCACCTAACTCATCTTCTAGAGAAGAACAACATAGGTGTTCCTGAGTCCATCAAGCATAATTCATCTACCTAAGATTCTACCAAGGCAAAAGGCAAGCGTAAGGAGAAAGAAAAGGGCAAGGCCCTTGTAGCTACTACAGCTTCTACATCATCATGGGTTATTGATTTAGGTGTTTCTCAGCACATGGGCTCTTCACTAGTTGAGTTTTCATCTTTAGAGCCTTGTAGCATGACTTCAATTAGTTTGGGTGATGACACATCAATTTTTATTGCAGGGAGAGGGTTAGCTGAAATGGAAGGAGGAACATTCAATTATGTTCTAAGTGTTCCTTCTCTTTCAACCAATCTCCTATCAGTGTACCAATCACTCACATCGGTCAGGGCATGAGAGTTGAGTTTTCACCATATTTAGTGGCTATCAGGGAATTACATAGTGATACTATAGTGGCAGTGGGTAGGTTAGATCACCAAGCAAGGTTATACACCTTCTCACATTTTGCACCTGATTCTTCTCCAATAGCATTGTTGACTCATTCAAATGGAGTTAGCAAACTATGGCATGGGTGGTTTGGCCACCTTAACTACCGCTACCTTGAGCAACTTTGCAAAAATGACATGGTCATTGGCTTGCCTCGTGTCTAATTCTCAAAAGGACTTTGCGAGGGGTGCTCCCTTGGGAAGCATCCTGAAGAAAAATTTGACAAAGGCAAACCTTGGAGGGCCTCACAACCTTTGGAGTTAGTCCACAGTGATGTATCAGGACCCTTTCCCAAACCATCTTTCACAAGGGCCAGGTACATCCTCACTTTCATTGATGATTTCTCTAGGTACACTTGGATATATTTTCTCAAACAAAAGTCTGAAGTGTTTGAAAATTTTCTAGACTTTAAGGTTCTTGTTGAGAAACAGAGTGAGAAATCCATGAAGGTTATTTGAACTGATAATGGAGGGGAGTATGTCAGCATCAGGTTTGAGTAGTTTTGCACCATAGAGGGGATTGATTTGCAGCACACAGTCACTTACAGTCCTTCACAGAATAATGTTGCAGAATGCAAAAATAGGTTCTTAAAAGAGATGGGTAGCTGTATGATTCACTCCAAATCCTTAGCACCATAGTACTAGGTCGAAGCCATCAATTGTGCTTGCTACATTCAAAATAGGTTTCCTCATAAAGCTTTAAAAGGGATAACACCCTTTAAAGCTTGGCATAAAAGGAAACCTGATGTTGAGCACCTTAGAGTTTTCAGATCCCCAGCCATGGCCCACATTTTGAAGAAGAAATGCAAAGCTATGGAACATCTATCCAAGCCTTGCATCTTTGTAGGATATCTAGATGGTATTAAGGGATATCACCTTCTACATCCAGTCACTCATGAGTTGTTCATCAAGAGAAGTGTCCATTTTTAGGAGAGTCCTAGAGAATCAACACTTGACACTTCTTCTCCCTCATTAGATCTACTTCTTCATGATGATTCCTCATCAGATTTAGATCAGCCACAACAGTTTCTTGAGCCAGAGACATCTTCTTCTTCTTCGCATTTAGATAGTGAGGACAAGGATGTAGAGTCATTCACCTCTAGTCAGTCAGAGGATGAGGAGTTAGCACTTGACTCACCCACTTTTGGGCCACTTTGGGCCAGATAAACACTTGAGAGTGTTGGCACTTGGGCAAGAGATCTTGCAGATGATAGACATACTAGGGGGATTTTTAGAGAGATCCACATGACTTATTTGTTTTAGTTTTAGATCCATAAACTTTTCAAGAGGCATCAGGGGTACCTAAGTGGGATAGTGCTATGGAGGAATAATATTCTTCCTTAATCAAAAATCACACTTGGGATTTGAATTCACTTCTTAAGGGAAGAAAGATGGTTTGATGTAGGTGGATATATCAGACTAAGTTTGTAGCAGATGGATCGATTGATAAGTACAAGGCATGATTGGTTTCCAAGGGTTTCTCACAGGTGGCAGGCATTGACTACTCAGAGACCTTTGCACCCATTACAAAGATGACTTCTATCTAACTCACCTTGGCTATTACCACAACACATGGTTGGGATGTACATCAGATGGATGTGAAGAGTTCCTTTCTTCATGGAAACCTAGAGGAGGAGATCTACATGGAGCAGCTGCTAGGATTTGTTCAGGATTCTTCCTTAGTATGCAGACTTAGGAAATCTATCTATGGCCTTAAATAGGCCCCTCGGGCTTGGTATGGTAAGATGGATTCTTTTCTTCTCATAGTGGGTTTCACTAGGTGCCATTCTGATCCCAATGTCTACTTCTTGTGGTAGGATGATTCACTCCTAATTTTGGTTCTATATGTTGATGACCTTTTAATCACCAGGAGTTCATCAGCTATTATAGTGGTGAAGGCATCTCTTTAAGATAGATTAGACATGACAGACTTGGGTTTGTTGCACTACTTCCTTGGCATTGAGATCTCACAGTCATATTCATGGATTTCTCTTACACAACCTAAGTATGCTCTTGACTTATTGGCTCAGTTTCACATGGTTGATTGTAAGCCATCTCTGACTCCCTTTCTATCAAGAGTCAAGCTTGAGGCTGATTGTTCTTCACCATTGGTTGATGCCACTCAATATAAAAAACTTGTTGGTAGTCTCATCTACTTGACTCACACCAGGCCCGACATATCATATATAGTGGGAATTATTTCCAGATTCATGCAAAAACCTCATGAGCTGCATTGGAAAGTAGCTAACAGGATCTTGCATTACATACAGGGTTCACATAGATACATGATTCATTACAAATTTGGCATAGAGGTTGACTTGGTTGGATATATAGATTTAGACTGGGTTAGTGATTCACAGACTTGCAAGTCCACTTTTGGTTACAATTTCTCTCTAGGTTTAGGTCCTATCAGTTGGTCTAGCAAGAAGCAAAATGTTATTGTTATATCATCCACAGAGGCAGAGTATAGGGGAGCTGTTAATGTAGCTATTGAGGCTATTTGGCTTCAAGGGATTCTTTCTGAGTTTGGCATTCCTATCAAGTAGCCCACCATCATTTATTTTGACAACCAGAGTACCATTCAGATTTGCAAGAATTTAGTTCAACACTAGCAGACCAAGCACATAGAGATTCACATGCATTTCATTCGGGAGCTTATTTATAGTCAAGTCATTAACTTGATATTTTGCCAGTCTTTAGAGTAGGTTGTAGACATCTTCACCAAACCTTTCACTGAGAGCAAGTTCATTCATCTACGAGCTCTTCTTGGGGTGCAGTCTACATCTACAACAACATCATCTTTGGGGGGGCCACTAGCCTCTTCTTTCTTTTATGTCTCTCTTTTTTTTTTGGGGGGGGGGAGTTTTTTCCTATGGGTTTTCTCCTTTTCTCTATCTTATGGGAGATTGCATTTGCACATGGGTACCTCATCAGGCCTATTTATCGAGACCCATTTTATATTTCCAAACTGCCCACCTAAGCTGCACTTATGGGGGGTATTAGTGTAGGTTTTCATTTTTTCCTATTTTTTAATTAGGGAAATTGTATTTCTTGTGCATACATGGAGTTTTCCTACATTTGTGGGATAGGCTAGCTTATGTGGAGGTGTGTGTCATAGATGTGTCATAGGTGTCATAAGTAACTCCCTTGATGGGATTTAATTCTCTATTCTTCGCACCTTGTCACCACCTTTCATGGAGGAGTTACAATCTATTCTTGGGGTGCCTTGTCCACCTTTTGTGGAGGAGTTACTTACGTACTCTCATATATGTATTCCTCACTTTGGCCATCTCATGTTAATTAGATTTTGGTTTTCTCCATTTTGTCTTGTGCAATTTAGCTTCTTGTATAATTTCAAATTACTTTAGCATCTATGTGGTGTGCACTTGCTTCATCTTGTGTGATCACGTCTCCATTGTATTTGCATTATCCAAATTCTAGCAACAACTCTAATAGTACCAATAAGACAATCACCTATTACTATTTCATGAAATTTAATAATAATACATATGATTATAAATATTGTAAATATATTTGATCAATATATTCATGACTATGAAATATAATCCATCATAATTTAGAGAGAATAGTTTTTAGTAATATGACTATGATCTTTTATATATGAATAGAAAAAAAAAATGAATCATTGAAATGAGCATGCAAGCTATGAATCTAGTAAAACATTCTACATGCAAAAAAGATGCATTAAAATATTTAAAAAAATATTCATACTTGTCATTCCAAATTTAAGGAAACACCATTTCAAATTTTCAATGTCATGAAAGAAAACAATAGCTCGCAATCCTTTATCACTATTTTGCAAAGTGCCTAATTTGATGATGAATTCAAATATTTTCTTATAATGCCTTTTAAAAAATTAGTAAGAACAAGTATTTTACGTTTCCATGTTTTGTTTGGTCAAGCATAGATGATATTATCTATAAAAATGGATGGTAAAGAGGTTTTTTTTTGGGTTTGGATTCTATTTATTATCCAAACAAACTAAATAAATTTATTCTTCTTCTACATCTTTTCTCTCTGCATGAACTTGTATGAACCAAGTTATTTTGAAACTTTATTCTATATCTTCATTTATTTTTAGTATCTCATTATTCCTTTCAGCTCTTGCAACCCATATTATGTAGTTCACTCTTGTAGAATCATCAGGTTTGACAAACATCATATTACCTTATGCACATCTTTAACTGGATCAAATGATTTTTTTTATCTTTTACTTCTTGGACCAAAATATGTATCTATTGATGCCACTCCCAAATCAAGGGCCCTATCATGAACCATTTTGTGTAGATCTCTATGCAGGGGTATTTCATGGTGAGTTATAGGCTACAAATCTCCTATATATTCAAATTAATAAGGTAAAATGTCTTCTTTCCTTATGTCATGAATATTTTGGAAGTAATATGCTAGATCCTTCCACTTACTATTTCTAGTCAAACCAAATTCATTGAATTGCTTAACATACTTGATCAAGTTATCTTTAATTTCTTTTTCACTTTTTTCTACTTTTATTTGTGTCTTTTAAAATAATGGATTCTTATGAATTTTATCTATTTTTGAAATCTTTGAAAAATATTCTCATAGTATTACCCTCTGGAACATTTGTCTCACCATTTTATTTTGTTGCCCATAATTTAATCGGGGGGAACTAGTTTCTATCTTTTATAGAGTTTTTACAACACATAATAGGCTAACCTTACTCTATGCATAGAATAAAATATTTTATTTTTTTCAAGCTTACTATTTCGTTACTTCCCTTCATCTTGTCATTATTAAAAAATTCTTTGAACTCAACTAATTTTTCAATTAAATATGTCATGAAGTTTCTTATATTTTCACGTCATATAAGTGTCCATAATCTCTACCACACTCTATACATCTTTCCTCTTTATACATTCATATAGGTTTCCAAATTTGTTGTCAATTTACTTGTGGGTATGTCCTATAGGAATAAAACTAACCTCGACCTCAAGGAAGATACCTTTGTAGATAAGGAGATATAAATATTGCAACATAGACTTGTACAAAAACACATGATTTTGTGTAATTAGAAAGCTAATAGAATTACATTTAGTTCCATATAATGTTATAATTTTCTTCATATTAATATGAAGCTATAATTTACAATATATTTATTTAGAGATACATATATGAGCATGGAATGTGGTTAAATTACCACTACATTCTGTAAGCCAGTATAAACTAGCCTTCCTAGTATCTCAGAAGTGATACTTTCATTTAAAACCATTATAACATTCCATATGTAATAATTTTATTGGTCTTATTAAGTATATCAAATAAAATAATTTTGTATTAATCCTTTGGTAATTATCACATATGATATAGTGGCAATGAAACTATATGCTTGGTATCCATTGGTATCTCCCAAATGATACCTTGGTATTATACCATGTATATTAAAAAATAACATATGTTCTTAGCACAACAACTTTATTTTTTCTTTAAACTTATCTCTACAATTATACCTTACTTTTAATGAAAATAATTATGGTATTGCTACACCATTCTTTGATAATAGACAAGGAATAAATTAAATTATTTTCTTAAGAGACACTTATAAAAACTAAATTAAGTGGATGTGTTATGAATACATGTTGTTTGAAGATATTTAAGGCACACTAAAAATGGATGTATTGAGAAAATGTTTTATAGATTAGTAGACCAAATGGTACAAAGGGCATCCAAGACATCCACATATATGGTGACAATTTAGGAGAGAAACATAGTCTCCACATTTGGAAGCCATTGATGTATGGTTTTTTGGCCTAGACATTTGAAAAAGATGCGAGATTCTTAATTAGGTTAATTTTAAAATTATTTTAGTGTATACCTCTATTTAGGAGATAAACCTTTATTTATACCATAACATATGTATGGAGATATTTTTAACCATCAAAATATTAAAAAGGTAATGCATAACACATTGTTTTAACAATACTACTTACAAAATGATTCATGGATATATCACATAGGTGATATATATCTCCAAGAAGATGCATTAAAGGTATTACTAATACCTTTAACATATATCTTAGGATATACCTTGAATATATTACAAGGACATTAAAGGTATCTCCTATATGATACCTTGAAGGTATTACAAGGACATTCTAGTTATCTCCAATCACCCTCAAGGTATCTCATAAGAGGTACCTTAAAGGTGTTAAAATTCAAGGTATTATAAAGAGGTCCTTGTAATACCTTCATGTTATCCTCTAGGAGATAACTTGAATTTATTACAAGGACCTATTTATATTACCTTGAATTGTAACATCTTCAAATGACCTCCTATGAGATACCTTGAAGATATTATAAAGACCTATGTGTAAGGCCTTGAACTATAATACCTTCAATACATCTCCTAGGTGATATCTTGAAAGTAGTATGAGGACAAATTTTTAAAACCATCAAGGTATATCCTAGGATATACCTTGAATGTATTACAAAGATCTCATTACCTAGGAGATATGTTGAAAGAGTTATTACAAGGACCTATTTCTAATTCCTTGAATTGTAACACTTTAAAGTTACTTCCTATGAGACACCTTGAAGGTATTATAAATACCTATGTGTAATACCTTGAACTGTAATACCTTCAATATATATCCTAGGTGATACCTTGAAATTAGTATGAGGACAATTTTTTAAAATCATCAAGGTATATCCTAAGAAATACCTTGAATGTATTACAAAGATATTGATACATAGGAGATAAAATGAAATCATTACAAGGATATTCATGGTACTTTGAGGTAAGTACTAGGTGTGAAGTGATGATAATCTCACACCTTTCAGACACTATCCCAAGATACTTTGAAATATACCCTTGTTTACTTATTTAGATTTACTATTAAAGAAAAATTTAGACTTGAATAAACCTATATTGATTATTGATAATCCATTACCCACTTTATTTATGATTTTATAATTTATTATACTTTTCTTAAGACTATTCATTGACCATTCTTAAACCTCTTTCCATTCTGAGTCTACATTTCCACCATGTTAGTCCTCCAAGGCTAATATATTTAAACTACTAATGAATATTACTTATTCATACCATTTCATGAGTTTATATGGCTTTAATATCATTTAATAATTTCATGCATGATTTACATTATGGTGTTTACATGCTTGATTTGTGCTTAAAGACCATGTTTTAGGGTTTCTCATGAAGCTCAAAGGATGAAAGATGATTAACAATCATTTATAAACAATAGGACCCTTTTTAACTTACTAAAAATTTTAATATAAAATTAATAACCTCCTTAAACCTTTCCAAATCTTAAAATAAACTCATGCAACTTGTTACATGTGTTTTAAGTGACTATAATGAACCATAGGTGCACAAAAAAATGGTATTGAGGGGTTTTAATGACGAAAACTTCAAACTAAGTACAAATTCAATTCAAAATTAAATGTATATTATTCATTCATAAATTAAAAATATAAAATACACTAATTCAAGTGATATAAGACTATTATTTTAAAGATACTTGATCTTCAATACACATGGAACCCTATTCTTGAACTATTGATAGTCATACTCATTTCTAAGATTCTTATCTTCATGTTTACCATTCAAAATTCATTCAAGAATCATAAAATAAAATTAATAACATTAAATAACATAATATTACTCATTTAAGAATCCATTGATACATGATAATATTGTTCATATTGATCTTCACATATATATACATTATAGTCTTATAGACTATTATGACAACACATAGGCTTAAAGGCCTTATTCTTTCCTCTATGTCACTTACTCCTCTTTCTACCTATGTAAATCCTCCTTAATTGTATTTTATTAAGTGTATTTAAACTCATCTCTTCATTTTAATAGGTTTTTATTTTATCTTGGTATTGAAATAGACCATAAATATTTCTCTTCACCCTTATCTCTAACTAACATGCTTATTCCAATGTAGAATTAGCTTCTAGGTGAGACTTGAAATAGGATTTAAATTTAAAATAGATAAAAATAACTCTAACACATGTAACTAGACCTATTAAGACCATTCTCAATGGTTCAAGTCCCTTACAACTTGTCACTATCCTTACAAACCATCATAAGTAGTTCAAATTTTTAAATTCTTCATTTTCAAGGGAAACCCTCATAAGACTATTAGAGACCTTAAATAAAAAATTTTAGGTCCTTATTGACTCTTACAACACTCCTAGGACCTGACAAGGCTATAAAAAAGTACAAATTAGATATTTACATCATTTAAGTAGAACATATCCTAATGCTCCTGCATCATGAAGGAGCTACCTTGAATGTCCTTGTAATATCATCAAGGTATCTCCTAGGTATGAAGGTCCTTGCAATACAATCAAGGTATCTCATATAAGGCATCTCTTTCATGACTTGGAAATACCTTAAAGGTATTACAAGTACATTCATCATACTTCAAGGTATCTCCTTCATTCTTAGGAGATATCTTGAGGTACCATGAATGTCATTATAATACCTTCAAAAATATCTCCTAGTTATGAAGTTTATTTTAATACATGCAAGATATCTCCTAGGAGATATATTTAAGGTAGTACAAAAACCTTCATATCTAGGATATGCTTTGAAGGTATCATAAAACACTTCATACATAAAAAATAATTTGAATATATTACAATGGACTTCAAAGAGATAACTTGAAGGTATTAAACTGATCTTTAGGGAGATACCTCAAAGTTACATATTAAAACTATTATTAGATATTTTTAAGGAATTAAAAGGACTTTCATAAGTAGGATATATCTTGAGGGTATTACATGGACCTTCATACATAGGATATATTTTGGAGGTATTAGAATGACCTTCAAGGAGATACCTTGAATTTCCTTCTAGTACCTTCAAGGTATCTCCTTAAAAGTCCTTATAATACATACAAGGTATCTCATAGGAGATAAATTTTAGGTCCTTACCTTCAAGGCATCTTCTAGGAGATACATTGAAGTTGGGTATTACAATGACCTCCAAGGAGATACCTTGAAGTTAATTATAATACCTTCTTACCTTCAATGTATCTCCTTGAAGGTCCTTACGAGATACCTTAGATGTTCTTAAAATTCTTTCAAGGCATCTAATAGGAGATACCTTGAAGATAGTTCCTTATAATACCTTCAAGGTATCTCCTATGAGACACCTTAATGGTTCCTTTTTATACCTTTAAGGTATTACAAGGATCCTTCAAGTTATCTCCTAAGAGATATCTTGAAGGTATTATAAAAAACTTTAAGGTATCTCCTAGTCCTTGTAATACATTCAAGGTATCCCATAGGAGATAGCTAAAAGGTTTTCAAAATACCTTTAAGGCATATTATAGGAGATACCTTGAAGCTAGCTCCTTTGAATACCCTTAAGGTACCTATCTCCTATGAGACATATTAATGGTTCCTTTTTATACCTTCTAATTATTACAAGGATCCTTCAAGGTATCTCCTAAGAGATACCTTAAAGGTATTACAAAAAAGATCAAGGTATATCCTAATCCTTGTAATACATTCAAGGTATCTCATAGGAGATACCTTAACCTTGAAGCTAGCTCCTTTTAATACCTTCAAGGTATCTCCTATGAGACACCTTAATAGTTCTTTTTTATACCTCCAAGGTACTAAAAGGATCCTTCAAAGTATCTTCTAGTCCTTATAATACATTTAAAGTATCTCTTAGGAGATATCTTAAAGGTCCTAGAAATACCTTTAAGGAATATTATAGGAGATACCTTGAAGATAGTTCTTTTTAATACCTTTAAGGTATCTCCTATTAGACACCTTAATGGTTCCTTTTTATACCTTCAAGCCATCTCCTACAAGACACCTTAATGGTTAATTTTTATACCTTCAAGTTATTACAAGGATCCTTCAAGGTATCTTCTAGTCCTTGTAATACATTCAAGGTATCTCATATGAGATACCTTAAAGGTCCTTGAAAATACCTTCAAGTTATCTTATAGGAGATACCTTGAAGATAGTTCCTTGTGATACCTTCAAGGTATCTCCTATGAGACACCTTAATGGTTCTTTTTCATACCTTCAAGGTATTACAAATATCCTTCAAGGTAATAGTAATAGTAAGGAAACATTTAACATTTCCTCTCATATGTTAGGATGATTTAGTACAAAAAAATTAATAACTAAAGAAAGTTTTTGTAGTACCTTCAAGGTAAGCCTTAGTTGCAAATATCAATGAAACTTCATTTAGCAAACAATGACATTAAATCAGATTAGCAAGTTTGTAGTTGCGCCCTATTTTTAGCAAGTTTGTAGTTGTGCCCCATTTTGAAAAATAAAGTTTTGAACTGTATGTGTTTATGAATTTGAAGTCTTTTCTTCTCATCATTTTATTTCAAATCTTGATTAATTTATATCATACTTATCTTCATGTTTTTTTATTGTAACTCTTTTCTCTAGACCTATTCAATCAAGTACAAATAAAAATCACTCAAGGATTTGTAGGTTGTGGTTTTTGGCCCTTTTTTGATTGATTAGAATAAAAAATTTCCAAATCAAACAAATATTGAGAAAATAGAAATTAAATGTTAAAACAAGAATGCTTCCTTAAAAATTTATATAACTCCTTGAATGCCTTTGTTTTATCCAATTGAAGATATGACACCTCTAAGATTTTACTAGTCTAATTACAAGTAATAAGTTTATAGGGATAAATATTTAAATAATATACGTATTTAGATTGATTGGGATTGAAGATTTGACTAACACTTTTGTATTTTTCTTGTTAGTGGGTGTTAAACTTGTCAAAGTCATTTAATATAAGGGTGTTGACTATTTAGTTTTAGGTGTGCATGATGGCAAGTCATTCATAAATTCTTTATTTTTTAATTATTTTATTTTTCCTAAAGCCAACATACTCTAAATGCTTAAAGAGAGTGCCATTATATCAAACTTCTTAGTAAACATATTTTTTATTTTATTGATTAATTAGTCTGTTAAAAAAACATTGAATTAGGCTAGTGGCCCAACATATGCATTACATTCATCTCATGCATCAAAATAGAAGCTTGGTGGTAAATAAGATGAAATAACTATAATGAAATTGAGAATGAAAAAATATATATTAATAGGCTCATCACTCTACCAAAGAAAGAAGACCCTTTTAAAATAGAATAACCTCATCACTAACCCATACTAGACACTTAAAATGACATGGACTATAAAAATTTCATTAAATCTTATAAAATTTTGATTGAAAAAATATACAAAGGAACTCCATACCTTCTGATACTAAATATCACCAAATTTTTAGATATAATGTAGCTGAAATTCAACATTTCAAACTTGGTAATCATCCTTATATTTTATTTATTGAAGAAGCCAACACATCATTTTTTCTATTCATATGTCTTCATGGATTTGTGCCTTGGTGGATGATACTTTTGGGTTCTCTATTTCATCCTAATCCATCTCAATATTTGCAACATGTCTTCCATGTGAGCTATTGTTTCATCCCCTGTTGGACTTAGTCATATGATTGATCAAATTCTTAGTAACAAAGAGGACACACTAGACTTTGATTTCTAGCTCTTTATGGCCAATAATGACACCATTATAGCTTATTACAATGATAACAATAAGCTGGAAGAAAAATATCAAGCCATTTCTTATGATTGTTTCAATACTTTAATTAAATGAAAAGTTTAATTAAGGATGATGATTCAATGATTTAAAATACATTTTATAGGAAGTAAGAAATTAGTGTCATGAGGATCTGGTTGATATGAAAAAAAGGGAAAGTGATATCTATCCATGCAGGCCTACTCATATCATCCCTGGCATAACTCAAATCATAGTTAGCTATCACACTATTAATTTTGAGATGTTTATATGCTAGAATTGTTGTTTCTAGTTCCCCTAAATATAAAGTGATTTGCATTCTTACTTTGTTTAAAATGTTGTATTCGGTATATGTGGGAGTAATCCTAGGAATAAGGGGCAAGCTTTAGTTACAAATATAAGTGAAATTCAGTTTTTTTTAAATCACATTAAATCAGATAAGCAATTTGTAGTTATGTCATGTTTCAAAAAGTAGGGTTCTGAATTGTACATGTTTCTTAATTTAATGTCTTTTATTCTCAATGTTCTATTTCAAATCTCTATTAATTTCATAGCATAATTATCATCACATTTTCCAATTAAAACTCTTTTTTTGAGTCCTCTTCAATCAAGTATGAAGGAAACTCACTCAAGTAATTATAGGTTATGGATTTTATCCTTTTTTTAATTCATTATAATAAAGATTTTCCAAAGCAAACAATGATTGAGAAAACAAAATTCAAATTGTAAAATGTGAATGCTTCCTTTAAAAATTAAAATAATTCACTAAAAGCCTTTATATTGGCCAATTTAAGGTATGACACCTCTAAAATTGACATACAAAAGGATCCTTTTATCTGGTACTACGTAAAAGGTGAAGTTTTAGTTTTAGGGTATAGTTAAATTTCTACCATAACTATAGTGAAGCAATTTTTCCAATATATATCTGTTAATAAATCTCTCTCTCTAGTTTATGTCCTAGCCCTTATTATTTGAAAACATTTTCAAATTTAGTATGGTAAAACTCAAGCCAAAACACCATGCAAGAAAAAATAAAAATAAAAAAGTGGTCAAGCAGGAACGGGCTATCTTTGAGAAGAGTCAGTTTCAACATTTTGAACACATGCTCTTGGTGCTTTTCAACAAGAACTCTACAACATTAATTGTATAAATCTCATAAATATAATTTTTGGGATTGGACTTATTTAACTCTCAACTATAATTAACATTTATGAGAGGTGATTTTATCCATAACTGGACTCAATGACAAATTCTAGCTGAAAGGGAGAAAATTTATCTCTCGAGATAAAAGTCAATTAATTGGGGTCTTTTTTTAAGGATTTTACCTTGATAGCCTTCTCAATTTTAAGGTTTGTGTAAATGAACCTTATAAAGGCAAAATTCTCAAGTATTTCTTTTTTCTTTCTTATTTTTCATCTTTCATTTAGTATTTCAAATGTAACATATTTTTAGAGTTGCCAGCATAAAATTCAGATCCATAGCTTTAACAGGATCCCTTTCTCTTAACGCTTCCAAAATAATTTTTGTAATGAAATAGTTTTTAGCTTTTACTAATTTTAGGAGCAACAAGAATTTTAATGTAATTTTCTTCATCCATAAATGCTATATAAATTTTGTTCCATAAACTTGCTCTTCCAGTTCAATTAAATATATGCCTTCCATGTTCAATGGTGACAAGACTCAACCATAAAAGTTTCCATGGTGGTGAGGAAATTAAGTTCTCATGGTGAGAAATCGTAAATAAGGTTTTTTATTCATACTCAAAAAAATTATAAAAGGTTATTCCCATGAGTGATAGAGGACTCATACCCATGTTTAATATTGAATTGTAGTATGAGTTACCAAGTTCAAAAAATTTTGAAATATAGAATTTTGGAAAAAAATTGGTAAATTTTGATCCAAAATATATACAGATATATCTATGAGAATAGTTTTATAAATATGCAAAATTGACAAATACAATGAAAAATATTAATAAAATAATATTAAATATTAATATTATATCATATTTATGGTTTTTGGGGCTTTTTTTGCGCCAAAAAACTTAAGACTTAATAAAAAAATAAAAAAATAGGCCCAACACAAATAAAATTATCTAGGCCAACCAAAAAATCTCTGGCCAAATTTGTTAACTATGATGGTAGTTTATACAACTTGTGGGTTGACATAAGGTTGATTACATAAATACAATCAATTTTTTTTGTAAACCATATTAGAAGCAACATGTGAATTTTTAGTAAACGTCAGTTGATTTAGATTTGAATCAGTCACTAAATCCTTATCAAAGTTATAACTCTTAAAGTCATAAGCTCACTTAACCTCTCCTAAACTATTCCCATTTAGGTTAGTTCCCATTGATGGATTTGGTTTTCGTCCTCTTTTTATCTCATTAGGGATAAATGCCTCAGCCTAGGTATCCATGTCTTAATATTCATTCCTTTCTAGTTTCATTGTATGTTGACCTTCCTCACCTTGAACATCTACTTTATCCCCTTCCTCTTACACCAGAAAAATCCATTCTTTGGAAGTTTTGTTTACCCCTTTTTTCTTGGGAGGATGGGCTCGTGCTTAGGGGCAGGTAGCTCATAGATGTCTTAGCAATTTATAATTTCTACATCAAAAAGTTATATTTTCATAATATAATAGTTGAATGTGTTTTTATTTTCCATAAATGATAGTGCTCTTATCTGGTAAGCCCTTGCTAAGATCTATCTCCACAAAAATGTCAGAATAAGTAAACAACCCAACAAATATTCATTCGGTATCACTTTTGATATATGTGCCCAATGAATTGTCTATCACTACAAAATTAAAGGCAAAGTGTATTGGTAGATTGGGTAGCTACACCCAAATTGGGACTTTGGTGACTGAGAGATAATTTAGATCAAATTTTGGAAACCATGGAGTGGTGAACAGCCCTGCATTTACTCAAAACCAAGGACCTTCTATTAAGATTTTCTAATAGTCTTCTTCTTTAGTAAATTGTATAATGAAAAAAGATTTGGAGAATAATATGATCTCACACTGATTTGTCCATGTAGAATGTATCCATTGATACAATGCAATTGTGGATGTCCAAAATCCATTAAATTTGTAGATAATTACAAGTTCTTCTAACTCTTCATGATATTATAACACATCTTCATTAGTCATATAAATTGTTGGTCCCTCTTCAACATGATCTACTACATAGGCTTTGGGTATGCAAGAGGGCTTCAATACACTTGGTTTGTTGACTGATGTATTTTTTAGCACTTTATTAAATGATATGGGTTTGGATGAAGAAGACATCCTTGAGTCAATCACTCCATGCAGTCTAAGAATCAAATAGAGAGTGGATTTCTTTCCAATTTTATAACTCATTAGAGGATAATGATCCTCAAGTTATCTTCCCTAAAAAATGAGGCATAAGTGGTAATTAAATTTAATCAATAATGTGGATACCAATTTTTGTTTCATTTCTATCAGTTGTTGGACATCAAATTTTTAGTGGTATAGTTAAATATTTATTCAGTTCTATTTTATTAGTCCTGAAGGGCTATATAATACCTTTTTAGATATTTAAACCATGATTTTTATTTTTTTATCCATCCAATTACATGTTCTTTATTTTCATCTATGGATAATGCCTAAAGTTTATGGAAAGTCATTAACATGGTTTTTAACATAGAGAGTAAAAAATAGTATTTGTAGTAATGTGATTTGTCTAAAGAATTACATGTTATGAAACATCTCACGTCTCCCAAATCAAGTAACCATTCTCTTCTAGCACCATTCACAACTATTTTTTTTGGGTTAATGGGTGTCCCATGTAGCAAATGTTAGACTTGTGTGGATGGAAAGGGCGGTGGCATTTCAATGCATTCTGAATGGTAGTGTTGGGATGCTACTTCTAGATATATGTAGAGAGGAGGGAACAATAGGTCTATTGTGATTATAATGTCTATGTCATGTAGGGCTTGCTAGATCAAATATGGTATGGGTTTCTTAAATACCAAGTTGTTTAACATCTCTATTTTTCTTGACCATCATTTGCTCTATTTTCATACCTTATAATCATTTTGGGGTTGGTTCTACATTAGCATTTGTTCTACTCTTGCCTTGTATTCATGATTTATTTTGAGAAATTTTTGTTAGGCCTATTTCTTAATGTTATGGTTGTGTTTAAAAAATCTTTACATTTATATCAGCTCTTTCTGAGGATTTCTCTCACAATCTTTTGATCATAAGCTAAAGATATCTATCCTACCATATATGGATAAAGAATTTTGCATACCATTATTGGACAATATATCTTCAGGCTTCCCAACATATTTATTATAATTTTTATATACATTAAAATTTATATATATAAAAATATTAGATTATATAATATATATTTTAAAATTATATCAATTTTTATAATATATATTAATGACGAAAGTGTTGAAGCTAAAAAATATATTTTATATAATAATAATTACAAATTTTTCTTTTTTAAATCATATATAACATTAATTATAAAGCTAAAGTTCTTATAAATGATGTGGAAGAGGTAATTCTCTCAATCCTTTAAAAATATTCTATATAATAGTTGTGATGTAAAAAAAATAATATCTACTACAATAACAACAAAAACATACCAAATAAATAGTAAACAATATATAACATATGTATATTAATATATAATATAAATAATTATATTATAGTGTAATATAATATAATATAATATAATATAATATAATATAATATATTCAAATATAATAATGTTATTCTTATAGTATATTATAATATTATTTGATATTGTATAATATTACTATATTATATATAATAATTATCATATAATTAATAAATATATAATTAATTATTATTTTGAATTTAATAATATAAAATTTAGATATTAAAAATAAAATCTTATTTTTAATTCTAAATATTATATAAATAAAAATATATATTTTTAAATAAAAATAAAATCAAAATCCTACTATTTTTTTATAGCTTAAGATTATTTTAGTAACATATAATTATTGAATTAATTTAAAAAATGAAAAACAATGTAGTACAGATCAAGATTCTCAAACCATTTCAAAAATAAATGTTTGCCTACTGGAAAAGAAATGATCCATTATATCCATGTGATATGCATTAAAAAAACAAAACCAAATAGCTAAAAATATTATGCATACCTTTACAATTGGAACACTTTGAAGAAAAGGCCCATAAGGATATTGCTTTATAAGGGACAACCATCATAGGGATAGATAATATGTGATGTTAAGCCCCTAAACCTACCGTCCTCCTTAAAATGATTATTATTAGTATTAGTATTACTACTAACCCCTATGATGGCCATGAAAGGCATATGATCCTCTGTGTCATAAAACCATTATTTTTGAAGTAGTGAAGCATAAGAAGGTGCTAATTGAGCCACATTTTTAGTGCTTAAAATGCTTCTCCCATGATTCGAACAAGAAATTTATTGCAAACCAAACATATTCTATTGGATGAACATATAGACAACTATTTAGATTGATGATGATGATACTACCTGAGAAAATAATATGCCCTAGGTAGCCTTTCATATTCACAGGGTTCAAATCTCTCGAAGGAGCATTAACGGTGTTGCCATATCAAGTTTTTTTCTTTTATTTTCTTTAACTCAACCCAAGAACAACACTACCACCATTATTTTTATCTTAGCTATTTCAACTCAATTGAAACAACATTCCATTTTAGTCAAGGATTTCAATGGGCTCAAAAATCCCCTCCACACTTTCAATAAACTAAAAATATGTGTTTATCTCCATGTCTAGATAGAACATATATATAATGTGTATGTATTATGTTCATGTTTTTTCTGAGAGTGTTGAGATGAATCAAGATTAGATCTAGGTGGGTACCATAGAGAATGATAGGGTACCGTATATAGATAGGGCCCTCTCCCCTAACATTTTAGACTAGCCATTAGAATCCTGATAGTATTGGGAATCCATCATGCTACAAACTTCTCCCACCAATTATACCAAGTCCCAAAAACTCCTTTATTTATCATTATATTTTATAAAATAGATATTTAATTTATTTTATAAATATTTTAATTCATATTCCAATGTTCACATCATTTGAATAATTTTAATTCATAAAGATTTTAATTTGTATTCTTGTTTGTATTGTAATATTTTTATATATTAAAATAATTATTATTCTAATGATTCTATGAAGTAACCAAATATGTTGGGACAAAACATATCTATGATAACAATATACTAAAACCAAGAGCAATTACATTATGCTTAAGAACATACAAAAATAATATACTCAGACCCCATGAAGAAAGGGCAAGGCCATACAAAACATGCAAATGGTGAAAATTTTCAAGGTAAAATAATCTAGAATGATGAGGGGTGATAACAAGGTTTTTCAATGATATTATAAACTATGGGGTCCATATTAAACATTAGATCTAGATTCAAGGCATCTTTATGAATTATATGACTATCATTCATAACAAAGGAGTATGTAACTTGCAAGGTATCAAAATATTTAGGTAGGGGAAATAACATTAGTGTATTATGTGTTAGTTATAAATTTTTAGAGTGGCCATGGAATTTAGGTAAAGAGGATTATGATTCTAGTTCGATGTGGTGTAGTTTGCGCACCACACAAATTGGGTTGGAAATTTGATTAAAATTGAAGGTAGAAAGGTATGATGAACAACAAACCAAACAGAATGTAACTTTCATTAAATGGGTATTATTGACCAGAGAGCTTCGAGATATTCCTTAGACCCTTCCGTATAGATCCATTCCCCTTATTTCATGGGTATCCATAGAATAAAACCTATTTCCTATCATTTGCTTCCTCCCCATCATTTATTAAAATATCTATTGTTCCACAAATACTTGTCCCAACAAAACAAACTAATTTTTGATATGTAGGATATGGATCCTTATCACAATCAAATAAATGTCATGTTGTCATCATCAACCCTTCACAATATCAAATGTCCAATCAAATAACCTACCACTTTAAAATCTATGTACCCCTTTCTAATGGATGCAAGTCACGTAAGTAATTATAGGGGTAGACCGATTGGAATCTCAATCACCTTGAAATGATAAATTATTCTATGATGTCTTACATTATTCTTGGAAAGAGATACCATTTTTGTAAGCTTTGCTTATGTTTTATCAACATGTAGCTACAATTGATCATTATGTGTGCATGGTTAACATTCTTAGATAGTAACTTCTAATTCTATAAAATAGTTCTAATCATATTGATGACTCAAAAAGTGCAATGACCACTCTTGCATTAGATGTGGACATGGATATAGTTAAGAATACTAATCCAAAAGTTAAACAAGTTTATGGTATCATTGAATATTGGGTTTGATGACATAGAGTGAACCTTGTTTACAACATAAATGCACATAATTACAAACCAATTACACACCTTCCTAATTTTTACTTGTCTAAATCAAAGTGTGTAGATTTGATAGTTAATTTTAGAACTCTTCAATTTATACATTTAGTAATTTCTCTTTTTTGTAATATGTTTTGAATTTATTTTGATAGAATCAGAACATAGTCTAATGGCATAAATTTACCACTTAGATTATCTCTAATTTTACAGCGCTTTGCAATATTTTATTTTCCTCTTCTAAATCTTTCCATCTACATTTTATCCACTATAAATGTGTATGCCCTTAGAGATTTATCTGAGATACATTCACTCTTTTGGGCTCTTCAACCTCAACCTTTAAAAAAATTCCATTTCATTTAACCAATTAATAAGGTACTGTAGGTTTAGATAACTACTAAATCTAGGCACTTCCATTTATACTCCCTTGGCTATTCTTCATATAGCTTCCATCAACCTATCTCTGTCTTCTCTATCGTCATTAGCTAGTACATATCTTCTTGATTTAACTCTTTATTATTATTATTATTATTCACTCTCATCACAAACATGTGCAAAACCTATTCTTCTATCAATATCATTTGCATTCAGACTTATTTTCATATTCTTCACTGCATCTAAAACTTAACTAATATTCTCAAACACACTTGAAAATTTATTCATTATTATAAAAACCACTATTTCATATATCCTTGTATCCATTTTGATAATTTCAAGAACTCTAAAATTATGATTTAACCTCACACACAACACACAAAAAAAAAAACTTCTTATACTCATATATTATATCATACATTCATATATCTTATTATAGGTTATGCATGTTAGAACTAGATAATATACCACACATATGTTATATCTATGTATATGTAATATGAACTAGATTAGAGACTATAGGCATTAAATAGAACTTTGTGTTTAGAACCGAGGGTTAGGTTCTATATGTGATTTGATGGTGGAGGTGCTAGTGATAATGGAAGTATAATGGATGGAAAATTTGGAAAAAAGAATAAATTGAATGATAAGATGATAGCCTATTTTTCATGTGTCATATGGATGTTCATCATTGTTATGCCATATAATTCATGTGCTTCTTTTATTGTTTTGCCCCATCTCTATTATATAATGATGGGGGGAAAAGATAATTAAGAATACAAAAAACAAAGTTAATTTATCTACTCATCACATTATTTGATTTGATATGATAACTCACTCAAAACTCATGATTGATAATAATATCTCACCTTTCATTCACAAAGAGTTAAGTAAGAATAGTTGTATACTGATTATTTGACCTTTCAAGCTAATTATAGAAATGGATGTTAGTTTAATTATTTAATTATTAATTTTTAATTAATTATGCAGCTTTAATTTATATATTATGAGAAAAAGACAAGTTTGAAAAGAAAACATATAATAACAAGGGTGTTTTTGGCATTGGATTGAGGACTAGATTCATAACTCTTGTTTATCTTCTCTCCCAATTGTGGGGCTACACAAGTTTTAGTATTATCTCTAAAAAATTAGGGCAATGACTCTTGGATTAATATTATTTTTCTAGTGTAAAAAATTCCTTTGTTCTTCACTTAAAAGGGATTCTCCTTTGTTACAAAAGAGATAAATTAGATTTTTAAGTTTTATTAATTTCTTGCAATCCCAAAAAATCTTTTTTATAGTGTTTTTATGGCCTAATTTATACTTAGAATCCTAAAACATACAAGATAAATAAAAAGTGTAACTGAGTCTCCAAATATAACATGACTAAGTTGGTATAATCTCAGAATGAGATGCATGAGGTCCTTGGTTTGAGTCTCCATTTCCATGTTTCATTTTAGATAAGCTCAAGAACCTCATATTCCTTTTTTTCCAACATTTATCCTTTTGACAAATTTTACTTCCTTCTTTGAGGAAATAATCCGACATTGATGGGAATATAAACAACATAGGGTTTAAGTACCTTCTTCTATCTCTTAATAAATTAACATGATACCATCTTCGACTTGGCCTTAACCATATACATTATCCAATATTTTTGGGACATGAGGTGAGTTAGTTCAAGCCTCTATTATGTTTCAATGTTTGTTACTTGGCAATTTGTAGGCCCTCTATTTGGTTTAAATGCTTGTATTTTATAAACATATAGGGATTTATTCCCACATGGATGGTGGGAAGATATATAAAGATTATATATATATATATATATATATACTTGTTTGGTGGAGGGAATAAAGGTAATAGGTTCCCCCTCCTCACAAAAAAATTACCTCATCAGTTGAAGGCCCCCTAGTCGATAAATATCATGGGCCCCACATACAAGTACACTTATCAAAGACTAGAGGTGAAAATAAACCCACATGTCAAGATCTAATTGGGCCACTTAGATGGCCATAAAAGTCCCATTACTATTGACATCATAACTGTACCTACATTTTTTAATTTTCCCCCTTTTTTCCTAAAACTTTAGAGAGTCATGACATGGTTTCTTTTATTTCCTTCTGACTTAAAGAAATTTTTGTGATCTGTCTTTGACAATAATTAACTATGTTGGATTTCCTCTATGTTTAATCTATTTTGACTTATAAAAACCCCATTGATCATTCCTAGGTACATATTGGACCAGATATGTGTATGCCTAGAGTTTTGGGCCCTGAACTCGAGGTGCCTAGAGTAGATGCTTGATGATGGAAATAGGTTTGGAGGTAAGTCCTTCCTTGTTATTTTATTATTACAATGGAGTGAGGAAGAAAACAATAGATAATTTTAAGTTTGTCACATATTTTATGATATTTTATTATGGCCGATTTAGATCCATGAATAATGTATTAATCAACTTAAAAGATCTTTCAATTGTCATGAAAAATGCAATTCAATCTACCTAGATCTAGTTATTTAGGGATGTTCCTTTAAGTATAGGAAGGATGATATAGAAATTGTAATGGAATACCTTCTTGGAAAGATGAACTGATATGTTTAATTTTATTAAGCCCAATATTACAACTATTGATCAAGACATAAATAAAATACATGTTTTGGATTATAAAAGATGATATCTTGGTTCATGGGTTAAAATTATGTCTATATAGATAGAATTATCAATATTATCATGCTATCAATCAACTATCTAATATATGAGAATGTTATGGTATTATATGACCTTAAATAAGATTTGGTTAAGATGGTTAGTCATTTAGTTTCTAGTTGGTTATATTCAAATTTAGAATTAAAAAATTAGAAATAGGGAAGGTGAGATTAATTCATCTTAATTTTTTTTGTTAAATTTATATTTTTCCATCAAAGTTTCTTTTCCCTATGAAATTGACCAATAGGAATAAAAATAAAAAATAATGAGTTATGATAGGTATTCTTTTTATATTTAGTTTTATCATGTAAGTACCAAGATAGCAAGGCAAGAAATGACCTACCATGTCTCAACAAGTCACTGCCTAGTTTAGCTCACAAAGTCTAGATTCAACCCCATAATCACTTACCTTGGACTCACATGTCTATGGTGAGTTAAGATGAGTCATACTACATATATGAGATAAAATAATTCAAATAATTCCTCTCTATTTGTATTCAACAAGCACCATAAAATATGTGTTGGTATTTTTACAAAGTTTTAATTGATGTCATGTGTCTATACACTATCATTAATTTAAAATTAAGCACAACAAGGTGGCCATGGTGTAGATGAGTCTCTAGATGATTGATGAAGGATGATGTCATCAAGTGACAAGAAGGCTTTGAGCATGCAATGCATATTCTAGTGCAAGAAGGATCATGATGGATCTAGGAAGAGAATCTAAAAAGGCATAAGAGGATGATTGAGGTCATTTGAACATGTATTTAAGACATTTAACTACTCAAGAATGTTGCATAGTATGACTTCAAGAGGTAGAGAACCTAGTAGGTCTATGTGATTATACTAGAGGCATGACAATGGTAATATAGATATGTATGAGAAAATCAATGGTAGAAGTATTATTAAAGGATGATAGACATCTTGTTAACCTAGTAATAAGGTTAAAATATCATCTATAGTGGTAGAAAGATCAAGGTTGAGGTCTAATCCTTGCATGAGAGACCTAGTATAAACAAACAGGCTTGTTAGCTTGTTAAGATGAGCAATGTATGACTCATATGAATAATTTTGACAACTTGTGATAAAATTATGGATGCATTTTACATGTTGATGATGTAATGATAATAATAAAATAGGTTTTTAGGTGCTTTAAATATTCAAGTATGATTGGTGGTTCGAGACCTAACATGCATAGAGACTTAGTGAGGTCCAAAAAGAGGGTCAAGTTTAGTTCTCAAGTTGATAAAGTCCATGTGAGCATAAAATGAGGGTTGAAAGGTTGATTCAAGCATGATGACCAAGTTTGAGGTCGTGGATTGAAGGTGAATGAAATAAATCACATTAGAAGGTCCCCTATGTATGTAAATTAAAGGTTTTCATGCTTGAGAAGGAAGTTGAGATGTTCATTAGAATGTGTAGACTTTGAATGATGACCTAAGTCTTTTGAGAGACATGGAACATGGTCCTAAGAATGTTTTATAATCATTTGGAAGTGGTTTTAGGTATAGGGCTTTATGAACATTAGTTAAAGATAAATAATAGGGGTTTTAAGATGATTACAGTTCAAGGTATCTGAGTTGGTGCTTAGTTACCTATGGGGTTAGAGCCTCCTTGCAAGTTGGAAATTAGAGAAGACTAGTTGAGTGGGTTCTCAACTAGGTAGGGTTTGGATATCCTTGTGAAGTTGGTGATTCATTAAACTTTGGATTTTGACATTATAGGATAGTAGTCCATATGCATGGTTGAATGGGTTTTATCCCCCAAGAGGGTTTCCCACATATCTCTTATGTTTTCTTGTATGCTTATATAGTTTTTTGCTTATGCATCGATCTATTATGTGAATGTATGCTTGATGGAATGATAAATGGAATTGAATATAAATTTTTATGTAATTGATTCACCCCACTCTCAGTAGCTACTTCCAATAAGTACACCAATAATTATTTCCATCCAATCATTGACCTATAGTACACCCTTGATAAATTTCCATTATATTTGGGATTTATGTTAGATGAATTTACATTATAGGTGATGTCATGCCATGCCCTATGATACAAGGTTGTTGTGATATATTTATCTCATCCTTACTTTTTTGCCATTGAGTGTATGTGTGAGTTAATGAATCTACTTTATAGTCTTAACTAGGGCATAGAAAAGGGCTAACATGATTAATATTTATTTGATATAGAATGTTTAACCACTTGTGGTTGCATGGTTTTTTACATGGTTTTTTACTATGAAATATAGTAATATTAATCATCACCTTTGACAAATGGTAAGGACATTCAATGAAGGATGATTTATTTCCTAATTTGGTAGATCCAATATGTAGTTCGGTTCTAAAAACAAAATTCTATTCAATGCCCATAGTCTCTACTCTAGTTCATATTACATATACACATATATAATATATGTGTGGTATATTGTCTAGTGCTAACATTCATAACCTATAATAAGCTATATGAATACACGATATAATATATGAGTATAATAAGTTTGTTTGAGTTTGTGTTATGTGTGAGGTTAAAGCATAATTTTAGAGTTCTTGAAATTATCAAAATGGATACAAGGAGATTTGATATAGTGGTTTGTAAAATAATGAATAAATTTTCAAGTGTGGTTGAGAATATTAGTGAAGTGTTAGATGCAGTGAAGAATATGAAAATAAGTCTGAATGAAAATGAGACTGATAGAAGAATAGGTTTTGCACATGTTTGTGATGAGAGTGAAGAGGAAAAACAATGAAGAATTGAATCAAGAAGATATGTACTAGCTAATAAAGATAGAGAAAATGGAGATAGGTTGATGGAAGCTATATGAAGAAGAGCCAAGGGAGTATAAATAGAAGTGCCTAGTTTTAGTAGTTATTTAAACCTAGAGTACCTTATTGATTGGTTAAATGAAATGGATTTTTTTTAAATGATGAGGTTGAAGAGCCTCGAATAGTGAACGTATCTTAGATAAAGCTCGAAAGGCATGCACATTTATAGTGGATAGAATGTAAATGAAAAGATGCAGAAGAGGAAAATAAAATATTATGAAGCGGTGTAAAATTAGAAATAATCTAAATGGTCAATTTATGCCATTAGACTATGTTTTGATTCTATCAAAATAAATTCAAAACATATTATAAAAAAGAGAAATTACTAAATGAATACATTGAGGAGTTCTAAAATTAACTATCAAATCTGCACTTTGATTTAGATAAGGAAAAAGTAGGATGGTGTGTAATTGGTTTATGTGCATTTATGTTGTAAATGAATTTGCTTCCATGTTATCGAACCCCATATTCAATGATACCATCAACTTATTTAACTTTTCAGATTAGTAAGATTAGTTATATCTATGTCCACATATAATACAGGAGTGGTCATTGCAATTTTTGAGTATCAGTATGTTTGGAACTATTTTATAGCATTAGAAGTTACTATATAAGAATGTTAACCATGAACACATAAAGATCACTTGGAGCTACATGTTGATAAAACACAAATGAAGCTTACAAAAATGGTATCTCTTTTAAATAAGAATGTAAGACACCATAGAATAATTTATCATTGTAGGGTGATTGAGATTCCAATCACTCTACCCCTATAATTACTTACATGACTTAAATCCATTAGAAAGGGGTACATAGATTTTAAGGTGGTAGGTTATTTGATTGGACATTTTCTATTGTGAATGGTCAATGAGGAAAACATGACATTGATTTGATTGCGATAAGGCTCCATATCTCACATATGAAAAAAATATTTGTATTATTAGGATAAGGATTTGTGGAACAATAAAGATTTTAATAAATGATAGGGAAGAAGAAAATGATAGGAAGTAGGCTATATTATATGGATGACCATGAAATAAGGGGAATGGATCTACAAGGAAGGGGGTAAGGAATACCTCGAAGCTCTTTGGTCAACAACACCCCTTTAATGAAAGTTACAACCTCTTTAGTTTGTTGTTCATCATAACTTTCAACCTTCAATTTTAATCAAATTTCTAGTCCAATTTATATGGTGTGTAAACTGCATCACATCAAACTAGAATCGTAATCCTCTTCACCTAAATGCCATAGCCACCCTACAGCTTTATAACCAATACATAATACACTAATGTTGTTTCCCCTACCTAAATATTTTAATACCTTGCAAGTTACATACCACTTTGTAATGAGTGACAATCATATAATTCATAAAAATGCCTTGAATCTAAATTTGATGTTTGATATGGAACCCATAGTATATAATATCATTGGAAAACCTTGTTATCACCCCTCATCATTGTTGATTATTTTGCCTTAGAATATTTCACCATTTGCATGTTTTGTATGGCCTTGCCCTTTCTACATGGGTTCTAAGTATATTATTTTTGTATGTTCTTAAGCATAATGTAATTGATCTTGGTGTTAATATATTATTATCATAGATATGTATTTTCTAAACATCTTTGTTTACTTCACATAATCATTAAAATAATCATTATTTTAATATATAAAAATATTATAATACAAACAAGAATATGAATTAAAATTATTCGAACGATGTGAACATTAGAATATGAATTAAAATATATATACAATAAATTAAATATCTATTTTATAAAATATAATGATAAATAAAGGAGTTTTTTGGTCATGGTATAATTAGTGGTAAAAGTCTGTGGCACAAGGGATTCCTAATAGTAATCAGCGAGTCTAAAATGTTGGGGGAGAGGGCCCTATCTATATATGGCACCATATAGTTCTCTATGGTGCCCACTCAGATATGATCTTGATTTATCTCATCACTCTTAGAAAAAAACATGACCATAGTATATACACATTAAATATGTCTTATCCAGACATGGAGATAAACACATATTTGTATTCTATTAAAAGTATAGAGGGGCTTTCTGAGCCCATTGAAATCCTTAACTACAATGGAATGTGGTTCCAGTTGAGTTGAAATAGTTGAGATAAAAAAAATGGTGGTGATAATGCTCTTGGGCTGAGTTAAAGAATAGAACTTGATATGGCAACACCGTTAATGCTACTTTGGGAAGTTCAAACCCTATGGATATGGAAGGCCATCTAGGGTGTATTCTTTTCTTAGGAAACATCATCATCATCATTATAAATAGTTGTTTGCATGTTCATCCAATATAAATATGTTTAGTTTGCAACATGCCTCTTATTCAAATAATGAGAGAAGCATTTTAAGCGCTGAACCTATGGCTCAATTAGTGCCTTCTTATGCTTCACTACTTTAGAAATATTGGTTTTACAACACAAAGGATCATCCACCTTTCATGGCTACTAAAGGGGTTAGTAGTAACAATAATACTAATAATAATCATTTTGAGAAGGATGACATGTTTAGGGGCTTAACGTCACATAATATTTATCTATATGAAAACCATCCCTTGCAAAGCAATCTCCTCATGGGCCTTTTCTTCAAAGTGTTCTAGTTGCAAAGGTATGCATAACAATTGTAGTTATTTAGTTCTATTTTGTTTATACATTTTGCACAGATATAATGGATCATTTCTTTTCTAGTAGGTGAACATTTATTTTTGAAGTGATTTGAGAAACCTAATCTGTATTGCATTGTTTTTCATTTTTTTAAATTACTTCAATAATTGTACATTACTAAAATAATCTTAAGCCGTAAAAAAATGGTAGGATTTTGATTTTATTTTTTATTTTTATTTATAAAATATTAAAAATTAAAAATAGGAAATACATTTTTTTTAATATCTAAATTTAATATTATTAAATGCAAAATAATAATTAATTATATATTTATTAATTATTAATTATATAATTATTACATATAATATAGTAATATTATGTTGTATTAAATAATATTATAAGAATCACATTATTATATTATAATATATTATATTGTATTACATTATAATATAATATAATTAAAATATTATATAATTATTTATATTATATATTAATATACATAAGTTATATGTTGTTTACTATTTATTTGGTATGTTTTTGTTGCTGTTGTTGTAGTAGTCGTAGTAGTTATGAAAGTTTATTTTACGTCATAGCTATTATATAAATAGTTTTTAAAGATTGAGAGAATTACCTCTTCCACATTATTTATAAGAACTTCAGCTTTATAATTAATGTTATATATAATTAAAAAAAGAGAAATATTTTTAATTATTGTTATATAAACTATATTTTATATCTTCAACACTTTCATCATTAATATATATTATAAAAATTGATATAATTTTAAAATATATATTATATAATCTTTATATATATATATATATATATATATATATATATATATATATATATATATATATATATATAATGTATATATAAATTATAATAAATATTATACAATATTTTTACAAAAATAATAAAAAATTTGATAATTGAATTATGCAACTTAAAATTAAAAAGATTTATAAGGTAGTGAAGAACAAATATAAACATTTAGTAAAAAAATACAAATTAAAGAATTTGATTATTACAGTAAATTGAATATGAACTACTTCTATCTAACCTCTGGCTTTTTTTGTACCATGGGGGTAACTGCTAGTCTAGATGGGGATGGGATTGGGGATAGTGTGTATATTGGTTGGTGGGCCTAAATAAATCTCTCAAATTATTTAAATTTAGGGGGCACCATTTATGTTGGGTGGTAAATTGGAATTTTAAATCTACATGGCATTTTGGGGAAATCAAAATTATATTTTATTTTCTTTTAAGAGGCAATAGGCTCATTTTAATCACTGAATATTTGAGAGCAGTGATAGCATGGTGGGGTAGATAGAGAGGTCAATAAATATGTGTAGAAATACATCCATAATTCTTAGATTGGGATGATATCATAACTTTGAGCAGGGGTGGTAGGCACTATGAGTAAAACCTGTACTCCTCCATTGGCTCAGCTCATAATTCTATTTCAAGTTTGTAAATGAATATGTCATTTTATTTATTGATGGTAACAAAATATGTCATGCTTATTAAGAAACAAATCTAGATGTCATTCCATCTAAAATTATGTGGCTTTACATTTGGATGCTTTAATTTGAGAGACTCATGGATCCAAAGGAAAAAATTTAAGAACATATAGGAGTGTACTCACAAGGTATCTCCACCATAATAAAAATGGGATCTTCATGTCCATGTGATTACTCGATTGTCTTAAAACCAATGCATACCATAATAAAATATATTGCATAATATAATTGAACTATAAGTCACACTGTATCTGGCACAACACTTTGTATGATTCCAAAAGATATTATTTGCTACATATAACAAATATATTTGCATGAACCAGTTTCCCTTTTTGCGATATCTTCTGAGAGCCCTTCCATTCCATTTCATTTATTCACAATACCACTTACTCTACCATAAACAAAAAGGAAACATGCTAAGATAATTAAAATTTTTGTGTTCTACTACCTGAACATGGGTAAAATAACTAGACTATTTGTCACCAGACACCTAATTTAAAATTTTTAGTGGTAGACTATGCCACTTAGTTTCCATTTTTATGATAGAAAATGCTATAAAGAATAAAGAGATCCATTAAAATCCATGTTTTCAAAGCAACTAAGGCTTAGTTCACAAGATCAAAGATATGGTCTGCCAAAGGCATTGAAACTAATTATCTGAATAGATCAAGGCATACGTTTACATATGAATTGAGATGAAATGAGATAAATTTTAATACCCTTTAGACCAAAATTTGTCTATAGGAACTGTCGAATTTATCTCTACTTGCTTTGATGACTATTAGTTGGTTTCCTCATCTAGAGGTTATGATATCATATTTTCATGTTAAATATCAATAAACAGAGAAAAAAATTTAGGAGCCATTGAGAATGGGTGCCCTATTTGACCCTAAAATGATAGAAAAGGATGTTTTTCATCATAAATTCTAGACACAAAAATCTTAACAAGACAATGAGGGATGGGGCTGAAATTGACTTTGATAGAAACTGATATGACTTTACTAGTAGAACATAGAATAAAAAAGACAACAAGACAATAATGGATTAAACACCAAAACTATTATTTTACACCATTCATTAGCATATTAAAATATATTTACAAAAGGTAATGGAGTTTTCTAACTGAATAAGGCCAAGTACATACACATTGTCACAAAACATGGCATGCAAAGACATTTGAGTTTAACCTATGTTACATGTAGTCAATAAAGATCCAATAAACAAGGCCCAATGTATATTTGGATAATTAAAATGATAATTATATTTACAAGAAAAAAATCACAAGTGATTCCCAATAGTTTTCAAATAGTTGATGATTCTTTTCGTCCTAATAAGCTCCATCCAAACTAGGTAAAATCAGTCATAGAACCAAAAATTCTTAAATTTTTGGGTTAAATTATGCAACATGGACAAAGTTCATAATTTCATTGGGTAGGTAAAGAGTAGTTTGTAATTGTGAAATGGCTTATATCTATTTATTCTCAAGTTTCTATGTTTCAAGCCATACCTACATTTACAAAGTTTGCATTTTCATATCAAGGTGAAAAGTAAATCTAAGGTGCAAAGAATTTAATATCCAAATAATCTCAAGTTTTAAAGTTCATTAAACACACGTACTTGAACAAAGTCTAGATTGCCATATCTAGGGATAAAGTATTTCAAAAGTGTAAAAAGTCCAAAGTCTATATATCCTTACATTGTGGACCATAGTCTAGTTATTGATAATTTTAAGCTTCAAAACCATCTATCATCAAATCCATGAATATTAGATACTAAAATTTAAGAATGTCTAGTATTGATAGATTTTCCTCTAAACATCTCTATTTAAAAAAAATAGTCCATTAAATAAGAGAATATAGACATATGTAGGTAAGTAGATGGAGGTAAAGGGGTTGATGCCAATCATATGGCCATGGCCTCAAAAGGTTTCATACCAGTGCTCAAATTTGAACTCATCACAACACGTCAAATGGATCTAAACCCATCTAAGAAGTTCACCAAAAAAATATCCATAAAAATAAACTTTAAATCTAAAACTTGTGTGATAATTGAAAAGTGTTTAGTTACTATTAAAATGACAAAAAGGGTAAGACTTAAAAATACCAATCAATCAGTGACTAGTCCTATGACTACCATGTCTAAAATCCTGGGTGGAAGTGAAATGTATGCTAATTTACAAGTTTTAAGAACTTCCTTTGTTTTTTATTATGGCCCAAGTCCCAAAAAGCCTTTTTTCAAGGGCACACCTTGCCTGGGGAGAATCTAGATTTGCAAATTGTCTCCTCTTTTCTATTTTCATTGTCTAACACAATATCTTTAATATATATACATACATACATATATATATATATATATATATAGTTTATTTGTTTTCATTTTTAAATGAATTCTTGGGGTAGGGGGATGTTTAAATAAAACATTCATATCTAAATGACAATAAATGCATTAGAAATAGGGGTACAATTTGATGATTGGCCTAGAGTGTGAAAGATTTTTTTATATGATTTACGAGTTGATGGTATTAATAGTTATATAATTCAACTTGCTCTATTTTGGGTATGCAAGTGGAGAAGGCTTCAACTTCGAGTCACATGGGGAGATCATTGTTCATATATATTTTTTGGGGATCTATAACAACCTAACAGGTGAGATAGAGGAAAAGAGAGGGGATGGAAAGAAAGAGGAGAGTCGATGTAGGGAAGGATGAGATAAATGATCTATTTAAAAAAGAGTAAAATCTATGAGTTATTGGTTGACCTTGATAATGGTGGTAAGATTTTTGATGGTGTTTACTCTAGTTTGTGGGGATAAAATTCATTATAAAATTAGCCTTTTTTTACTTTTCTCAATCTTTTGGAAGCTTACACATGCTATGAAGAGAGAGAAAGGCTATGGGAAACTCATATTGACAACAACCAAAACTTGGAGTTTGTAGGACATGGAGGAGGAAAGCCCTTACTATCAATTTCTAACATTTTAATTTATATTTCAATCTATTATCAATAATTTAAGTTAATTTAATGTATCAACCAATCAAATAAAAAATAAGGGCTTGCCCTTTTGATTTTATAAGTCTTAAACTAAAATTTCAAGTTTAATGTATCAAGGATAGATTTTAGAATTCTTCAACCAATTTTTTAGGGTTCCCAATAGTTCTCTTCAAGTGTCTATAGGTATCCCAACTTTTCCTACAATATCTTAGCATCCCAATTAACTTGTAGGGATCAAATCAGAATGGAAAAGGTCTTAAAACTTAGTGTATTTGGCCATTATTAGGAGATACAAATGTGGTAGTGTATGGTGAATTAAGAGTTAGATACATGGCATCCCAAGGCCTATCAAATAATATTTACACTTAGAAATTTTAGAATTTCAATAGTGTATGATAGTGTCAAATTATGACCAAATCATAAAGAGACATGTGGCATGATGTTAGGCTTGCTAGTTACATAGTCCTAGACATATCATATGTGTCATACCTAACATCAAAGCTCTAAGGCACTTGATATACCCTTAAATGTGATATAAGGCCCTTAAAGGTATCACCTAGGAGATACCTTGAAGGGCCTTGTAATACCTTTAAGGGTACCTTGAAGGTATCTCCTAGGAGATACCTTCAAGGTCATTATATGTTTTAAAAGAATATTTTAGTTCAATGTATGTCCTAAGATACCATAAAGGGCCTTGTAGTACCTTCAAGGTATCTCTTAGGAGATACCTTCAAGGTCATAGGAGATACCTTGAAGGTTTGTAAGTCTCTTCAAGGTATATTAAGGTGTCTCCTAGGAGATACCTTGAAGGGCCTTGTAATACATTCAAGACATGTTTTAGAGGCATGTTTTGGTTCAAGATATCTCATAAGAGACACCTTAAGATAACTTGAAGGGACTTTTCATACCTTTAAGGTATTTCCTATGACCTTGAACGTACTACAAGGACATTTAAGGTATCATAGGACATACATTGAACCAAAACATGCCTCTAAAACATATATTGAAGGTATTACAAGGCCCTTCAAGGTATCTCCTGGGAGACACCATTAAGATACCTTGAAGTTAATACAAGGCCCTTCAATGTATCTTAAGACATACATTGAACCAAAAAATGCCTATAAAACATGTCTTGAAGGTATTACAAGTCCATTCAAGGTATACTAAGGTGTCTCTTAGGAGATACCTTGAGACACCTCAATCCACTCTCACCTCAATGATAGGGGACTTACACTTGCCACAAAAACATTTTTACAAAATACTCTCAAGACTTGGTTTCATGATATTGTAACTACAACAATAGTCGTAGGGACTGCAAAGATTTTTTAGGAGTAGATATGTAGTGAAATGGTCTCATCAATTTTAAAAACTACAAAATTTACACCTATAGAGAAAATCTAAGAGGTTTGAATATAAAACCAAATTAAAAAGTTATTTATGGAATATTTTTTATTGGTTGTAAAGTGCCTATAAATCCTAAACATTTGTTGTAACTTTTTACCCCCAACTACTACCCATCTCTAACAATATTTCTCCTACATAGCTACTTTCCTATTTTTTTATGAAAAGATTCAATGTTTTGTAGTTGAATAGATTTATACTTACATGGGACCACTTGCAACTATAAAATAATTATACTTTACCCCTTCATGAGACCATGTTCTCATCAACATGTATGACAAATGAGGTAGTTTTATGGATTCTTACAATTTTTTTGACAACCTAACTAAACCAAACATATACTTATAGAATGTGATAATTTTAGCCTACTAAAGGCATGGGTTTATCAACAGGCATTGGCACTATTACATCAACTGAAATGAAGAGCTATGCATATGAATAAGTTTACATTCTCTATCATTCTCCCTATAAGTGCCAATGTGGCATCTCTAAAACATGATTTTTAAATCCATGGAAAAATCATTAGACATGGATTTCAAGCTTAGATTATTGTGATGAATACCCTAATAGAAATGTATGCAAAGTGTGGAGAAATAAAGAATGCACATGAACTATTTGATAAAATGTGCAATGTGGTGCATTCTCATGGAATGTGATGATTAAAATATATGCACAAAATGGTGATGTTGATTAGGATTTAAGGGTCTTCAATGATATTCCTCAATCGAATGTGGTCTTATGGACTACAATTATTATTGAATATGCACAAAATAGACTTTCTAATAAATCCTTGGAGAATTTTAAGGATATGAATTTGGTAGGCATAAAATATAACTTGTTAACCCTAACTATAATCCTCCCATATTGTGCCAAAATAGGATCATTGGAAGAGGGTATGGAGATCCATAAAAAAAAATAGAAAGTGGACTTTTGTCAGAAGTTATAGTTGACACTACCCTGATAGACATGTACACAAAATGTGGATACATATAGAAGGCAAATGAATCATTTGTAAAAATGTCTCAGTGAAATATAATCTCATAGACTACAATCATTGCATGATATGTATAAATTGGGATTTTTGATAAAGCCTTGGGTATTTTTAAGAAAATAAAATTGGTTGGTGTAAAGGCAAACTCATCAACCTACACTAGCATCCTTTTAGCTTCTACCAAACTGGGAACTTTGAAACAAGGTATAGAGATCCACCAAAAAATACTTGAAGATGGATTATTTTCTGATGTGGTTGTGACTTCCCTCATAGATATGTATGCAAAATGTGGTAGCATACACAAGCCACATGAATTATTTGATAATATGCACCATCTAGTTGTAGCTTCATATTATGCAATGATTGTAGGATATGTAATGCATGGCTATAGCAGGGATGCCCTCAAACTCTTTTAAATGATGAAGCACTCTGAAACCAAACCTAATCACATAATATTTCTTAGTGTTTTATGTGCATGCATCCATGTAGGAATAGTGGATGATGGGTGTAAATACTTCAATAGCATGAGCTACTCTTATTGCATATTAGAGAAATTGTCCTTGGAGATGATTATTATTAGGGTATATTCCAAATAAAATATCTTTTTTAAGTGATGTGGAGGAGGATGAGGAGAAGGAATTACTCCTTGGCCATCATATTGAGAGATTTTTAATTGCATATAGATTTCTAAACACGTTTAAAATAACTATTTGAGCTATCAAGAACCTTCAAGTAGGTGGTGACTTCCACACTACATCCAAGTTTATCTCCAAGATTGTTGCAAGAGAAATTATTTTGAGAGATGCAAACTATTTTCATTATGGACAATGCTCATGTGGGGATTATTGTTGATGTTATATTTGGAAACACTATTAAGTTTAACATAGTCATACACTATATCAGGTGAATGGTGTGAGATTTGTAGTGGTAAGAAGGAATCATGTTCTATTCCAGTTTCTAAAAATATGTTGTTTATGAGTGTTTGGAGAGCTAGATTATGTTTTAAAATTTATGAAGTGATATTATATGGCATACATAATTTATTACATAAATTGATGGTGATTTGTTAAAGTCTAGTTTTATACTACCATGGAGGAGTCATGATATTGAACTATTTTTTAGGAAGCCTTTACTAGTCTAGACTCAAAAGATGGAGGAGGAAAAATAATGGGAAATACAAAAGTAAAGGAATACTTTAAGAAAATGGAAATTTGGTTAGCTAGGATTAAATGTTAGTGAAGTGCTTGCAATCAAACTAATGCTTGGAGACAATGGAGAGACCATCTCTTAATCATTTTTTACTCCTACCTTTGGTATTTTGTATGATATTTTTTTTTGGGTTAATTATTATATGTTTCACCTAATTTAGGGATTATATTTAAGATTAAATTATACATACTAAATTAGATATGGCAATCTATATAGAAGATTTTTACCAACCTCTATGTTCCCATTTCTTAGGCAACTTGGGTAGGATGCATTCAGTGGAATAAGATAAACCTTACAAAATATACATTTTATATTTTCTTATAGCATGGTACCAACCCATACCATAATATATACGCAAACACATATAGGTGGAGTAATAACAACCCATCCTTATAGAGAAAAGGTTTAGTGGGTCAAGTGTGGAAGAGTGTAGGTATTTTGTTTGAAGTTAATGTACCCCAACCAACAAGCAACCTATTGATAAGAACGTAAGGGCTTGTTAGCCCAGAGGATGTCCAAGTGGATTTTTTGTTTTTTATGGTTATGGAATACCAATAAAATTTTCCTATCAAATCATACCATATCTTGGTTAGGTTACCCACTAAAACTAATATTTAAATCTGGTTATTAGAATTCCTCTTTTGAATTAGACCATCTCGTGGTTAGGTTACCTACCAAGACAATGTTCAAATATGGTTATTAGAATTTGTTAGTGGAGTGGTGAAAATTTTCAATGTGGTCTTAGGGGTTTTCAAAGATCCCTTCTATATAATTTATGTAATCTGAGTTGCCACCTATGCACATAATATAGATAATCTCATTTTATAATACATTTAATGTTTATAAATGACAAATAATTAAGACATCTAAAATAACGGTAATAGATTTATAATGAGGATTCACATGTCCATTAAATTTTTTAGAGAGATAATATGTTTTTGGCCCTCACTATTTTGGTTTTTGAATTTGATTTTAATAGTCTTTATTGAGACATCCATTTTTTTTAGTGTTTTGTTCGAAATAAATTATTAAAATTCGTATGTAGATGTAAATTTAGAATGTTTATTCTAATATTACATTTATGTATGCACGCATGGGTGGGGTATTAAAATTATGTATAGTAAATTTCATAGAATGTTATTAGTGATCTGTGATGATTTGTAGATGGACATGAGAAGACAATATAGGTTATGGCCCCTCTAAGCTTAACTAGGCTAGATAATAAAGAGAAGCACAATATGTGTTTGTGTGTAGCAAGTTAATTTTAAATTTTAAACAACAACAACAATAAATTAAGTAGGTTAAAGGAAAATAAACAATAAAATGAATTTATTTTGGATTATTATATGTTTATTTAAGGTTGAATAATAATAGATCTAACTATGTAGTTAAGGCTAATTGATTAGCAAAAATAAATCAAGAGGATGAAGACAATTATAATAACTCGTGTCAAACACATGAGGAACAAGTTAATTAAAAGTATTTTGGGATGTTGCAAGTTCATTGTGAGGTTGAATTAAATTATTATAGAATAAAATATGTAGTTAGGGTTAACTGATTAGCAAAGAAAACTTATGAAGATGAAGACTACTCCAAGAACACATTGAGGTGAGAATGGATTGAGGTGTCTCAAGGTATCTCCTAGGAGACACCTTATGATACCTTGAAGGTAATAAGAGGCCCTTCAAGGTATATTAAGACATAAATTGAACCAAAACATGCCTATAAAACATGTCTTGAAGGTATTTCAAGTCCCTTCAAGGTATCTTAAGGTGTCTCATAGGAAACACCTTTAAGGGTCTTATAGTAACTTCAAGGTATCTCCTAGGAAATACGTTGAAGGTAATACAAGGCCCTTCAAGGTATCACCTAAAATGTGCCTCTCATGGTATCTTTCAAGACATACATTGACCCACAAATTCATACCCATCAAATAGTAAATAGTAATACCTTCATGGTATCTCTGAACAGATATATCTTCCCTAAAATTACACATTTTAAAAGCCACCCTCTTAAATAAAATTCAAATGGTTTAAAATACAACATATTATATCCAAATTTTATAAAAAATGAAAGAGATATATCAAAGTAACATGCAAGTGATACCATAAAGGTATCATTAAATATATATCTTATAATTAAAAGGCATCTCTATAAAATATTTATCAATGTTTCACTAGAGAGATACCTCTCATGTGAACTCTCAAAAGATAAGTTGGTCCCCAAATCCATCAATGTAAACATGTAAATAATACTACCCTCAAGCTATATCCTATAAATATCTTGAATCTTAATCATGATTTTCAATACTTATCCCTTATATCAATTTGACATTATTTCAAACATTGCATTTTAAATCCAAATTTTATGAAATGGGAGAATTTTAAAATTTATCTTTTAAGAGATACTTTGAGAGGAATAACCTATGAAAATATTCTCAAGATACAACCCAAGTCACTCAAAATAAACCTCTTAAAGTGAAGTCCAAGTCACCTAAGAGATACCGAAAAGGTATTTTTTAAAAGATACTTTGACCATAAAATTAATCACTATAAAAAATTAAATAGTAATACATCCAAGGTAGATCCTACATGTTAATAGTTGCATATAAATCATATGATATCCAAACCCACCCCTCATATCAATTTGACATGAATTTAAATGCAACATATTTAACTCAAATTTAATAAAATAAGATACCTCTCAAGGTAACTATCAAGATATATTTTGGCCCTTATATCTGACACCATCAATGCATAGTTAGTATTAATTTCAAGGTATATACTAGATTATATTGCTTGCATCAATATGATATATTTCAAATGCCTAAACCTTATACCATATTCACATAATTTAAAATCTACTATATAGTATCTAATTTTTAAAAAATGTAAGATCTCTCATATACCTTAGCACTCAAATTCAACACCATCAATAAAATAGTAATTAATAACTTCAAAGTACTTCTTAAGTGATACATCTGGAATAAAAATTATATGTTTTAAAAACCTGCCCCTTATATCAAATTGTCCTGATTTCAAAACTAATACATATTGTCCATTTCTTTTTATAAAATGTGATCTCAAGGAATATTTTGAGAGATAGATTAACATCCAAATCCATGATCATCGATAAGTAAATAGGAATATTTTAGGGTATCCCTTTGACAATATGTCTTACATTTATATTAATTGATTTTAAACCCACATCTTATACCATAAGGCAATAAATTAAATTAACATTTACACATTTCTCATTACATTATATGTCTTGAAGGTGTCTTTAGGGTCATACTACTTGAATATATAATGATATGATTTTAAAGCGAACAACTTCTATCAATATTTTATTAAATAAAATAGATATTCAAGGTATTGACCTAGAGATATGAGAAGTATTTCCTATTAGAAACATATCAAGGTTCTCTCAATATACACCTTGGCTACCAAATTTATCACCATAAATAAGTAAACATTATGTTTGCCTTAAAAAAATATGTGTATATGTTATTTACACCTATGAAACTTATGTTATGATGATCCAATATTTTTCAATTTCTGGCATTATTTCAACATTTTACAAAATTTAGTATGTCATACCATTCAAGCTAAAATTAGTGTTAAGTGTAGAGTTAAACTTAAATTATTTATATCCAATTAAAAACCTTTAAAAATGTTATTATAATTTACTTTGAAATTTCTCAAGGCATAAATTTAATGTGAAACTAACAATGCAAGGCAATTCAAATTACATTAAACCAATTTTGAAATAGTGGTTTAACAAAAATAGAAATTTTTGGCACATTTAATACCACAAGAGTCTCATTCTTAAGCTTCCTACTATACACTCTCCCTAAATCTTTCTTATCTAGTCTTTGTTGTTAGAGCTAAATTACCCTGAATCCCTGCTAAGTTTGACAGTATGAGTAAATATCATTATCACACATTTCTTAACTACATTGATGTATTTACAATTAATATTGAATTCAAGTATAACCATTAAGTATGGATTCACTTAGGTATTTAGATGTTGAGGTTGAGCTTAGTACAATTGAATTGGTTATGAGAATTAATGTAATCAAATTGAGTGATGCAAGGAAATGTAAGTAACAATTTATTTTCTTAAAATCAAAGAGTGACAAAAAGATATTATAATCTTCAAAGATATTATTTCCTAGGAATTGAAACTACCAATTGAGCATGCATTTAAATGTAATCAACACTTATAATATTTGGTTAAAAAACATATAGTTGGTTTCATTGTTCTATAAATTATGTACTCATGATATCAAAATTCTTGTGATCATGTACATCTAACTTGTTCTCAAACTCTTTGTTTGGCTCTTTCAAAAATTAATAGAGAATTTTTTTAGGGGATTGCTTATGTTTTAATGTTTAATGAGAAATATCATAGTAAATAATTTTTTTCATTTGAAACCTAAAACATGTTGTATTAAATTCACATTCTATTTAAGTGTCAAATTATATTACAATATTATTGTGGAAATAAGTCAGTCTATTGTGTTAGAAAATCCCCATTTATTAATTTTCTCTTAATCTATTTAATTTTTGTTACGTATACTTCCATTTTTTCATACCTTTATGTCAAACTATCTTAAAATACAACTTATAAAATATATTTACAATCTCTTCAAAAAATCATTATAATTGTTTTGATGAGCCTCCATAAATAGTTTTAGGGATTGTATCGTGGCACACACAAGGAATATGTTGCTCAAAATAACAATGGAATTACCTCCGATTTTTTAATTTTAGTTCTTGTTTCATTCAAATACAAAAATCTTATTTAAGTCCTCTAAAATTGATATAAGATAGACAGATTAAGGTAAATTATATTACATTTTAAATAGAATTATGTTGTCCACATCTCATCAACAATGATGATTTGTATTTTTTCCAATAAATCATATCAAGAACTTGAATTTCAGGTTACCTAGTGGAAATTTATTTAAAATTAATGATTCAACTAGCATGTAAAACATTTTTTTAAAATATTTATATCAAATTAGATGATAATCATTAATTAAATTCTTATGTCAATTTCATAGCATTTTTAAAACTATCTCTAAAATTATACAAGCCTAACCTTCACAAGTTCATCTCATCCATCTACAGGAAATCTCATAGTCTATGTCAAACCAATTATTTATCTTATTCAGACATAATAAAACACTTTCACATTGAAAGGAACAACCCTATTATTTAGACTTTACCAATTAGTCACAAGGAAAAAGTCTTATCCAAGTTTGAAGCACCTCAAGAGCTAAGAAAAAATTTCCAATTACCAAGTATTGAAAGATAGATTACAAGTTGCATAAATTCATTGATCACTGTTGCACACATTCACCTAATGGAGAGAACTTAATGTGGTTTAAATTCCCTACTTAGCTAATTTTATTTGTAGGTAGTTCTCAACCATTTAATTGGGAGTGGTTAACGTTAGTTCAACCCACACTTATTCCTTTTTTGTAGGCTTAATTTTGTCATTGTAGATGGACCTATGGTTTCAAGTAAAGGAGAAATATTTAAGTGATTCATGCATATAATTAGACCTTGGGATCACTCAGAGAGTTTAAAATAAAAATACATGCACATACCTATTTCAAAATAAGATAAAAAAATCCATAGAAATAGAACCGTCAGACTAAGAACATAACATTTGATGGTATTGACCTAAGGTTAATGATATTTTTTGGGCACACACATAGATCTAGATCCTGATCCAAATGACCCATCGCTAGGTTTTATATCCTTCCTATCACCTACATGAAATGTCATTCATATATTAGTTAATCACTTCATTCATATTAAATATATAGTTAACATTGAAAGGAAGGATAATAAACCTAACTAGATAGTTCATGATCCAATCAACTAATGACATGTAACATCCCAATCATCCTAAGTGTTTTAAATCACATATCACCCAAGCACCCAATTTATCTATGAATTATTTTTACTTAATAAATAAACTACCAAGTCTTGTTATCTATAAATGCATGGTCTGTGAACCAATTTGAATTGCCACATATTTGGACTTATTGAAAATATATAATATAGATGTGACTTATTTGTAATAAGTTCAAGTAACTCCTGATGAATTACAATTTATTTATGATAGTTTTTAACTAATAAATATTTATGATCATTTTAAATAATTTAGACTTATCAAAAATACATTAGATAGATGTGATTTATTTGTAATAAGTCCAACTTAATCTTGATACAGTCCAACTTAATCTTGATACAGTCTAATTTATTTCTGATAGTTTTTGAAAATTTGGACATTGATAAGTCCAAATTATATGAAATAGTCCTTAATGAGGCTTCTTCCTCCAAACTAGACAACCAAGCCAATACCATAACCAAGGGCAAGGGAACTACAAATGTAGTCATCCTTAAAACTACTCCACATAATATCAATCAATAAAATTAGCCTAATCCTCCTAACCAAAACATGCATAACCCAACCTGAACCAACTCAAAGTAGTTTACTCCACTTTGGGAATCGTATGCCTCAGTCTTGGAGAAGCTATCAAAATCTAACCTCATATATCTTCCCCTATCAAAGTCTACAATAATTTGACTCTTCTCATCCTAAACCAAGATGGTACAATGAGAATGACCTTTGTACTTTCAATTGAGCAATTGGACATGATGTTAGTAGGTGAAACACCTTAAAGGGCATCGTTTAATCCCTCATTAACAAGGGGGAACTCATTTTGAATAACCCCAATGCACCTCAAAATTAACATTTAGACATCTTCAAAAATCCATTTCCCAACCATGTCCCTATTAAAAATTAGAACACATATATTGAATGCTCTCATAACACCCACATGGTCAACATGGTTCATGATACACCTACCCATGAGGACCTAACCATACAACTACCCACTCTTCCCCCATCTCACTTACAGAGGTAGAAGAGTCATCTTCCCCTCATTTAGAGATCCAACCTGAGGAGGTTTCTTTTTCCCTAGCCACACTCATAAAAACTTTGGAATCATCACATTTTACACCAATAGGCACATCTAGACAAATAAACATTCTTGATTCACCACCTCCACCAACTACACAACAAAACACTACTCCTATGGATATTGTTCCTAAAGGAGAAGCACTTCTATCAATACCTCCCGTGGACAAGTTATTTATCTCAACCTTACTTCCCTCACCTTATTAATTCAACCAACCTACCAACTAGCCTCCCCAACCTACAAGTCTATCTCTTTCATCCATTACCCAGGAAGCAAAACTAGTACACAAACCCTTTTACACATTAGTGCAAAAATTAGAATTTGCCCTGAAACCAAATATGGATCAAGCCACTTTTTGGTAACATTTAGGCCTCACTTACATTATCAAACCCAAACCTTATAGAAAACCTTTAACTAAAAAATCTATCATCTTTCCACCACATCTCAAACCAATTAGAACTTCTACCAACCCTCCACATTCCCCACCAATTGAAGTAATCATACCTCAAATAAGAAAACCACTTAAAACCCCCATTAAAAACCTCGATACCTTCCCCATATGAAGTTTGGTTTTCCCATCTCATAAAGTGGAATTGACCCCATCTAAATCTCCACACAAACCTTGACTTGAACCAACCAAAAGGGGAAAACCATTGAATAACCACATTCTTAGGGTCTTTCCTTCCTCTGCCCTACCCTCTATCTAGGGTCCTCATCCATCAAATTTTCCCAAAAGTAAACTCCTTTTAACATATGTCATCCATCACTACTAGTTACACCATCACAATTATTGTATGATACACCGGTCTTTCCCAAACTATCGATAACCAAACTATCAACCTTGAACCCTCCAACCACTAACATGCCCAAACTAAAACCATTACCTATAAATATCACCTCACCTAATATTTCTCTTACCAAACCCACTACCATGAAAATGCTCCACTTACAAACCAAAATGACAACCCCTAGACCTTTTCCACCTCTCATTTAATCTTATTCAACCATTTTTCAAAGGTTGTTACATTCTTCGTACCTCACCTTACCTCTTATTAGACCCTTCAATCTTTTTTTTTGAAACTAACTAGTATAAGAACCATCAAAATTGTTCCTATCACAAGACACCTAGTAAAGAAATGGAGAATCTAAAATTTCTCTAGGACATTATCCATCATCTCTATTATGAGGATTATCTCTTACTATAAGAGCTCACCTTGAACCCCCTACCAAGGCACTTGATAACCATTTTCCAATGTGTACCGTATCCTCCACCCTCACTTGAGAATGATGGGGAACCTACCCAACCCCTTATCACATCATTCCCCTCTATCCCTACCATTAACTTGGTCACATGATCACAAAAAAGGGATAAAGGGAAAGTTAAGGGGTCTATTCCATGGACATACCCACCTATTCATCCTAAACCAAACCTAATCTAACCCTCTACATCCTCAGCTCCACCTAAAGTAACCATCTTAGGAACCTTTGAGGGTAATCCTTATAAATCCATTAGGAGGATCATTCTTAAGCAACTTCACCAAACTCTAGCTAAAATGAGCCTCTATGAGCCCCTTTCTACTTTACCCTATCATCATCATGCTATGATCAAAGCTATACAGACTATTAAAGTCTGACTGAGGGATTCCCAACCCATAGAGGCATTTATTGGTGCTTTCTAATCTCCACCCTTATTACCTTCAAGGACTTAGAGACACCTTTTATCCACCTCAAAGACCCATATCCCCTATTGTTATTACAACCCACATCAAATGGGTTATGATTGATGGGAGAGCTAATATCAACATCATCTCTTCTCATGCCTATGATCAACTTAAGATACTGAATAATGTCATGTCTTAAAATTTAGCCTTCTTTTGATATTTTAATGATACTATGGACGCTACCTTGGGAATCATCATCCTCTACATTCAGCTAGAACCTTGCATGCTCCCTAAACATTTCTATGTGGTCAAAGGTTAATTCTAGTACAATGTTTTACTAGGGAGACTTTGGATCCATGTCATGTAATATGTACCTTCCAACCTCCATTATTGTGTCAAGTTTGAACATAAAGGTCAGGTGGTTACCATACAAGTTGACCCTAGCCCTTTTATAACATGCAATATGACTTACTAACCTAATGATGTTTTCCTACCTCCATCCAAAGTACCACAAAAACACTCACCCATAGAAGCCAAAGCCATTACTTCCCCTCTTACATAAGAATCTACTAGTTCATCTATCCCTATAGACCAAATACCCATCATTGATCCCTTGGGGTCTACCTTCGAATGCCTTACCCTTATAGAATATTGTCTCCTCACCTTGGATGCCCTCCTCACTCTAAAATAATATAGGAAACTTAACCACCAATCAAGTTATGACCCCAACATTGGAGTCATTATCCCTTTAGGACCTCCTATCTATCAAACCCACTTCATAAATGGGGTTATCAACAAACCACTAAACACTACCACTATCCACCCTTTGCCTCAACCATTTACCTCTAACTTCTCTTATTTGGAAAAACTTGACTTTGCCAAACTATACCTTCACAGATGTCCTTAGAAGGGATTCATCTTAGGATGGTATGAGCATGGACCACCCATGTTAACCTCAATTGAGACCCACAAGCCTCATGAAAAACATGGCCTTAGCTTCATACTACCTAATAAGAAGAAATATGACACAACTACCACTACCATTGTTATAGAAGAGAGCCCTTCCTCACCAATACCCCCTCCACCTATGGGTGAGGATGAGCACATCATCCCACCCAATTTTTGTCATCAACATGATTACCCTTGACTCCCTGACTTATCAAAAGGAAGGGGCATCCATATCCATCCCTTTGACCCATCATGAACTCATGGGAGAAGACTCTGCTACCATTAATATTATTCAATTTCAAGATGATGATGTTATTCTCACATACCTTGGTGTATCATATTCCTCCATCCACAAATATTTACCTCTAGAAACCTTAACCATGTTGAATTAATCTACCATGGTCATTAACATAGTCAATCTGACCACCCCCCATATCATTAAACTTGGACAAACTCTCACCCCTAAGTAACTATAAAACTACTCAACCTTGTTCCATAACTACATTATTGCACTCACCTAGCCATATGATAAAATGCCCAGTTTTGCCCCAACCATTACAACCCACAACATCATCACCACTCATAATGCCAAACCTATTAGACATAAACTTTGTCAAATGCATCCTCACATATCCCTCCTTGTCAAAGAAGAGATTCAACACCTCCTTTCAATTAACTTTATTCAACCCATTGACTATCTTTAATGGGTTTCAAACATCATGCTAGTCACTAAAGCCATAGGGGGGCAACAACCTCACCTACCCAAAACATGAATTTCCTCTACCTAGTATTGACTAACTTGTTGAACTTAAAATAGGACATGAGATATTATCCCTCATGTATGGATTTTTGGGTTATAATCAAATCTTGATTGCCCCTGAAGATTGGCACAAAACTGACTTCATCACCCCATGGGGGAATTTTTATTATAGAGTCATGCCCTTCAGTATTAAGAACACTGACATAACCTATCAATGTGATATGACCTATATTTTTCATAACCTTATCCATACAATCATCAGAGACTATGTGGATGAGCTTCTTGGGAAGTCCAACCTTCATAAAGACCATTTATCCATTCTCATGATTATCTTTGAGTGACTTATCCATTATCATGTCTACCTCAATCTCAATAAATGTATTTTTGGGGTCTTATTAGGAAAACTTATTGGCTTCATCATTTCCCTTCTAGGAATTGAAGTTGATCTAGCCAAAATCAAAGCCATCCTTGAGATGCTACATCTGACCAATATTAAACAACTCCATAACTTATAGGGGAAACTTCAATCCATTCATCGCTTCATCTCCTCGCTCTTCGATTGGTGTCAACCCTTCACCAAATTTTGAAAAATGATGTCTCTTTCAAGTGGAATGTTGATTATAAAAAGGCCTTTGGTACACTCAAAGAGTACATACTATCTCTACATGTCCTTACACCTCCTAAGGATGACCAAACTTTCTACCTCTATATCTCCACCACAAACCACTCCCTAGGGGCAATGCTTACCCATCAAGATGAATAACACAAGTAGCAATATGTCTATTACATTAGTTGCACACTTGTCAAATATGAGACTTAGTACACACATACCAAGAAATTATGCTTGGCCCTAGTCTTTATGGATATTAAAATTCACCACTACCTTCTTAACCACAAAACACTTGTCATAACTAACATTGATCCACTCAAATACATGCACTCCAAACCATACCAAAACTAACATATGTCCAAGTGGCTCATGATTTTATCTGAGTTCAACCTTGAGTTCCTCCAACAAAAATTAATCAAGGGGTAAGTCATCACCGACCACTTGGTTGAGGCACCCCTATAAAATAACCAACCTCTTCCTCTTGAGTTTTTAGAATGAATCAAATGATCCTATAATAAACACCTAAAAGTCTAAGAATTTAACATTGGATATCTTGTCCTCAAGGAAAACCAACATGTCACTAATATGGAGAAAAGTAAAAGGGGAAAATTTTCCTTCAATTGGCTTGGACCCTAAATCATTACCCATAAGTATGGATCAGTAAATTATCATTTGTCCTCTGTCAAAGGCAAACCAAAACTTGAGCCTCTCAATACTTTGCATCTACATCCCTTTTATTTTTAGATAGGGATCACAATCATCATTTGTCTAACTTAAGCTCATCCCTTGCAACCACGTTCATTTCCCTCTTTTTTAAGGGTAACTAACTAAAACTAAATCATCAATTATCCATCACAATTATATCATAATCTTGAATTGTGGATACCATGGCTCTATCTATGGCATGATTCTCATAGTACTTCCCATCTCTTTAAGATCGGTTCATATGGTCACTATTACCTATACCTCCTTTTCACCTACTAGCCCCTATGTTAGCTTAGTTTTGCCTTCATAAAGGTAATCTATTGAGAATGTATTAACAAGTCTATGTCAATAAAAATCAAATAAAAGCAAAAATCAATATCCAATAGTAAAAACAAACTATGGGTCATCCTTAGCATCCATAGACTACTCCCTTAAAAGATAGCTATTGAAAAATCATTTTGAAATTTCAAAACTTAAGGTGGATTGCTCCCTTAAAGGATAACTATCAAAAGCATTTGAGCTAAACATAGAAATCTAGATCACTCCCCTGAAGGATGGCTAAATAAAGCATTAGTAAAAACTAGCAATTTCTTGAAAGCTTCTCGCATCGATCAACTTCTTCAACCCTCAAGCAAAAGTCAAAAGTGATTAAAATAGAAAAAGAAAATTATTTTTTAAAAGCCAAAATCAGCTCTCATAAATAATAATAAAATTTGGAAAACCACAATTATTTCTCCTTAGTATACTTCCCACATCGATCAATCTACACTTTATATATAGACATATACTTGTTTATACCACCTCTTTGGACACCTACACAAATGGCATACTAGTCTCACTAATAGTTCCAGTTTCACCCCTTCTCCCTCCACATATCATATGCATGGGACTATGATCTCAGTTGACACAATGTTATTAGGATCCCTATCTATCAACCTAGGCATGGTAATGCAAAACATTTGAAAGGATTATTTTCACTAAGCCAATCCAATTTTGGGTTTCATGTCAGTCTTTACCAATGAAAAGACATCATGTTCTTTTTCTCATCTTTTATTATTCTATGTAATCTTATAAACATGAACAAGAAACATCATACTAAAAGCACGGACATCATGAACTATGTCAACAAGCAACATCATCTATCCATCAATGAACCAAACATAATGTAGACATATAGCATCCAACCACAAACATTCACTAAACATGTTATCACACCATAAACAAAATCAATAAGCAAAACATCATAGCATATACCATTCACCATTCAATCCACATAACCATAAACATGATCCATAACATGTATCCATCCATAAAATATCTTATCTAACCATGAGAAGAATTAAAACATCATAATTCAACTTTCTAAACATCACATGCCTAAAATACTAAGTCAAATAACCATAACCATGAGCATCTATAACCATAAATAACAAACATGAACATCACATTAAACACTAAATTTCATATATCATATACATCAAATAGTCAAAAATAATATTGTAGCAATGTATCAAACTCTTTCTCAATAAAATATACATCTCGCTACATCGACACGTAGGTTAGAATAAAAAATCATACATATCATATATAAAAACACAAAATTAGGCCCCTATAATACTTAGACCACCTGCACCACTACTACTATCCCCATCTATACCTATACCTAATGGTGGTCCCCATGGGACCCCTATCTACCCAACTATAATACCCCACTACCCTGGAATAGTTAGTGCAGCCCCACTACCCAAACTAGCTCTATACTCTAAAAATCTCATAGCATTGGCCAACTAATCTAGCACCATTGCCTCATAATATCTGAGCTCTTATATAGTGGCTAGATATCATGTTTGTGGCACTAAATATGGTGGCCCTCCTATTGTTATACCTATCACACCCACACTAATATACCCTTGTAATGTGCCTATCTAGACCTACAAAGTAGCTACCTACCCCTAAAAAATGATAACCTAAGCTTGTGTCTGATCCCTCTAAGCTATCACTACCCCAACCTACCCCTAGATTCTTACCACCTATCCCTATAAAATCTATATCTGAGCCTAGGCCACAACCAATACCTCCCTTCCCTATCTTGTCTAGCTAGTTGGATCTATAGCTATTAGCCTTGCATCTCCATCATCTCCACCAGCATCTATAGCTGCATAGATTAGTTGGTACCAAGAAATGTATCCATTTGGATACCTTGTATCATTTATAGGAGCCCTAACAAGAAGCTCCTCAAACCCACCATCTAACACTGTCTGAGTAGGTCAAGGCACTAGTAAGTAAGCCTTTGAATCCTACCTCTTATACCATATATGTGGACCTGGTACACCTTTTAACAAGCCAAATTGGCATCTAATGGAATCATTACCACCTCACCCTCCTAATGACCCACTATCCACCTATAACTCTACATGGCAAGGGTTTACCTCTTGTAGCCTGGCTAGAGTAGAAACTATAGGTATGGATTCTAGGTGCTTTCCCTAGCCATCAATGCACCTAGGGTACCTATGAACCAATACATGTTGTTTTCTTCACCACCTGCACCTAATGTTTTATAATCATCCCTCCATCTCATAAAACCAATAAGGAACTCAACCTATGTATACCCTACCCATGACAACCCCATCAAACTTAGCACTTAGATGTGCTCATAAGCCCAATAGTGTAGTACCATCCCCATGTTAATTTCATATCTCCTTTGGTGATTAACTCCCCATAGATCCTTATAAATATGGACTAATAAAATAAGTACCCAACTAAACACCATCTTACCAAGTAGCAACTCAACCAATACACATAGAAAAACATAGGGAAACCTCCCAATACTAGAATTTGAGAGCTTAAAGAAAGTCACATTGATCATTAGCATCATCATCAATCACCTCTCTTTAGGATCACTCTCATATAAAGCTGAGTAGCTAAATCCTCTAGATTTTCAATAGACTTGATTGTTATCATCTTTATATAGATACTCAATAAACTCATCCCATTCCTCCTGCTCAATCTAATACATCACCTCACCACATAATAAGATTCTAGTAATCCATTATATATCCTTTAAGATTATATTCATCTCCCCATTTAGAAGTAAGAAGGTATTGGTAATAGGATCCCATCTCTAGATGAGTGCTACTACTATCGATGCATATCTCAGTACATACTAATAGTGCCTCATCCTACCAAACCCTACCTACTCTATATGGGCCTAGTACTTTATGTTCATCCACTCACAAATCTCATGGAAGATATGTAGCATCTAATCATGTATCTAGATATGCTCCCTAGCCTATACCAAACCATTCACTTAGTTTAGTATCTCTTATAAAACTCATCTAAACTGTGTCCAAAACCTTGATCTCACACAACTCTTCTATTTTGATAGATCAAAATTTCACATTTGACCTCACACTTGCCCATTTTAACCTACCTATCAATCCTATTTCATTTTTTAACCATACTCTATTTTTCCCTAATTAAACTATCCTTATCTAACACCTACCCATTATAACCTTTTACCTGATAACCAAATCACCCTAACCCTAATCTATTTATCCTTGACCCTAAACCTAATCCATTTTTTACTTACACCCTAATTCAATTACCTTAACCCAAAACTCACCCCATTTTACCCTTAACTAATCCATTTTGCCCTCACACTATTTTTTGATCCATCCTATCTTAATCTAACCATCGATGGTTATGTTGACCACTGATAGTTGGGGTCCCCTAATTTTTAGGGTGTCAACCATCAATGTTCAGACCTAACTACTGATGGTCACCTATTGACTAAATCCCCCAAACCACAATCCCCCCAAGGCACCTAAAACCCAAAAATATTACATTCTTTCCTCAATACTACCCAACCTAGCTTTTATTCAACCCATCCCACCCACCCACTCTATCCATTAGACACCCCAGCCCATCATTTTGACCTACCCTTTCAACAAACTCAAGCTATGGCATGTAGGTCAAACTATAAAAATTTCACACTTACCCACCCACACAACTTCAAAACATGCATAATCCAACCTAACTACTAATTTAGTGCACTCCCTACCTCATTATGTAACCTCTTCTATGGTTTGAGCCCATGAATAGTTTCCTAACCACATCCTCACCCTCTCTACATCATAGACCCATGGTCACCCACACACCTCTAGCTAACAAGTATCACCCACCTTAGTAAAAACCTTCCCCACACTGCACCATAATCACTAGAGAGTAGGTCCACCAAAAGCACAATGAGTAATAATGACAAACTTACCTTTTATTTTTTAATTGTATCTTATTAAAAATTTTAGGGTTTCCCTTGACCATCAATGGTTAGGGTGACTGACAATGGTCAACTTTTATGGGACCCTGACCATCGATGATCAAGGGGCCCTAATTAGACACCATTAACCCCTTTTTTAACAAACTTGTTACAAAAAACATCTACCCCCACCAGGCCCTTGCCATTTTTAGATATTCCTTTCTCTTACCAAATCAACTACCTCATCACCTCATCATTAGACTCTCATGGCCCCTCTAGCATGAAATTTTATAACACACATTACCTAGTCATTTGACCATAATGACACCATTTTCATGTTGACCATTTTACAATTTTTACCATGTCTTTCATATTGACCCACTTATGTCTCACTAGGAGCACTTCCTACCTTAGATACCCATGACACTTATCCCATTTATGTTTTACCTAAGAGCACTTCCTGCCTTGGATACCTATAGAAACACTACCATTAGCTAGGATACTAATATGTGTATCTCAATACCATGCATATAGTAGTCATATGATACATTGGTCACTTGTCTTCTTAGAACCAACCCTTTAACTTTTTACCAACATTGGTTATATGTCTTTGTGTGATATTGGTTATCACACCTTTTGTTGTATTTGTGCACACATTTGTACCTTAAATTCTCAACCTTGAGTCACCACCTTCTGACTCCACATTTACCATTTTATCAAACCTATACCTACTTTAGCTTCGCCTCACCAACTCCTAATTTGAGGGGGAATACCTTCTCCCACTCTCAAGGCAACCAGACCCTTGAACTATACTCTATTTTAATTTTATAGCTCATTTACAAAGCTACACAAAAAAAAGGGCAAAATGTAGACATAAAAAATCCACAAACCTATGATTCTAAATGTTAAAGTTACCCCTAGACCCACTACAATCCCTTTTTGGACTATCCAACACCTCTCAAGCCTAACTTTCCTACTTGCACCCTATTTCACCAAATAGGGTAAACTTGACAATTAGGTCACCTTTCCTTCCAAACCTTGACCATCGATGGTTAGCCTAACTACCAATGGTCATCCTGACCATTCACAGTCAAGATCCACCATCTCAACTAAGAATTTAAACATCATGCAAACTACTACCTTCACCTTTTCTAAATATAACTTTCTCAAATTCATGTTTTGAGCCTTTACATGCATGAATTATATTTAGAAGCCCCAGTCATACCTTCACTTCCACCTATTGCTTTTTCTTATAAGAAAGAGAGGTCTAAGAGGTCCAATCCATTTGTAATTATTATTAAGATCTCAGGTACTCAAAGTTTTCTTTTGTAGGTCAATCAAGCACTTTAGAAATCTAATAATCATACCAATGTCATCTCTATCATCAAACCATTCCATTAAGATCTGACTTTTCATCACCTCTCAACCAAGCTTTTAGGTACTATTACTCTATCAAAATCAAGCCAGATCCCACCTATGGGCTAACTACACCAACTACTCATCCAATCTACTTCTGGTGAGATAAGCCCTTGTTTGTTACTATTCATGTGCTTTATGTCCATTTTGTAATTAATTTATCCTTTGCCCAACCCCTAGAATTCATTTATGAATCCCATTTTTTATTGTTCATCAAACCCAATTTTGACATAGTCAACTGCCAATAGTCAACATAACTACTGATGGTCAGGCATAACCATTGATGGTGAACCCAACCATTGATATTCACCTATGGAAAAAAAATAAATGAGTTGCCTTGACCCACTTACACTTACCCAAATCTAATTTTTTTAGATTTTAATTGTTCATAGACCCTTTTCAGACTTTTTAAGCCATACCTTGACGAATTGCCACTATCAATAATTAGTTTATAACTAATTTGATCATTATAGCATATACCTCTATCAATGATTCTTGGTATTAGTTTTAGTACATTTTGATTATTGATGAAAGAAATTTATTTGTATTTTAGCAACTTAATTATTTTAAAATGATGGATTGACATCCCCTAAAGAAGCTCTCGCTTCCTAGATCTAGCCGCAACTAGGCAATCCACCTAGCTACTTATCTAACTAATAATTTTTCTAGTGATTTATTACATGTAGGTCATCCTCCAAAATCAAAGAGGAGCTCTTCACAATCTTCTGATTTAACACATGCACTTTTTATTAGGTATTTCTACCATAACTTGTATCTCAAGTTTTACTACCTTCTTATATATAATAGAAAAATTTGAGTGAAACATGTTCCTAAGACCACAACCTTAGAATATTCCTAGATACACATTTTTGTAATTAATTTGACATGAAAAAACATTGATGTCAAATTTTATCAACATTCTATAGATAACCATATTTGGTACAAACGTAGTTTCACATCATGTTTTCATAGCCTTTTGTATATATACATATTTTGGCTAAGAGTTAGAATCTAGTGGCATGATCTCATGTGGACCTCTTTGGTTCCATCTTATTTCACTTGATTTATTTCATCTGATGTATCCTAGAGATCCTCACCTATGTTTTATTTTATCTTTATGGTTTTATCCTTTAGACACTTGCGTTCATGTTGGACACTTGCATTGACACAAGTGTTTAGCTTAGACACACTAGACTTATAATTTTATTTTTATACATATATTTCACTTGGTGAATATTTATTTTATCCTCTTTGTACTTATTATTTTTGGCTTTCCATGCACCACTAGATATTTATTCAAAATCAAGAGATCTCCTATATATACAAAGTTCCTATTTTAATTACATCATCTAGTAATTTTAGCAAGCAAGTTATAATTAGTAAGTTTTTTATATTCCAAACTATCAAACTACACTACAATAATATACTGGATATCTGAAGCATTCAACATATCACTACACTCTTGCATTACTTGTACCAAGGGTTACTATAGGATAAAGAACATATATTTTCATAGTTACAATTTCACACACATGCCTAAGAGGGATAACTAAATTTTATTATAAGGACCTATTTAATGTATTGGGGATGTAGGCAATACTTAAAAACAACCAAGGTTTCTAGGGTTAGCTTAAATCATGTGATAACCCATTTTTACCAAGCTATAAGAGGTCAAAGTAAAGAAGATTAGGGTTTTAATCATTGGCTAGTTCTCATGCATTGATGAAGATATTTTGAGGTACCAAACAAGAACCCAGTGATATCATAGGTTTTATAGGAGTTTTTATCCACTTTTACATGTAGTTTGGACTAGTCACCTACATCAAATTTGGACATCTATGTAGACACAACTGTATATGGTCAACATAATCATCCTATAGGAAAAAATAGTTTAAAATGTAGAGTGAGAAAATTACAAAGTCTATTCAATTTCCTAAATGATTCCATGTCACTGTCATATCTTAGATCTAAACTTTAAACAAGGTATGATCTCTCTATCCCTTTGTGGCATTGTATTTAATTATAGTTATTGCATATGTTAAATTAGGTAAATTTATATTATTAGATATATTTTAATGTGAATCTAAATATAGACTTATTTATTATATTATTTTATTTTATTAAGAGTGTTTTTATAAAACCCTAAATAACATAAAACATTCTGGTGAACCTCACCTCTGAATAAGTGAAGAAAGCTCTATTTAGCATATTAGGGTTCTCTCCTTCTTCAAGAAGTTTATTTTATGTTTCTATATTTATTATTTAGATTTGATTTTTTGCCTAGGAATGCTTAAAGAATGCTCATTTACATCTTTTCTCTAGTCATTTTCCTTGTTATCTTTGTGATTGGGTACAAATTTGAAGTTATTATGGACTTTCTTCTATAATGCCCTACAAATCTGCACCCTTTGGATTATTTTTTTAATGTCCTTAATGATCAATGTATCACCTATGAAGATCTCATGCTATGTAAAAAATAGGATAACACCTATTATTTTGCTTATAACTATGACAATTAAATAACTAATGATTAAAATACAAGTATAAATGAACATGGTAATGATCATATAATTATTTCATATGGTTATGAGTGTCATGATAATGTTTTTTGGTATATAGATACTAGTTATTTTGTTTATTATTTTTTAGATGATGAAGGGTCTAAGAAGTCAAGAAAAATACATTTTATTAGTGACTTAAAAAAATGATACCATAGATAAGAAATAGGTTAGCATTGATAACATTGTAAGTTAAAATATTATACATTCTCTATATGCATAAAAAATTGAATGTTCCTCTTCTCCTTCCAATAATGAAAATTTTAAAGAAATTGAATGTGTTCCTTGTTTTCAAAGTGATGCTAATCTTAAAAATATTATTTTCTTATTTGGATCACTCAAATTAAAATAGAAAAATTACTTATCTTTCTCAAAATTGTAGTGATAAAAAAACATGTTCTACTTCTTCTCATTCCATGTTTGAATGGTAAAATGAAAATAAAATATAAAGTAACATTGCACTTCTTCTCCTTATTTAAAAAGTACAAATGAAAGTTAAAGTTACATTTTTTCTTCTTCTAGTTTTGTAAATTAAATATAAAATGTCTCTTTCCCTTCCTCCTTTGCATTGGCTACTCAAAATGAGCATGTGTCTACAAGTGAATTTCCTTCCCATACTCCTATTGTATGTCATAAAACATTAAATAATATATCACCTTGTAATGATTATGATATCAAACTCTATGCCATACAAAATTATGTACTTCTCTCTTTAGCCATGAATGCTCCTTTACCAAATACTACACAACCGTGTGATGATACTCTTATAGAAGGTGGTCAATAATCAATAATTCTTATGTTTTGTATGAATGTTAGTTTACAACATCTAAAAATATATTCAACTTCTTCACCACCCTCTACTTGTGATATGTTATCCATCATGAATACCATATGACACCTTAAACAACAAGTAAATACTTTTAATCCTCAAGTTTTGTCTCATGAGAGTACATTTGAGGAAAATATTTTAAATGAAAAACCTCTTACTCAAGATGTGCTTGAGTCTCCTTACCCTTCAAATTTCACCATGCCTAATCTGTCCTACTTCATTGTTAATGGGGATCCTTATATTAACTTAAAATAATAAAAACATTATTCTAAACATTGGGCTTAGTATGGATGCCTATTATTGAAGGCCTTCCATCAAATTTTATCTAAAGAGGATCTTGATTGGTTTTATAGCCTCCCAAATGGTTCCTTATCAAAAATACAAGAACTCAAAGATGTGTTCTTATCAAATTTTCATCGATATACCTTATCAAAGTTATCATTGTAATATTTATAAAGTATTAACAAAAAATGAGAATGAGTATATTCTATACTATGTTATCATATTTAAGGTCATATTGTATTCCTTAAACTATACCCCCCAGGATTTGGAATTGTAATTTATATTTAGTATGGGTCTTTTTTCTCCTCTTATAGAAAGAACATTGCATAATCACTTTGTTTCATTCAATTTTTAATATTATGATGTGCATAAATGTGCATGTACTTTAGTGAATACAAAAACCAATTTACCTACTTCACCATCTAAAGGAAAATGTGGCACAAATAAAATATTCAAAGCAAACAAGAAAACATAGAAGGGTCATGAAACACTTCACAAAATTTATTCAGAACCGAAAATGCATTCATAAGAACAAATAGCAAAGGTATTAAATAAAGGAAAATAACATATTAAACACCCCATAAAATTAAACCATCTACCTCTATAAAAATATAACCAATTTAGTTTGATTGGTATTGACATTGACCACATTATATGTCATGCACATTATTGGATAAATAAATGATAAATCTTCCTTCTAATTCTCATTACCCACCACACATATTTTAGAATGTAAAAGGACAACACTTTTGTACTTACCATGGTATAAACAGGAATTGAGATAATGATTGTTTTAATCTTGAGTAAAATCTTACACAATTAGCCGATCTAAAAAATATTACATTTTGAAAAGACATATTTGGACCTATTTCACATACTTATTATAGAGGCAATTCTTAGAGGGTTGAGACATCACATGATTCTCCTTATGAGTAAAACATGGTCCATCAATCTTCATATAATTACCCACTAGTATAAGTCCTTATCCTAATGTACCCTCTCTTAGGATTGATCTCTCACACATTGATCCTACCAAGGAACCTTTGGTTAATCAGATAATTCATAAAGAGACATATGGAGACGGTGTAACTACAAAAAACAAATGGGTACCTAAATATATACATATTAATTAAAAATATATTTATCCATATACTTCAGAGTCAGTGATAGAAATAAAACCACAAGTTCCATTACTACATGATCATTAAGGTCAAGCTTTATTATATCCATCTAGATTTCATTGCATAGGGTGATTTTTTTATTACCATTGAAATAAAAAAATGTCATTAATTTAAATATTTTAAATATAATTTACCATATCCAAACATACATTACATAAACAAATGTAATTAAACCTATAAAAAGTAACAAATACTTAAACATTGCACATATATTTAAAACAAAATAAATTATATGAATAATATCATATATATAGGGTATATATTTTATATAAATAATAATACCAATCATAACGTGGGGAATATCCCTAGGTATATGTTGATAATTTTTTTCATTGATGTCATTGATGTCAAGGTGCATCTAGTGAAGATGCATGGTGAGTGGTCTTTGAGGTATAAGCTTGTGTACTTGATGTGACAAGGAAGCCATGTGACAAGAGAGAATTTGAAGGAAACATAATATCTCTATATTGAGAGATAATTTGAAGGAAACATAATGATTCTTCTATTTTTGGATGTCAAGGTTTAGGTTAAGTCAGCATTAAAGCATGTTTGAGTTCTTGAGTACAAGGTGTCTTGAGAAGCCTAGTTTAGACCTTGTGAGAAGGTGTGCATAGCAAATTAAGTAAACACAAGATTGTGAGAGATTGTTTGGAATTATTTAATCATGAAAGAGAATTCTATATACTTAAAAAAGTGTTTCAAGGTTAGTTATCAAGTTTTAAGTGCTTAAGAAGCCTAGTCATGACACTAGTCATAGCATGAAGAGACCTTGTGAAAAGGTATGAATATGATGGGTTGGTGAGATGAGTAAAAAGGAATGAATATATGTATAAGGTTTCTCTAAATTCCATATGAATAATTTTATAACTCATGAGAGTCTCAAGGTGAGCGTATAGGGGTAGGATATATATATCAAGTATGTAACTAGACCACTTTTAGACCCTATTTGGCCTAATGAGACATCAATATCTATTATCAAGGCATATGAAGGATATATGAAATTTTTTAATCATGAATTAGGTTGATTAAGTATGTTATAATGTTTTATATCACATTTAAACAATCATGAAGGTCATTTTCAAGGCCTAATGTGATTTGCAGATCAACGTTTAGAGAACACACACACACATACACACAGACACACACACACAGACACACACACACAGACACACACACACACACACACACACACACACACACACACACACACACACACACACACACACAGAGAGAGAGAGAGAGAGAGAGAGAGAGAGAGAGAGAGAGAGAGAGAGAGAGAGAGAGAGAGAGAGAGAGAGAGAGAGAGAGAGAGAGAGAGGGGGGGGGGGGGGGAGAGAGACCTAATGAGGGGTCAAGATAAATTTTCAAGATAATTTTACATATATTATCATGAAAAAAATTATGATATGTTTTTTCAAGTATGTTAACAAAGTTTGACATCATGATTTATAAGAAAAGACATGAAATGTGGTTTTGAGGTCTCTTGAGTACATAGAATGAAGGCATGCAAACCTAAGAAGGACTTTTAGGTGTTCATTAGCACATGTAACCTATGCATGAGAACCTGATATGTTAAATAGAGATGTGTAAGGGTCTTAGCTAATAACTACATGCATTGGTTTTATATTTAAGGGACAATCCTTTATGAATAATCATTAACACCAAAACCTATGTTAAACCTCTATAAAACCTTAACAAGGACCTGATGTGAAACACATTGTTAAAAATATCCTATAATGGTCTGAAATGATTATAAAAACTATTGTAATTTCTATTCAACTCTCACAGGCACAACCAAGTGTGATTGAGTTATTAGGTGTGTGAGTAGATCCTATAAGAAAGTATACATTTCTTAAAGATTTATTTAGCAGTCATAGTTGAGAAAATAAAATTTTGAAAATTAATGATGGTTGAATATTCAAAATCATATTTTATGTAATTTACGGTTAATATATTTTTTATATTTCTTAATTATGCTAAACCAATCATCCAAGTTGGCCAGTTGTTAATACGCCTAATGGTGAAAATAGTGAGAAACCAAAGTAGTAGTGAGAAGAAGACTAAAGATGTGTTATAATGAAATAGTGATGAAACTAAATGCATGAAGATGTTTTTATGAATTTTAATATATTATCATGTTTGGTATAAGTTTTGGAGGTCAAGGGTTATAGTGAAAAATTTGCTCACAAGTTGACTTATCTGGCTCAGTGAGGTCTATGTACAATGAGGTCATGAGATTGGTCTACAAGACCAATAGTTGTTATTTGAATATATTAAATTTATATATTATAATTATCTCATAATATTATATAAATACATCAAAATTCTCTGAAAGTAGTCATACAAGTGTTGAAAGTCATTGTCACAATGATTGTGCTTTAAGGTAAACTAGTCGTTCTGGGTAAACAAGTTACAGTGATGAGTTTGAGGCTATTTATGCAATTATTTGATTCATATAATTCATATGGTGTTTATTATTTATACTTAAAATTATTTATCATGATTTTTTAAATTGTGTAAGTTAATATGATAGGTTCAAATGTTGAAGCCAAAATGACTTGTCTAGTCTTGGTTTGACTGTGTGTACTGAGGTCAAGAGATTGGTATACAAGACCAATATTTGACATTATAAATTGTGGATTTTATATTTTATAAAGGTAAATATATGAAAAATTATATTTTTAAAGTATCATTAGTCATGGTAAGTGTTAAATATTAAGTTGTTCATGACTAGGTTTTGGAGTGCTTTGACAGTTTTGAGTGGGCTATTTATAGAGAAGTGTTTGAGTCCTTTTGCCTTGAGTTGTGAAGTATAAATCATATAGTTATGACTTGAGGTCATTTATTTTATTTTAATTTTATTTATTAATATGTTTTTTTATCTTTTTTTTTTTCAATCTTTAGTAGTTCAAGATAGACTTTCTATGTATGAGAAGGCCTAATTGTGAATAGTACAAATGGTGTGCTTTAAGTAGTGGTTAGTTTTAAAAAGTGATATGGAGATTAGATGATATTATTGTAGGTATATTTTATTTCTATATGATATGTTACTTTTATTTTTTAATTTTTAAAGTGTTCCAAAGAATTCAAAGTGTAACATGTCCTAAAGTAGACCTAATGGTATTAGATCTCCATGAGACTTAAAGATGAAATAAGGCCTAATTGAGATATGTTAGAACTAAAGGGACACAATATTAATTTTCATAATGTTTATGATATTTAATATGACATATTTCATGGATTAACTAAGAGTTTGAGGGTGTTTGGTCAACTAAGTGACAATAAGATCAAGAGGCTTGTATAAATACAAGGTAGTTTTAGGTTTATTGTTGAGTGTAGAGGAGATGTGAATAAAATAGTACATTGGTAATTAGAAGAAGTTATTTTAGACCATATTAAGAGTGTATAGATACTATTATGAATATTTTTTTATAGGTTATGCATATTAGGATTAAGGTCATATGACCTAATTGAGCAAAGAGACCTAGAAGACAATTTGAGAGGAATAAGAGTGTGAAGAGCTGAAGAGGTGGTCATCATCAGTTGGTTGATAAATAAGGTGTTATAAATGTGATCAAGGAAATTAGGTGGCTGAGTTTGTGATGATTCATCTAGGGGGTTGGTGCCTCCTTACAAGTTGGTGCTTACTAAATCTTATCTAAGTTGGTGTTCCATGTGGAGTTGGTGCTTCACTAAATTATGATCTTTTAACTTATAGTACTACAGTCCATTTTCAAGGATCAACAAGGTTTTTTCCCCTTGAGGGTTTCCTAAATATTTGATGTGTTTTATTGTGTAATCTTATTTCATATGTGCATGGGTGATTGTTTATGCATTATTTGATCTATATATCGATGAGATGGTCATGGATGCTAAGGAGGAATTAAAATAAAGTTTTAAGACAATGATTCTACCCCTCTCAATGATTATGATTCAAAATATTTGGTATCAAAGTATGTCCTTTGAAGTAGGCATAATAGCCTAAATGAGATCTTAGAAACAAGGATGACTAGTCAAAAAGATCAAGGTGGTTTTTCTACAAGTAAGGCTCCATTATTCATGGGACTAATTATGATTTTTTTAAAATCATAATGAGGATATATTTAATGTAAATGGGTCATGAAATATGGTATTTATTTGTGGATGGATACACTCTACCTCTTACACCACCAATTAATGCATCAGGAAAGAAACAAAGTGAGAGTGATTCAAAAATAATGAATTCCATTATTGTAGCCTATCAGAGGTAGAGTTTGTAAAGGTGATACACTATGATTTAGCCAAGGTGATATGGGAAAAATTGAATACTATCTATGAAGGAGACACCAAGGTGAAGATGGCCAAGTTTTAGACCCATCAGAGATAGTTTGAAATTCTAAATATGAATGAAGATGAAACCATTGCATCTAACCTGTTGAGGGTTTATGAAGTTTTCAATGTCATTAAAGGATTAGGAGAAGAAGTGAAAGAGTCTACAATTTTTCAAAAGGTATTGATATCAATAACTCCTAAGTTTTATTCTAAGGTGTCTATAGTATAAGAGATGCAAGAGTTGGACAAGCTTAATATGTATGGGCTTCATGGAATCTTGACTACCTATAAGAAGATAACAAATGAAGGAAGGCATCCCAAGAAGGAATAAACATTCAAAGCTGAGAAGAAGTTAAATTTCAAGAATGTCAAGGATGAGGTATGTTCATATGTTGATGATGATGAATTGATAGCCATGTTTGATAGGAAATTGTGGTTTGGATTTAGTAAGTACAAGGGTAACTTACCTTTCAAATGATTCAACTATGGTAAGATTGGCCACTTTCCATCTAAGTGTCCTAAAAAGGATAAGACAAAGCATGATGAATATCATGGAAACGATAAGAAGGTTTGTAAACCTGATATTAAAATAAGAAATATTTTAGGAAGTATGAAGGTAAGAAAGGGTCACTCAAGAACAAAAGAAGATTATATACCAAAGAAGATAGTAACTCATCTGATGTAAGTGACACAAGCACATCTAATAATGATGATGATAGTAATGGACATGAAAATGACAACAATGAAACCTTATTCATGGATATAGATACAAATAATGAGGGTTGCTCAAAAAGAAAAAAACCTTATGGATGTTAAAGTAAACCTTGAGGTAGGATTGGTGAGTGACCTAGAGGATTTGAAGTTTCAAAGAAGAAAGAATCATAAAATAATATCATTAGCTAAATATTATGAGGAGTAGATTGGTTTGTTTGAAGAGAGGATGAATAACACATCCAATGAATATGATGAGATAATCAATCAGATTCAAGCATAGATGGAGATAGTCACTACTATCTTAAAAACAAAAGAGGAAGAATACATAAAATATGAAACTAAAATAGAATCCTTGAAAACTGAGTTGGATCAAGAATTTAGTAAGTTTAATACCTATATGAAGTTTTACAAGAGTACCGAGGCTCTAAATGACATCTTGAGTAGTCATAAGTCTTCAAGTGATATGACAGGTCTTGGTTTCAAAGAATATGAAAAGGAGGCAACAAAAGTAAAGGAAAAGACCAATGAAGACAAGAAGGCCAACATGAAAATACCAATTAGTGAACCTAATTCTATAAGGTATGTTAATTAATTCAATAGTTACTATTTTGCATGTAATCAGTTTGGTCATAGAGCAAGAGAGTGTAGAGGACCCTCTAAAAATGAATATCAATGGGATTATGAAAGGAATCATCAATCAAGAGTTATGTATAAGGTTGTTTGATACAACTATCATAATGTATGACACATAACAAGATTCTGCCTACATAGAGGTTGAAGGCCATCAAGTCAAAACAAGAGGTTTGAATCCCTTAGAGTGTAAGAAATAAGGAAATTGAATGTGTGGAAACCAAAGACAACAAAGGTTAGTTAAGATAAATATACAAGATCAAATGGACTATTTTATATGGTAGATCATACTTTAGATGAGAAATAAAGTTAGGAATGTTCATTATCATCTCAAATTATTGACCACATAGATGATAAAGAAGTCAAGCCAAAGAGACTAATCAAGCCTAAAAAAATCCTAAAGGATATTCAATCTTGTGAGAGCATGGACATATAGGAATCTCTTGAGCTTGTGTTGTTTTAGTTCCATATAGATAGGGATGAATCCACTAGGATTCTTGGAGACAGTCTTCAGTTATTAGAAGCGTGATGGATTCTTGGTTTATGGGGAATTTGTTTAAGTTGTTCATAATATCAAAGTGTAGTTATTTCTAAGCATAAAAGAGGTAAGCAAAGTTGTTCTATGGTTCCAGTAATGTAATGAACAAGGTGTGCAATCTTGAGGTTTAAAGTTCATTTGAAAACTATGTTTGTCTAAAGGAGAGCTTAGTAACTCTGAGTCCTTTTACAATTTTTTGAGAATAATTACCAAATAGGGAGAATGAGTGGTTCCAAAAGTTACAGTGTATATGACCCCTTGTCATTAATGTCAAAGGAGGAGAAATTCTAAGAAGGGAGATGAGATGAGAATGATCAGGTTGTATTATGTTTACCATCAATGACAAAGGGGGAGTTTATTGAAAAGTGTTTTCATTTATGTCAAGGTTGATGTCATTAATCTCAAATTACATTTGGTGAAGATGCATGGTGAATGGTGTTTGAGGTATGAGTTTGTGTTCTTGATGTGATAAATAAACCATGTGACCAAAGAGAATTTGAAGTCAACCTAATGATTCTTATATTTTTTGATGTAAATTTTATTTCAAGGTTCAAGTCAAGTGAGAATTAAAGCATATTTGATTTCTTGATTAGAAGATATCTTGAGAAGCCTAGTCTAGACCCTATGAGAATGTGTGCATAGTAAATTAAGTAAGCACAATATTATGAAAGTTTTTTTGTAATTGTTTGATAATTAAAGATAAGTTTAGATAATTTTATAAGTGTTTCAAGGTTAGTTGTCAAGTTTCAAGTGCTTAATAAGTCTAGTCATGGAACTAGTCATAACATGAAGAGACCTTGTGAGAAGGTATGAGTATGATGTCTTAGTGAGATGAGTGCACATAGGATTGAATGGATGTATAAGGTTTCTTGCGAATGAATATGAGGCATTGGAGAAATCATGTGAGTCTTAGGTTGAGCATATAGGGGTAGGATCTATAGATCAAGTATGAAACTAGATCACTACTAAACCCTGCTTGGCCTAATGAGGAATCATGATCTATTTTCAAGGAAATGAAGTATGTATGACAATTGTTAAGCATGTATGAGGTTTATTTCATATATGAGAGTGTTGGAGAGCATATGGAAAGAAACATGAAGGTCAATTTCAGATTAATGTGATTTGTAGGTCAAGTCCTAGAGAGCAAAGAGAAAGCGAGTGTGTGGCCTAATGAGGGGTTAAGATAAGTTTTCATATATGAGAATTTAAAGAGGTGTGATATGTTATTTAAATCATGTTAAAAAAATCTGAGGTCATTGTTTACAATAAAAGGCATGAACAGTGATTTTGAGATGAAGGCATGCAAACTCGAGAAGGACTTTCAAGTGTTCATTGGCATGTGTAACCCCTACATGGGAACTTGAGATGTTAAGGAGAGATGGGTAAGGGTCCTAGATAAGATATATAAGAATTAGTTTTAGATTTAAGGGAAAATCCTTTATGAACAATAATTAACACCTAAACCTATGTTGAACCTCACTAAAACCTTAACAAGGAACAGATGTGAAAGATCTTGTTAAAAAAATCCCAAAATGGTCTCAAATTACTAGAAAAACTATTTAATGTTTTAGTTAACTCTCCCAGGCACCTCCGAGTGTGATTGAGTTTTTATTTTTGTGAGTAGATCCTATAGTAAAATGATTATTTATCATATATTTCCTATAGTAGTCAAAGTTTGTAAATTAATGAAGGTTTAAGCTTTATACTCATAGTTGATGCCTTTTATGGGTTTTGTGTACAATGAGGTCATGAGATTGGTCTACAAAACCAATAGTTTACATTTAAATATATTAAATTTATATATGATAATGATATAATGATGTCATAATATCATCTACATACATCAAAAGTATCTAAAAGTGGTCATATAGGTGTTGAAAGTCATTATCACCATGACTATGCTTTAAGGTAAACTAGCAGTTCGAGGTAAGTTGTAGTGATGAGTTTGAGGTTATATTCCCTAATTTTATGTATATAATGGATATGGTTTTGTTTATTAATAATTTAAAGTAGTGATCATTATTTTTCAAATATTTGAAATTAATATAAGAGGTTGAAATGTTGAAGCCAAAATGGCTTGTCTAGTTCTTGTCTGATTATGTGTACTAAGGTTTTTATATTTTAGAATTGTATAGATATAAAAACTTATATTTTTAAATTATTATTGGTCATGGGAATTGTTCTTTAAATTGCTTAAGATCAAGTTGTTCATGACTAGGTTTTGGAGTGTTCTGGTAGTTTTGAGTGGGCTATTTGTAGAGAAGTGTTTGAGTCCTTTTACCCTGAGTTGTGAAGGCTATTTATTTTTTGTTAATGTTATTTGTTACCATTTTTGTTTATATAATTTTTATTTAATATTGATTAGTTTAATACAAACTTTCTATGTATGAGAAGGCTTAATTGTGAATAGTACAAATGGTGTGTTTCAAGTAGTGATTAGTTCTAGAAAGCGATATAGAGCCTAGATAAGATTAGTATATGTCTATTTGATTTTTATATGATATTTTACTTCAATGTGTGAAGTTTTAAAGTGTTTTAAGGCAAATTTTAATGTTTCCTAAAGTAGACCTAAAGGGATTAGGTCTCCATGAGGCCTAAAGATGAGATATGTCAATCGTAAAGGGACACAACATTTGTTTGAATCATGTTTATGAGGTATAATAATACGTATTATATGTATGACCTAATATTATAATGGTGTTTGGTTGACTAAGTGAAAATATGAGCAAGAATATTGTATAAATACAAGGTAGTTTTAGTCTTATTGTTGAGTGTAGAGGAGATGCAAATAAAATAGTACATTGGTAAGTATACTAAGGTATTTTAGACCATATTAAGAGTATATAGAAACTATTATTAATATTTTATAGAGGTTATCCATATGAGGATTGAGGTCATGTGACCTAATTATTCTTGAAGAGACCTAATTGAGTGAAGAGACCTAGAAGATAGTTTGAGAGGAATAAGAATGTGAAGAGCTGAATAAGTGGTCATCATTAGTTGGTTAAGAAACAAGGTAATCTAAGGGTTATCAATGAAATCAAGTGATTGAGTTAATGTTGATTCATCTAGGGGGTTGATGCCTTATTATAATTTGGTGATTGCTAAAGCTTAGTTTAGTTATTACTTAGCTAGTTGGGGCTGGTTCCCCATGTGGAGTTAGTGCTCCACTAAATTGTGATATTTTAGCTTATATGACTATAGTCCATTTTAGTGGGTTTTCTTACCCTTGAAGGTTTCCCATTATCTTGTGTAATCATATTCCATGCTTGTATGGGTGATTGTTTATGCATTGATTGATCTATATATTGATGTGATGGTTCATAAATGTTAAGGAGGAATTGAAAGAGAGTTTTATGACATAGATTCACCTACCATATTAATGATTGTGCTTCCAATAGTATATACTCATCATTTTTATCTATATCAACTACCCTCATGCCTCTCAATGTAGAAGAACTTAGGTCTAGTGTGCACCCATGCATGAGACAACTCACCTATTCTCTCCTCATATGCACCTAGTCGACACACTATCTACTCACCCTTGTACCACATTGTCATATCAATCAATTAAAACCTCCATGATCTCTATGACACTACACTATGAGATGCATTATCTATATAAATGTGCACATAGATCCTCTAAATCAATCATTACAGTGTGATATATTTTCACTAACCTTATTAATAGATCGAACAAAGGTACATGAGAACCCATAATATAAAAAAATGTCTCAATAGCTATATCCCTAGGTACACTCTGAGTGAGTGCCTAAACTACATGGCTTACCATGGTAGTCCACTCTTGATCAGTTACATATAAGACATGTAAAGTATAAATCAATTACCTTTATCATATAAAAATAATATGTCAATCAAATATAACAATTCAAAATTAGGGTATTTACATGTGGATCTAATAGCCACTACATCTATAGGTGCATGTCCCATGGGATCACCACCACCTCTATCTCTTCTTGCATCTCCTTGTACCATAAGTATGTCACCAGGCTGGAAAACTATAACCAAGAACAATAATGTCTAATAGGCCCCTACCCACCACTATGTGTAACCATATGCACACCTATATCATCCCCTATAGCTAGGGGAACCATAAGAAATATTTAATCACCAAGACATTGAGATAGATCCTTAGGTGTTAGTGTTGGTATATCATTAGGCCTATGACCAATATGCACTATACACTTCCATGGGAATGGCACTAATGTCACTCCATGCTCTAATATAAAATATCATAAAAACACCATCATATTGGAACACATCATACACACCAAGAGTCTAGTCAACCAACCACATGCTAATCTAAATCTTATGAAGCTCATGCCCATCCTCGATCCACCTAAAAAATGTCTTATACAAAAACCATATAATTTGATCAAATGTCAATCTATCCAAAATAATATGATAATCTATCATGGTAGGTGGCCTAAAATGAGGGTGTACCCACCCTCTACAAATATTTGAGGATGTGCCCAACTTGCTTGTGGTCTATCAAGGGGGTGAACTAATGAAAAATGATTATAACACCAAACCTATATTAAGGTGCCAACTCTAATAGCATGACCACAACTCTATAATGAAACTATGTAAATATCTCTATATAGGTGGGCCAATATAGTGTGACCCTAGGAATATCGAGTACCCTCCTACTAAATCTATCCAATTATATGATACATGTGATATGAAATCTCAATTGTACCACCCTCTACCACTATAAATGAGGAAAATAATACACAAATGAACTTTCAAAGCCACATAATTTCAACTCTAATAATTTTATCAATATGTACCATGTTACTTACATCTACATCTGATGATCTCTACCCAATAAAGTATCTATGGGACTATTGAATGTAACCACTCTATTAAAACATGTGTTCTCTCACCTCTGATAGGCAATCAAAAATATGACACATATCCTCCAATGTAATTATCATCTCCCCTATCAAGAGATATAAGGTATAGGTATCTAGGTTCCACCTCTTGGATAATGCCATGAGAATGGAAAAATCAAATGGGACTTATCATAACTGGACCACATCACCTAATCTAACTTGATCTATCCCAACCACATAGCCACATCCAGTCCTAACTTTCACAATGTGGAAAAATGATTATCATGCCAAAATTATCAAATATGTACATCTTTATACAAATTTTTTTTTGGAAAAATCATAGGGGACTTATCATAACTGGACTACATAACCTAATCTAACTTGATATATCCCAACCACATAACCACGTCCAGTCTAAACTTTGCTAATGTGTAAAAATGACTAGCATGCCAAAATTATCAAATGTGTACATCTTTATACAAAAATAAATAGAAAACATAGTCATTATATAAATCAAATACAAAATTTATAGTTAAAACTTATAAAAATCAACAATACAATAAAATCATATAATCATGTCGAAACCTAGACACAACTGTCCCAATATTTGATGGAAGTGTTTATCAACCCTTAAAAACAAAAAAAAGTTTCTACAAAATAATAAGATATAAAATTTAACTTTACCATTAAATTCACACTTAAACCTACTTACCAGCTCATCAAAATCTTAGCCAGGTAGGGCTGTTTGAATCACCTCAAATCACATTGGTCATGGGGATACATTGTACAACATTGTATTTTTATACTCATAACTCAAAATTCACAAAATGATCAAAGTATAAATTATTTGAAATTTACATTGAAAACTCTTAATATACAATTTCTATAATAACTTCAAACACACATATATTGAGTACCAGATGTCCAATGTCAAAACTATGAGTTGGATTGGGATCTAGGCAATGAGCCCTTTCACATTATACTATTTTGAAAAGCTTTAAATAAATACCTAAAATTCTACTTAAACATAAATATTATTCCAAATCATAGGTGTTACCAACATAATATTACATTATATTGTACCAACACTACTAAGGTAAAATTGGTTACTATACACTCATATACATGACATTATTTCTTATTGATTTTATGATGAGGTGACTAACAGATTCTATTTACCATCCTTTCAAATTGTGGGGAATATCGATTTGGGAATGTCATATAGATATGGTTTCCACATATTTATAGTTTCAAATTTAGTTAGGGCATGTTATAGGAACATGTCCTCCATATTTATTTAGAATTCAACATATCTAGATTACAGTGGTAACATATTTTGGAAACACGTCCTCCACATTTATACGTAGTTCTCAAATTATCTAAATTATAGTGGGGGCATGTTATGGAAACATGTCTCCATGATTATTCCATGTTAAAACTTATTATATATCCTTCACAACATATGTTTCAAATATATATATTTGGGTCAACATTTTTATGCATTGGTATTACCATTATACATAGATTAAACAACAATGGTACTTATGGAAAAAAAGAAGACATGATCTAAATAGACTATTGTATTCACTTAAGATATGATATGGGCATGGAAAAGGGTTTATTACTTTGAGGTAATCATAAATCGATCTATCTTGTAGATTCACTAGATTATAATGGATCTTTATCACATTATAGACTATTACTATACCATGGACTTTACTACATCATAGATAGTCACCCATGTTGGATGGTTATGGACTATTATTTGGGGATTATCCATCTACATCATTTGGTCCTATTTATATATTTGAGTGATTAGAATATCTAGTCCCATTAGGTTATCCATTTGAGTTGTGTTGGTTGGGAGTGGATAATCTTGACAACCAAAGCACTACTCTTCTTTTTCTAGGTTGGGGAGATGATTGCATCCCAAATCTCCTTGATCCATATACAACACCACCATGTGGAAACCTAATTGACCATTTACAATCTCACTCATCTTCTTGGAAAGAATATGGATGAGGTTGTAAGTCCCTTTCTACTTCTCTAGTTTCCATCATTCTGGAGCGATTACTACACAACACATACCCATGCATATTATATCCATAATATTTCTTTACATTAAATTATATCATTTTTCATATACAAATTATATATGATGATTAATTTGTGACATACCCTTTATTGTAGTTAATATTCAAACAAGAATTTCAAATAAATTTCAAGCAAATGAAAGGTGTGTTGTAGACACCAAGAAATTCATTTTATTTTACTTTAAACTAGTAATTTTCTTTTTTATGCATTACTAGATTAAACAAGGGGAAGGATGCAACTGTAGATACACATATTTAGTACAAACATATTTTCATTGCCTTTTTCATATATACATATTTTAACTAAGAGTTAGTATCTAGCAGCGTGGTCTCATGTGGACCTCTTTGGTTCCATATTATTTCACTTACTTTATCTACCCATGTTGGAATATATGTTGTAAATTGTCTTTTATATAGTGTATCTTAGGGATCCCCACATGTGTTTTCTATTATTCATGTGCTTTTGGATTCTGGACACCTACATCAGTGATGGAACTTTGCATCGATGTAAGTGTCTAACAATGACTCAAGTATCCAGAATTATCCTTTTATTATTTTATATATCTTTCACTTGGTGACCATTTGTTTTATCTCCTTGGTACTTTCTATTATATTTTTTTGTACACCACTAATTAAAAATCAATATATTAATTTATATAAAAATCTTATGGTCTAATTACATCATCTATCAATTTGATCAAGAAAGTTCTAATTATAAATTATTTTATATTCTCAGCTATCAAATTTCACTACAATACTATATTTAATATTAGGAGCATTCAAAAGGTCACTATACTCTTGAATTGATGGTACCAAGAGTTTATATAGGATAAATAAAATATAGTTAAATAATTATAATTACACACACATGTCTAGGAGGGAGAACTACATGTGAGTCTTAGGCCCTCTTTGGATAATTGGTTATGTAGGCAGTACTTAGCAACAATCAAGGTTTCTAAGGTTATCTCAACTCTCATGTGCTAACCCAATTTTACCAAGATATATGAGGTTGAAGGAAATAATATTAGGTTTTTATTATTGGTTGGATATTTCACATAAATATACATATTTTTAGGTACCAAATAGGCACATAGGTGATAACACAAGTCTAACATGAATTTTTATCCACTTCTATGTATACCTTAAACTAGACACCTATGTTTAAGTTGGACATATATGTTGATGCAACTCTCTATGGTAGATAAGATCATTTAGGTGAAAATATTCAAAAATTTAGAGTGATTAGATTATATATCCTAATGAATGTCCTAAAATAATTCCAAATCACTGTCACATCTCAAATCTAAACTTCAAACAAGATATGATCTTTATATCCTTGGTGACACTATATTTAATTATATTTATTATATATGATAAATTATCTAATTTATATTATTAGTTATATTATAATGTGAATGTGAATATATTCTTAATTATTTCAAATAATTTTGTTTGCTTAAGTCTATTTGTGTAAAATCCCAAATAGCAGAAAACACAATCAAGCCATATTTTGAGATCTCCACCTCTTGTGCTTGATGGTTGAAAATTGGCATTTCCACCATGTTTAAGGTGTTAAATAATTCCTATTACTATGTAATTTTCCTTAGAATATTCTTGATTAGGAGACAAAGTACCCATTCAATCCTCAAGAGAATATGGAATTATATACTATTGGTACCAACTTTCTCTTAATATTTTTTAAAGTTTATCTTAGCTTCAAGAATATGGAATTATATACTAATGGTTTCAACCATGTGAATTTAGAATATAGTTTGGAACCAATAACCTAAAACTAATATCTTATTGATTAATTAATTTGAAATTTATATGTACTATCTATAAAATAATTAAAATTTGATAAAATTAAACACATTTATATTTGAAAACTCAACATATCTTGGAAATTCAATCCAACAAACCACTAGGATATAATTTAATCTTTATAGTTGAAATAATTTCTTCATAGTCAAAATAATTAACATTTCATAGATTCTTGATTAATGGCCTCCCCTGATATTTGATAAATTGAACATTCATTTCAAGAACTAAATTTGAATAGTGTATTATCTTCTTATGCATTTTGTAGTCTTTAAAAAACCACACATCTAATTTTTGATATGATATCATTGAAGACAAGTTAGAGTAAATAACATAGACCTAGTGGGATAGTCAATATTTTCCCCATATGTGATTGGGAAAGTTAATTTATGTTTTTCTTCTACATACAATCCTATTTAGTAGTTTATTCCCTCTTTGTTATCCTCATATGTAATAACTGTAGAAACAAGCCATGCATCATAAAATAAAGCATTTTCAAAATAATTATGTTAATAGATAAAGATAATTTAGTACATAATGATCGATAATTTTATACTTATATATAAATATTCATCTCATACCTAGTTGTACTAGATCAGATACATGGTCAAAGTCATGTGATGATATCATATCTATAAGCTGTAATGTTGGCAAAACATAATGTGTTGATTGGACTTAGAATTCTACAATTGAATTCATCCACCCACTCTTGTGACTCACACTCACTCAAAAAAATTTCCATGTATGCATACATAAATGCCATATTCCTCTTATTAATTATCCAAAAACTTGCATTTGAGCCACAAAATGAATGGATCTCACTTGATCCTACTATAGTCATACAATCCTCATACCTTGCCAATTTTTCTTCCTCCATCAAATATAAATATTAATGAGAATTATAATTTTATTTAGAATCATGGTATATTATATCATTACACCATTCAACAATGGTTTTTTCATTAGTCAAATCAATGTCATCCCCAAATTTTCAACTCTTTTCTTGTAAGGGTTCTTCTCACACATGTTATTGCACCATCACGTTCATATTTTACATATGCAACCTTAGTGAAACTAAAAATATGATGTAATATAGTGCTCATATGAATATTATATAAATAATAAAACATATATGTGTTCTTATATTGTGATGTATAATTGTTTGGCAAACTATAATGTTGATTGAAAGTAATGTTACTCTCAGTCAAATTTTCACGGAACTTCTCAAAAATGCCTTGGACATACTTTTTAAAATGTGATCAATCATCACTAAAATAGAAATTATATTCCCTTAATTTATTTTTCTATCTTTATTTATACTATTAGGTGCATGCATGAATGCTATATACACGAAAGTGACAAGTTGTACCAAGTTTTAGTATTATGACTAAACCTCCTTTTGTTTTTGCAATGTTTAATTTTGGATAAGTTGGATACTAAAAGAATAGAACAAAGTGGGAATGTATTATTTTTTAACTTTAATTGTTCATCCAACCATAGAGATATGTGTGTGCCTTGTATACTCATAAACAATTACTTCCTTGAATTTGACCATAATTTCTAAAAAAGGTATTTATTTACAAATAAGATCACACCTTTTAGATTCCTTTCCATATTTTAATTGATATTCCATAGATTTATATTTATCAAAACCAACTAATTATTATCTAATTCCACTTATACTCTCCTCATTGATACACTTTTTCAAATTTTGTAATCCAACTCAAATGTTGTAATTTCCATCCAAACAAACTTTATTATAAAAAAATTGTCCATCTAGTCTTTAAAATATATATATATATATATATATATATATATATATATATATATATATATATATATATATATATATATATTCCCTTATTTATTTCTATGGAAATTATATTCCACACTCCTTAAAAAGTAATTACAATATAAAAAGTACAACATACATGATGGAAAAAATAATAATGCATGTAAAATTCAACATGTTTCCTACAACAAGTAATGTGTGTGATTTATTTTGACATAGATTTTTTTGGCCATCTCAAAATATCTTTGAATAATAGAAATTTTTTGATATTTATATACAAATTTAGAGTATAACTATGTTTGGGTCATATCCAATAAATTTTTTGAAAGTGATCTATGGTTATGAGAACTGACTCTTCTTTTCACTACATCTCTTATACTGAGTGAAACCATTGTGTTGTATTTCCAATAAATATTTTATTAAAAATTTGAGATCATCAACTATAACCTTGTATTTCCATGGGATTCAGTTAGATAACATTGATAAGTCATTCTTATTGGCATAATCAAGTCTTTTACGTCTCCCAATTGATTTCCTTAGTTTTTTTTATCTAAGTTTAGTATTTTGATTTTTTTATTAATCAAGATTTTTATCCTTTTTTGAATACTTAATATATAAGTTGTAATTACTCATTGGGTAGCATTACTATCTTTGGTGGTTTTTTTCACACTTACAATATGGTATGCATTATGTCAATTTTAAAAAGTCATCTTATTTTTACCATCGATATTAGGTGTTCTTAGGCATAACGAGTTAATTTTAGGTCTCACCTTAAGCAATGTCAATAGTGAAAGAAATGAGTTATATCTTTGAGTATCATTTATTTTCAACTATCTGAAATTGCTTAATCTTTTACTATTAAATGACAGTCATGGATTTTATTAGGCATTGGTTTAAAAATATTTTATTCAAATTCAATTAAGTGCATGGCTCTTCTATGAAAAATCTTAGGAGGTGTTATTTATGGTAAGTTTTTTTTTTTGGTGTTTCTATAATATTATCTTCATTGCTACTTTATTAAAGCAAGAGTAGAAGAGGAAGAAGAGAATCCAATAAAATTGAACAAGTTATCATTGTCTAAAAAAATAGTAATAACTACTAGAAAAAATTGCTTAGAAGATTTAACATAACAAGTGTTATTAAAGAATTATAATTTATGATCATTCTTTCACAATTGAGGAATATAAATCATATTCAATTTTAAATAGGGAACAAGAAAGACATCGTACAATTCACCATTAGGTATTTTAATAGTTTCTATGGATTTGACATTGCATTTGAATCATGATTTTCAAGAATTAAATGATTGTTATATAGATTTGGTTCTAAAAAAGTAAAAAATTTGGAATTATATGTCATATGTTGAGTACCACCATAATCAACAATCCATTCAATAGGAGAAGCACAGAAAGCACAAGTAAAATCACTTCAAATATTATATTTCTATTTGTTTTGAATCTTAGTGTTACTAAGGCTAGCATTATCCTTTAAACTTAATCTTTCCATTTCTAATATCATGTTTCTTATTAAAACTCTAATATTCATCATGTGTTTTTTATAACAATAATTAAACTCTAACTTTTTATTAGGTTTTGGGTTATATTTTTGATATTTTTTTTATCATATGTATTATTAGACTCAACATGTTCTTTGCCATTCTTATGTTGGTGTTTGAAAATAAAAGCATGTTAATTATTTTTAATACTGCCAAATTGAATTAACTTTTAGTCTTCTCTATGCAAAAAATTACAAAATAAATCAAATGTCAATAAAGAAGATAAAGTAAGAAAAACTACTTGCGAGTGAAAATTTGTAATATACCGATGAAGAGGTCCAGGTAAACATTTTTCATGATAATGTGAATTGAATTCAAGTCTGAAAGTTTAACACCTAAACTAGTTAGTTGAGAATTTAAAGAGTGAAATTTAGTCAAGAAATCATCCATAGTTTTGAAGTTTTTATACTTTAAATCAAAAATTTGATTCTAAACTTGAATTTTCCTAGATTAATTCACAACATCATAAATATATTGAAGTCTAGACTGAGCTTTGGATGCAAGAGTACAACAATCAATATACACATTCAATTTGGGGGTCATGGCCATGCTAATCAAACCTAAGGCTTCTTCATTTTTTTCTTGCCATTTTTCTTGAGCATCAGTTGTAGTAGTATTTTCATCAAGTTCAATTTCCTTTCCATCTACTATGTGTACTAATTATTTTTAAGTGAATATGTATGGCATATGTGATTTCCATAATTGGTAATTGGTGGATGTGAGTTTACATTAGGGAAATAATTGAGTCATTGTGTTATGAAATCTCACCCAACTCTAGAAAGAAAATGTGTAAACAAATCACTAGGAACTTACTATGCATGGATAAGTGATAAGAAGGACAAAAATATGGGATATTACCAAAGTTAAAAAATGTGACAAGGAAGAAACGAGAACCGTAAAAGGTTAAAAATTGTAAAAAAGAACAATTTATTTCAAACTACAAGATGGTTAAAGTAAACCAAAACATTTGCATAAAGAACTACAATAGTTATAACATAAAAGATAATTAAAGTATTTTTTAGAAAAACTACAAATTATTGAGCAAAGAAGCTTAACAAATTTGAAATAGTTTAAGATAAATTAACTTTAAAGTGTAATTCGACACCAAAACTCCAAATAAAGTTTATATGGAGGATAAAAATCTAATGAACTTTAGAAAAAACTTACGATAATTTAAAATCACTTTTTTCCTTTTTCTGATTATAAACAAAATTAAATTTTTGGAATAAGTGATTTTATTAAATATTAATTAAATGATATACCATACCCATAAAAAATATATTAAGCTCATACTTTTTTGTTTTTAATTTTGTTGAATATTGAATTTTTTCTATAAAAAAACTTGTAAAATTAAGGTCATAGTAAATTTTGGAAGAATAAAAAAAATTGAATTCTTCAAGGAATTAAGAAGCATAGTTTGTTTCGTTGTTTAGAATCCAAAAAATAATAATTTGGTACTCTTTTATTTTTCTTTGTTTGTGATGATGATAAAGGAACAAAATTTGAATGAAATTGTAAGAATATATCCGCAAACAAAGATGATGTGACAAAGTATAAACCAATGGTGAGAATAAATAGTTTAAGCTTTTTGTGATTACCTTAAATGTTTATAACATAGTGAAAACACCATAAGCATAAAAAAAAGGATAATTTCATAAATTGTTTTGAGTGAGTTGTTTAAAGAAATAAAAGAAAATGCTTAAAAGGATCATGACTAACAACTAGGAGAGATAAAATAATAGGTGAAAAACATTAATAAGAATTACTAAAAAAACTTAGTGACAACCAATAAGAGTAAAAAACAAACTGAGTTACTGAAGATCAAAACATAGTTCTTGAAAGAGAGATGCAAAGGGTAGGAAAGATGAATTTATAACAAAAAAAGTACAATAAATTTTTAAAAACAACATTAATGATTATAAAGGCAACTCATAGGAGATGAAGGCATATGAATAACATAGATACCTAATCCAAACATTTGGTAAATAATAACATCAAAGAAATTTCAAGGTTATTAGAACAAAATTCTAACCAAGAGAGAGAGTAGAGGTGGATAAAATCATGAGATCATTTAGAAAAGCATTAATTGATAATGAAAAAATGAAGAAAATGCCACAAGGTGATATAGGAAGGGAAGCACTAAAGTGTAATGATGCAAAGGGTAGAGGTAAAATACAAGATAACAAGGGAGTAGAATGAAATGATAGAGAAAACACAAGAGATATATCATAACTAAGTGAGGTAAGAAAAAATCTTAGATGAAATTGTAGAAAAGAGAATCACAAGGTTGAAAAGTAACATTGAAAATAAATAACTGTAACTTAAAAAGATACAGAGAATACAAAAACATAAATTCTTTCTTTTTAAAATCTTAATGTAAAAAACACTTGGAGATAATTGAGCATAACAAAAAGAAGAAAAAAGAATGATTTGTAAAAAGTTTAAACTTAAAGGATAAAACCTACTTGGAGAGATAATAAAAAATAGGTGTAGGGGTAGTAAATGTTCGTAATGAGCAACCTGCACTAGTGATTTAGTAAATAAAACTCAAGAAAAAATCTAAAAAAAAGGTTAGGAAAGAAATTGATTTGACAAGAGTGCAAGGGTGAATCCCTTGAAAACAAAAGAAATTTATCCCTAAACATATACACTCAAAAAAATTCAATAATATGAACCTAGCTCTAATAACATGAAAGATTTATGCCAAGAACATTCATCAATAACATCAAAAATGTAGAAGTATAGACAAGGAAGAAGCAAAATTACCTCTGAATATGTAAACCATAAATTGAGACAAGTTTTTTAAAGTGGGAAACCAAACATATCAAAGGAAAAACCATGTGATCTATAAGAAGTCTTGTCAGTAAAAGTCTCCACAATTATAATTTTAGAAGCAAGATGAAATCAAGAAGAAGAGAGAGAGCTTCATGTTTCTAATGAGAAAAAAAAGGAGAATAAGGCTCTTTTAATATAGTAAGAAGAAGAAAAAAGGAGTTAAAATGAATCCCATTATTACCTTACAAGCCTCCTTTGTGTGTGCCAAATGGCCTATTCCCTTACAGAGTGGAGAGAAGTGTGTGTTAGGTGGGGGAAGGAGTTACTTGTGCATGTAACTCCCAAATACTAAAGGGGAACAAAGAGGTGAGTGACACCTCATGCAATCTAGATTTATGTGAATTTATAATTCACATAAAAAAAATTAAAAACACAAAAAGGAAACTTAGGATAAACAAATTATCCCAAATAAAGGGTAATACTATCAAGAGCTAAATGGGTAATTACTAATTCATCAAGCAAAAAAAAATTAAATCCTAAGTCCATCTATCACTAACCTTAATATTTTTGGGAAAGTTAATGGTATAGGATTAGGTAGCTTGACTATTAATGGTTGACTAAAATGTTGAGGTTCCATGCCTCTACTGGATATATTCCTCTTCATCTTATTTTTTCTCAAAAAACAAGGATCTACTAGGACTTTGTCCTCACCCTCTTGATATGTATCTATAACTTCCTTCTCTTGAGGGTGTCCATGGTCTTTGCATAAAAAATTAGGAGATTATTCTTCTAAATCATTATCTAGTGAATATAGCTCATGAGGTTCATTAGATTCATAATATTCATTTGAATATTCTTCACATTATTTAATTAATGGATCATATATTTCTTCATGATCATATAATTCTTAAATCTATCAGCCACAACCTCTATATTGGTTTGTGTTAGACAAAGATCTTTAATAAGTATGAGCATTATGGTATCAAAGATAATGAGCCATAGATGTATTAATATCTAGTTTTCTATTTTATTTACCAAGAATATAAGTTATATGTTTCATTGAAGTTATTTGATTCATTTCTAAAGAGTATCAAAGCTGTTAATTTATTATTTTGATTAAGGTGTCATATTTATTAAAGTCTTGGGATACACAGATTCTCTTGAATTCAATGTAAGTTATTCCTAAAAATTACATAATTTTCTTGTGATATTAATAATAATATAATATTATAGATATTGAATGAGGATAAAGTTGAAGTATTTTAAAATATTGATCAACAACCACCCAGTGAGGAAGTATTCAAAATTATTAAAAGCTCTACACATGTTCTAGAGATATATGTTAGAGAGGAATAGTTACATGAACTTTTTAAAATTATAATTACTTTTAATTTGGTATTTTTTATCTAAATTATACTTGATATATCTCAAACCACCACCACCCACTCTAAATCCCATTCCATTAAATAATGAGCCCAATCTGTATCCCATCCATTATGTCAATTGCCTTAGCTTAACTGTAAGGAATCAAGTGCATATTTTAGCATGTGATATTTGCATGCACACAAATTAATGAATCCAACATCAAGGGATTCCATCCTTTATGTTACCCTTTTATTATTATTCTATTTTCTCCCTTATCCATTTTATCTTCTCCTTCCATTTATTTTATGGGTTTTCATATAACCCCATAATATGTTTGGACAGGACATAAGTGGATCTTTTGGCCTAGAGGTCTATAGGAGAATCCAACTCAACTGCAATGATTCATCATTGGTGAGTTAGAAAAACCCAATATTTGACACCAATATATACTACCAATTATATTATTATTCTCATCCTAACACCCAAACTAAGAATAAGGTCTCTTTTCATGAGATATGAGATGTATCTAAAATTTCAAGTAACCACCTTGACTCCAACAATATGGCCCTCAATAGGGGCATAATTACTATTCATAATTACATTAGGCCATCAATTAGCCTAAAAATCCTAGATAACAAAAGCATTACTAAATATGATTATTATCTTGGACGGATCCAATATTGGGAAGAAAAGGTTCATCATATGCAAGTGGATGTTCATACCCCTAGTAGGAACCAAGATGATACCAACCCACCAATACAAACCACAACCAGTACTTATAGGAATCCTAATCCAAACCAACCTATTCAAAATAACCCGTCTCACATATCTATTCCTCTTATGCATGAGACTCTTAGACCTAACACAATTAGTCTCATAGACCAACTTATCAAAACCCTAGTAGGTTACATTCACGACCTAGAAAGTAGCCTAAAACCTTTAGGTCAAGGGTTGGTCCCAAATTATATTTCACAATATCATCTTTCTCCTTCTCTCATCTAAATGATGACTCATCAAACACAACAATAATAAACTTACATGTTTACACTTCAATACGATTATGCACCCCCACCAAATCATGTCTCTAAACAACCCCTTGGGGATATCCTTACTCATGGGGTTCTAAACCTAGACACTTATAAACTTCCTCCATCTTAGCATAATCCTACTCAAACTTTAATGGGGCACATTTACACCTATGACCCACATTTGTAGAATTATGTAGTGGTTAACAACCCACTATTATTCACACCTTTGAGTTTTATTCCTACCATGTATACTCATCCATAGAAAAGCTACATCCCACCTTACATAGCCTTAGAGTAAGTTAAAACTACATATACTCTGTCACAAAAAACACCACTCCTAATTCTAACAATCTCCCTCTTTAATTTAATATGTACTCCACATATACTTAGCTATATAACTATTTTCTAGATTATTCCACTCCACCTTATCAAGCATCTAATATCCCTCATAGTCAATACTAAACTAACCCCTATGTGATCCCACCTTTCCACTCCAGTCCTAATATGAAAAAAATATAATTTAGAAACATGGGGACTTATGTTGGGTAACTTAAATATCCTCTTGAGTTTAACATATGAAGGGTTCTTCTTCCTCATCCCCTACATGACCTTCCTAAGTTCAAAGGGGAAGGAGATCCCAATGCACACATTAAATATTATGATAAAGCTATTAGGAAAGTCATACCTTAGGATGGGGTTATTTCCATTGATCCCTGTTCTACCCTAATACTATATACACCCATCTACAATAGCCTAAAACCTAAATTACTCAGATTTTCAATCTTAAGTCACACTCAAATCACCCAATCCAATACTCATACTAGAATTCACTTGCACTTGAACCAAACACATAGGTAGGAAAACTACATTAGATTTGATCCCTCTTTAGAGTATTGATATATAGGCAATGCTCAACACATGGGGTGTTGAGCTCACATCTATCCTACCTTGCTAACATCACTCTTTTCTACTTGTGCTCTTCAAATACCCTAATAAACATGGAGGGTTAGGGTTTTGTATAGAAATCAATCAAAATAGGGCATAAATAATGAACCAACATTAATATGCATAGGCATAGGCATCTCAAGTCCAAATGAAGGTGTACCTAGAAGTTCACTACCCCTATTACTAGAGGACACTAACATGATCTTGAGGATATTATCATAGTACACATCTAAAAGACTACAATTCTATCCAAGAGATTTTTTGACTTCTGATTCCAAATTATGATACTTTGCACAACTCATGTACCAAGTTTCATCCTATCATTCATCAATCTTAGTCATTTTTCAGCTAATTACAATCCATTCTAGTTCATTATCATTTATAGAATAATTAGAAAGGTCAATTATTATAAAAATTAATAGATGTATTTATTGTTATATTTATTCTCTAATTTATTATTCTAGAACTTTAGAAATTAGGGTTTTACATTCCATAATCCCCTTAAAATTTAAATCATTTGGTGAACTTGACTTAATTCTAATACTACACAAACCCTAAAACTAAATGCTCTTAGGATTTATATCTTTATTTTTCCTATTTACATTTATTGTGATAGGTTTTTTAGATTTAAAATATTCTATTATAACAATCTTATTTCATTTTTTTTACTATACTCCATCTAAAAAAGTTATATCTCTTCCTTTAAGAAGAAGTTCTAGGCTAAATGGTAACCCTATTGAGCATACCCAAATTTAATTTTTTCAAGCCTATACCATGGATAAAATATCAATTATAATCCCCTCATTGGTCCTTCACATCTTGATTATGTGGAATTTAATGATAATACATCAAAACATGAGCAATACAATCAATATCTTGTTGATACACAAGATATGACTTGTGACACACTCACCTTCTCAATGATAACAGTATAATAATTAATAAATATGAGGTCTTAAAAAGTTTATGAGATATAATTTAGGAAAAAACACATGATCACACATAATTTTTTTAATCTATATTAGAAATCAAGAACACATCACTTGGTCAATCCTCTAATCTCACATACATTGATATTATTACACCTACTATGGTGGCAACTCAGATTCTACAATAATTGGCTACAACTAGCCAACCCTCACTAGTGGCAACACCTCTTGTGTATAGTACACATCTATCTTATTCACATAAACAATCCATTTAGTAGGATATCAATTCTATGTAGTCTAAGGTGTTACATGTTCAACAAAGTGCTGCTAGATCATATTATGCCTCAGACTCTCATATCTCCTACACATAACTTTGACACAACATATAGTATCAACTCATTTTCCCTTCATATTTATGGCACCTAAGTTTAAATTGTATGATGGTATGGGTTACCTATAAAATCATCTACGTTCTTTTCATGCATCATGTTTGGATTATGTGTCCATCTCCTTGCTAAGTTGTTTCATCATAGTTTAAATGGCTATGTATTATAATGGTTATATGATCTTCCTAATCAGTCAATTATATCATTTAATCAACTAAAAGATATTTTTTTATCAAAATTTTCAATCAATCTCAATTAAAATGTTTCATACACTCAAGTTGCATAACTCAGGCAAAAATCCATTGATCTAATAGATGAATATGTTTTGTGATATAAAACTATATTAGTAAATATGACTAAATCCATGGAATATAGAGAACTTTGGGACATATTAAATAAAAATTTAATACTGACATTACAATTAGCTATACTATTAAAAAAGTTTTCATCATTCACAAATTTATTCCATATAGTGAAAGAATAAGAAGTCAAGATTCTCTCCATAGGCAAATTAAAGTATACAATTAGATCAAATTCAAATAATAAGAGTTCCAATAATCCCCCATATAAGGTGAGGGCCACTAAAAATAAAAAAATAAAATGGTTAATGTAGTATTAGAGCCAAATCCTTGCATGTTTTTATTAGCTCTAATGAAACCCTTCAGAAACCTTCTCAAATCACTAGCACATGTTCTCCAACAACTATTGGAATGCAATGTCATATCTTTCCCTCCCATCAAATAGGTCGATATGACTAGGCCTCTTCCAAAGAGTTTTTATGTCAATACATTTTATGACTATTGTAGGACACCAAGCCATACTATAAATATTTGCATAACTTTACAACATAAGATACAACATTTGATATATGCTAATATCATTGATATCGACTAGAGGCACCTAGATCTCAACCAATAAAAGAAAAAGCATTGAAAATATTTTCAAATCCATTTTCAAAACATATAACTAATGAGATAATAGGTTTTTTAAGTTTTCATTAAACTTATCAGGAACATCCACCACCATCATCTTACCATACTTATACTATGGAGACACACCCTATGGCTAATATCATTGGTGTGTATCATACTATAGTCATAAATAGACCTCTCAACACCTTCTCAGAGTAGGAGATCATTGAAGATGACTCATAGTTATATGCACTCTTTGTATGAACTTACATTGATAAACATACTATTGAGAGTGACATGGTTGAAAAAGAGTGAAGCATTAACATGTTTACTATCACACTTATGCAACACTTGGTTTATTTAGAATAGGATATTTCTCAAACATATACAATTATTTATGGTTCTAATGGTCATTTTAAAATAAAAATTATGGAGATAGTACTTCCATTACAATTTTGTCCCTCACATATGGCCACCCTATTCTTAGTGGTACCTAGTGCTGACACCTTTGACATGTTATTAGGTAGGCATTAGATATAGAAGCTTCAAGCCATCTCATCAACCACACATATATGCCTTAATAATTTACATGCTAATTAATTTTCACAATTAAGGGACTTTCATATGACTACCCCTTACCTTTAAATTTAATTTTAAGTTTATTTGATCACTCTTTAGGATGCATTGATCCCTTCTCTTTCCTTTTTTTGCATTAAATAAGGAAGAGAGGGTAGGGAACCACTATGAGTTGGTGTAGTTATAAAAGAAAAAAAATAATTTAATAAAATGTCCCTATCATCAATATCCATATAAATAATTATTATCTCAAAACAAATATTATCATGGAAGGTGTGCTTGACCCAAGGGATGGGAAATCTTTCTAAATTTACAATGCAGTGATGAGATCAAATTTTACATTGTTGATAAAATTATTTAACTATGATATGACCATAGTTAATTTATTATTTCCTACCTAAATCTTGAGAACCTCAAAAAATAGGGGTGTAAACTTTATAAATCAACCAATTTTCACTTTTTATTCTAGACCTCCCTACTTCACTCACCCTTCCCTCTAGGACACATTCTCATGATTTTAGTAGTTAGGCTCAAGTAGGTACAAGAAGCATAAAAGATTGGCTATCATTTTAATTATTTACAAAGGAGTCAATCAGGTTGTCATGAAATAAAAAATATCTACTTTAGAAAATAGGGAACTAAACTAAGGAAATATAATGCACAAAATAGGAAAGGCTAAGATAGAAATAAATAACAGTGCCCTAAATAAAGCCAAAGATAGAAAATAGGAAACTTATCTATGAAAGTATTAAAACCTAATCTAGATTTTACCTCTATTGCAACCTTTTTTATTCAAAAACATAATTAGTGGAGGAATTTTGAAGTATTTCTTCAAATGCTTACCATTTATTGGGAAGTATAGACCCTTACCTTCAAGGTCTTTTAGATGGAAAACATTATCTCCTAAGATTTCAGACATTTGATATGGTCCAATGCACAAGGGACCAAACTTGTCATTTTGTCCTTCTCATGGGATTTATCCCATGGAAGAAATAGATCAAAAATTCCAAAGGATTTGATCTTAGACATTTCATCAAATGATCTTTTGACAACATATTAGTGTCATTAATATTTTTAGTGCTTAAGTACTTGTATTTTCTAGTTAGTTTATATCTAATATCCTTGATTGGATGATGGGATCCTCTACCATATTATCCTACATAAACTAATATGTTGGGAGGTTAATAAAAATTAGGAAGACAAGTTGTTGTCCATATACTAATAATAAGGACAAGGTCCTAAGGGCCAACTTCTATCTTGTCATATCTTCCCATAATGCATACTTCAACAATAGGTGCCATTCTCTTGGTTTGTCCTAGGCTAAATTTTTATGGCATTTATCAAGTTATTATTTGTAGACTCAACCACTCCATTCCCTTGGGGATAATAGTTTGAGGAGGACTTGATTATTATCTGATTATTAAAATCCCACTAAGTGAATTTAGTTGATTGGAAAGTTGGCCAATTATCACTGACCAAATATATAGGAATACCAAACTTAGTATATTTTCTTTGATGAATTTGATGGCATTATAGGATCTAAATTTCTTGGTGGATACAACTTCAATCCACATAGTGCAATAATTTTTGGTAGTGAGGATGAACTTATGCTCTATTGATGAGTTGGGGTTGATTACCCTTATGAAATTAATTCCCTATTGTGAAAAAGGATGACTTTAAATGACTAAGTATAGTGTCATAGTAATGTTTACCTTCCTTTTTCCAAATACTTTACATTCATGATAGGTCTTAACATGGGTGTGGGCATCTCTAAAAATAGTGGTCTAATAGTGCCCCATTCTTAAGATATTATGAGATGTGGTTATCCTATAAGGGTGTTCATTTCTAAACTTTTAGTGTAGGTTATCCAATATATCCATAGTTTCTTCTCTTTAGATGAATCCTAGGTAAATGACCTCATAGTTTTTATGATATAAGACTCATATTATCGTGTAGTGGGTATATTTGAGCCTTGAATTTTTTCTTTCTTATATGTTCAATTTAAGTGTGCATGCCCCTATGAGTAAGTAGTGAATGATCTGATCATACCACTCTCCTCTAACCATTTGGACTTTATTGACTTATTCAACTTGAATGCATGGATTTGTCTGAGTCAATAGTTGGATTATCCCTTGGCCTATCATTATCTTGGTTAGTTTTATTTCTAGGTAAAACTCTCGTAACTTGGCCATCAATTTACCTCTTATTTAACCCAACTCATTCTAGCTAAGAGTCAGCTTGACTATAGGGTTTGAGACCAAAACATAAGTCTTATTTCTCATGATATAATGCATGAACTTATTTATAGCTTTGAACCATGCATAGATTTACTTATCTATCATTAAATATTTTATCTCTACATCTTTTAAATTAATACTCATAAAGGTGACTTTTCATTCATTATCATCTACCTTTGTAGTGAGTACTATGACAATGGTATGCTTTGAAGTGAAGGAGTATAGGTAGAAGTATTTGGTAAAGTCATGACTAATCAACATCAGGGCCTAAGAAATGGTTGTATTGATGTCCTAGAATGATCCATTTGCCTCTGATATCCATTCTATTTTTGTATCTATCTTCAACATAAAATTTATTGGTTTGACAATCTCAACAAACCCATATATGAATTTTTGTACAAAGTTTATTTTACTAAAGAATAATTTCAATTATTTTATACTATTAAGAGGTGTCAACTTTGAAATGGCTTAGACCCATTATGGATCAACAATAAATTATTCCTTGGTGATGATGTGACCAAGAAACATCCCCACTATCACCCTAAAGATGATTTTATTTGGGTTGAAGGACACTCCATATCTCTTGCACCTATCAAACACCTTTTGTAATTGGTCTACATGATTTGTTCTATTCTTGGAGAATATAATGAGGTCATCCATATAGATAATGAGGCACTTACCAATAAGGGTTTAGAATACATGTTTTATGGCTCATTATAATGTTTACCCAACATTTATGAGGCTAAAAGGCATCCTTTTATAAGAATATGTCCCCCACTTCATGGTGAAATAAATTTTCATACGCTCCTATGTTTCTACTAGCACCTGGTTGTATCCAGATAAACCATCCAAGAAATAAATCATTTCAGACCTATTAACAACCTATATTGCCTCATCTAGGGAAGGTAGAGGGTAATTATCCTTCTTTGAAGACCTATTCAAGTTATTGAATTAGACACATAACCTTATTTCACCATTCTTATTTCTGATAGGTAAGAAGTTTTCCACCTAGATAAAATGTTTGATAGGAAATATGATCCTAACATCTAATAGCTTCTAAACTTTAATATAAATGAGGGGATACAAAATAAGATTCATGGGCCTCTGACACTATCTAAAGGGTCTATTACCCAAAATTAAGAGAATAATATGGGTGATCACCCTAGGATCAAAATTCCTTAAGTCCTCATAGATCCAAGTTATAACATCCTTGTAATTCATCAATATTTACTTTTCATAATAAGTACATTCTAGATCAATGTTAACATATTGAGGGTATTATTTAATTCCAAAATTCTCTTTGCCAAAGTTAGACAAATTTGAGTATTAAAACTCTATTGAGATTAAGACCATAGTTCACCTACCCTTCATACTAGTTTTGTCTTGATGGTTTGAAAAATATCTTGATTGAGAAGTAATCTATGGAAAAACATTTCTTATATTATTTTTGTGCATGTGAATATATAATTGATTATGAAAAAACTAGTAAATTGGATTTGATAGCTCAATCTATTTTTTTTTTAAATATTATATTGGTCATGTTGTGTAAATAGATTGTGGCTTATTTATTATCTCTCCTTTGAATATATTTTTAGATTAAGTGTTCACATAATTTTCCTTGATGTCTTTATTATTTTGGTGTTCTATTTTGTGTAGTAGCTATCCTTGATACCCAATGATTTGATTACAACCCAAATTAATATAATTTATAAGCATTGGAAGACTTGTCTTAGTCAAGTGTATCATCTCTTTCCTACCCTACTCTTTCCCTCTCATTTATATTTTTTATAAAGAATGATTACCCATTACATTGTATATAGTCCATTTGTAGAGGAAATAACAATGAAATATCAAGGAGAACATTTAAAACCTATTGGCCATTTTGGCCCACATACCAGGATTTTATCTGGATGTAGTGCAATGTACTAAAGATCAAAGAATGGAACAAGATCTGAACAAGTTTTGGATGGAATGAGTGTACCTAGGGGATCATGCAGCTAGCAAGAATTTTGAAACACTTCAAGTTCACTTGAAGTTTAATTTGTCAATTTTTGAAGATAGTAATAGAGTTACAAAGACCCCATTGGGTGTCAAAAGTGCTTGGAATGAGTATGAAAATGCATGGGATCCATTTAGTTCTTCATTATGTTCATTGAGAAACTTGGGTCTAGTGGCAATAATTTTGAGTAGGCACTTTGTTAACATTGTCATTACCACATGTGGATGAGTTAGGGAGAATTGATCATATGGGTTTGTTTAGTTTAGTCCCAATAAAATATATATGAAGACCCAAATTTGGCCTCTCAAATAAAATATGCTAAGTTTCCATATAACCATTTTTGAAGAAGCTCAAATAGAGCCAAGTGAATAGTTTAATGGTGTTATATCTTATACATGTGGTATTTTCAAGAGAAAATGATCATATGGGTTTATTTAGTTTGGTCCCTAGTTATTATGCACTAAATTTTAGGTCATTCACCTAAGCACAACAAAAGCTATACATGTTTAAAGTTGGCTTCTCAGTCAAAATTCACTAAGTTTCCACACTTAGTCATTTTTTACCATGACAGGTATGTGGGTGTCATGTAGAATCACATAGATGAGCTCACTTGAAGATTTTTTAAGTACACATATAAGGCTCCCAAGAATAGTGAATCAAGTGGGTTCATCTCTTTTATCATCAAGAACATCTCTTGAAAGTTTGGTTCCTCCATGATTCTTGCACTTCAAGATATATATTTACAAAGTTGGTCAAATAATAAGATACATTCATATAGACATCAAATTTAAGACACTAAAAAAATCCATTGGGTCTTATGTTTGATGGTCTATAAGATGTCAAATATGTCTATGTAGACATCAAGTGATGGTCATGCAAAAGTTGACTTTAAGATAGAGTAAAACAAATCCTTTTAAACTTAAATTTGATAGTCTATGGGATGTCAAATATGTTTGTGTAGATGTCAAGTGATGGTCATATGGAAATTGATTTAAGACCCAATAAATTATTGTTGGTTTTCCAATAATGGGTCCTAAGAAGATCTAATGGCATGTGTTTGATCATACATTCATATCTAATGGGAAGCAAAGGTCAAAGGGGTTATAAAATCTCAAGATAAAATGCATGAATGACAAGTGTCAATAAAATGTTTAATTGGTATAGATTCAATGATCAATGAGCATCCCTATCAAGAAGAATCAATAGGCAAGATGGGTTAATGCATCAACAATATGAGTTAGCTTTCAATGGCCAATCAAGAAAAATCAAGTCTAGGGGTTCGATGAAAGTCTAGGATACAGGTTTTCAACTCAAGAAAGTTAATATAAAATGATGCCAACCTCAATGAGGATCCAAGGAGAACTAGAATGAACCTTTCAGGGTAGAGGGTCACCTTTAGGACTCCATAAAATATTAAAAGGGTCTTGTAGACATAATATAGAGAAAAAGTTGACAAGCAAAAGTGTTGGTATTATATTAAAATGCATTCTAAGTTGGTTTTGTCTATGGTGGACCTAGTTGTAAGTTTTAAAACATGGTCACATAGGTAGACATATCAATATTCATGGCCATATACATGATTATGACCCTTTCTTCCACTCTCTCATAACAAATGAATTAGTAAAGAATAATCAATACTAGAATGGGAGCATAATAGATGGATCCAGCTATTATAATTGCATCAATGCCATTGCCTAAATTGAAAATGACTTGATCCCACTATTGTAACAAAAAAGAGAATCATTATAGGAAGAAGTGGGAGAGGGAATGAGTGGCTATTGAAACCATTTGCTAAGGTGTCCATGACCGATTCAGCAAGGTGGTTGTAATTACTTTCGAGAGTGGAGTTATGCTCAATTATGACCCCTTTTAGTGCTAAAAAGCTTCATCTCTTAATTTCTATTCTTATATGTATATTTGGGATTCTAAGCCTTGATTTGGGATCCCTCAGGTTGGAATGACTAGAATCTACCAAAATTTTATTTTTCACCTCTTGGAGTAATGAGAAAGATGTTTTATAGTGTTTGTTAATCTATGTTTAATATATTGTGTTTTCTTGATATGTAAAGTGGTCTAATCTTCCTTTTGCAGGTCCAAGCTCAACTAGACTACTAAAAATCTTATTTATAGGTCACATAGTATGTCATATAGTTTATATCTCAAGAATAGGATGGAAAACTATCTATCAATGTCTTCAACTAGACCTCATCTTTGTTGTCCTCTAGTCTTAGTACAATAAATTGACCTCTATGTGAAATACTATTGTTTATAAAATCACAAAAAACATTGTATTATTTTTTTTCATGGTCTATTAGTGAGCTAAGGGTTCAATCTTATGAGTTTATATGAAAAATTCATGGTGCATCACCACATGCTAGAATAGGTCTCATTTTACTCAACTTCTTTAATCTTTTCATCTTAGATTGCTTAGGTTTTAGAAAGTGAGATCCAAATTATCCTATCTGAGGAGTTAGCCTCATTAAAAAACCTTAGAGGTCTGACCCAAATATAAGTATCCCATAACCTAAGGTCATTCCAATGTTAGACTGGGTTTGAGAGTAAGACCTCAACATTTCTACTTTTAGCTAAGGGTGCAAACTAAGTCTACAATAGTTATGGCACATTTGGTGGGACACTTTCTCTTTGGCATAGATAAAATTATGAGATAAGGAGAACTGTTTGAAACAAACAAGGACACCCATCTTCATCAGAGGTTGAATATTTTCCAATCTATAGAGATCATAACATATTTTAGATAACACCTCTTATGCCAAAGGTCACTAGAAGGTTAGTTAGTAATGGAGTTCCCTTTGAATTTGTTGAGAAACCTCCTTATTCATATAAAAGAGCAAGATCCAATAGGACATTCTCTTATCCCCAAAAGTAGTATTCATATCCTAGCCACCCTATTATTTTAAATAGTACAACACCCACCATGCAGATGGCACATATTATATTTCAACCTTTCATACCCTTCGATGGTGGTAGCCCTCTTAACCTTCAATAATATGATGACATCTTTGATGCCTCTTTGAAGAGTATACCATAATTTATAGGAGAAAACTCCACCACCCCTACAAAGCACATTATTGATATTACAAATCTTTATTCAGTGCACCATATTACACAAAACAAATGTAGCCATGAGTTTATTGGCCACATCCTTGAAACACAAAGACCTATAATGGTATAAAATACTAAATCTAGCCTCAACCAATAATTGGGACAAGTTTGGTGAATGCCTATGTAAGGATTTTCAAAATAGAAGTGACCATATGTCACTTGTTGAGAAACTCACCTCAATCAAGAGAGCACCTCAAGAATCCATGGTTGATTTTAAATATAGATTATAGAAGACTTAGGATATGATCCCCATCATCATTAAGCCCACACTCAATTATGACTTCTGATTTAACTTATTTTGGGAATAATGGAGTTTTAATCCTATTTTAGTTAAGGGTATAGATTAAAAATTTAGTATAAAATATAGTAATAAATACAATCCTAATTTGTGCAATTGTTTGTCTTTTTCACCTTTATAAAAAATAACAACAAATAAGAAGAAATATAACTTAGCTAGAAAATAGAATAAGATGGCTGATACAGAGGTTGAAAATGATTGTGCAAGACTGGAAAGGTGTCATAAACTTGAACCAGGATTTCATTTGATGAAAGGATAGAAGCACCAAAAAGTGGATGCTTTAGTGTCTGGAACTATTCTCCATTCCTATTGCTATTTTCCAAATTTATCATAAAGACCTAAACCTTTTTGGGTAGTTGCATTATACCTGTGTGAGTGTGCTTATGAAAAATCAAGTGTTAGTTGTTGACATAACTCACTATGGAGCTGATTTTGTCTTCAAACCCTTACCCTCTATCATGATTGATAAATTAACATTTGAGTCACTTGAGAAAGATGGGAGTTAGTGTGAAAGATGTACTAAATGTGTAATCCACACCCCTTGTGTGGGCACCCTACCTATATACCAATACTTTGAAGAGGGATCAAGCCATATGTAGTTCTTCCACCTAGTGTGCTTTATTCAATAGTGTGATGCAGATGCAAATGCTAAATTGATAGTGTTTGAGGTGGCTAAGGACTGGTATGAGGATTTAAATAGGTTTGCAGTTGTGTTGGGTAACTTTGTGCAAATAATATGGAAGTTTTCCTTAGTGATTCATTTTTATTCTTTCTTGTTTTGTAAGTTTGGTCACTCCCTTTGTAAATGAGCTTTGAGTGGGATTTTATAGGGAACGATTGGTTATGGGTCAGATGTATTCATGCTAGGCTGACCTTAAAATTGACTATTGGGGCTCAAAGTGCAAGTAGATAGGATCACTAAAAATGGGCCACTTATCTATGGGGTATTATATTCTAAATGGAGTGCTCCTATCCTACAAGCTTAGGATCTAGGGAAACAAGATTGGCATGGTGAATACTATCTAGCTGAGATGGAATGACCATTTAGAAGGTTTTTTATGATTGGTAATGATAAAAAAGGTGTATATAAGGGATTCAAGAGCATGCATAAAGGACCTATGGAAGGGGTGTCACAAGACACACTCAAACTACCAATTTGGAAATTTTATATGACTACATTTTCCCCCAAATTTATTCTAGTGATGAAGCAAAGTGAAATACTAGGATAAAGGAAAATTAGAAAGTGTACCTAAACTTACCTATAAGGGTGAAGCCCATGAAGATGTGTGATGTTGAGTGTACATAAAGAGATCACAATGTGAAGCATAAATCTTTAAGAGAAAACAAGGAGTAGATCAGTTCTTATTAGACATGTTATGTCTAAAATAAAAATATATAAAGGCTAGGTAAAAGATAGAGGAAGATAAAAGAATGAATACACCTCACTAGGTACAAAAACTAATACAAAACATGTTGTGATGTTGGGTGATGTTGAGTGATTCTGAGTGATGCTATGTAGGTGTTTCACCAAGAGTAAAATTTTCAATGGAGTTGAGTGCTCAATTCCCCAACGGTGGCTCAAGATTACAAAATATGGCCCTTTGACTCCATCATCACCCACTATGTAGTGATGTTATGTGATCATGTATGTGTTAATCAATGTTTGGATTGTGTGTCTAATCTCTTTGAGTAGGTGGCTCAAGAATACAAATGCTAGCTAGTCCTTTGGATCCATCTTTGTCCACTAAGTGTGAATTATGAACGGATACCAGTATGAATGTGTGTCATATGAGATGGCTCATGAATCCCATGAATTATCTATAATCTAACAATGTGGCATGGATAGCTGAATGTGTACTAAGAACTAGGCCAATCTTGGTCACTCCAAAAGGTAGAGATTAGGCTCATATGAAAGCCACTCTAAAATTAAGAACTAGGCTTATATGAAAGCCACTCTAAAATGATGCCAACCACCAATACATGGAATAAGACATATAACTACTGATAATACCTAGGTAATACAATGAACTAGAAAGAAAAAAGATAAATGTGCCACACATATTTCCCCCAATCACTGGTGTCTATAACATGGATTTTGATTTGGAAGTTTTAACAACTGCCCAATTTGAAACTGGAAGTGAGCCATCATGCCATGCATGATGCCCTCTATATCTAGATAACTTGAGTAAAATTTTACTAAAACTACCCAATATGGATTGGATTGTAGCTAAAAAACTATAATTGACCTTACCTTTCTATTTATTTCTAAAATTTTTGGGTTTTTGGCTATTTGGATAGGAGCACCAAAAAGTGGACACTTTGCTATAGGGCACTGTAGTCTGAATTGAACACTCTTATCCTTTATTATTATTTACAATTGAAAATTTCACACAAATTTTGATATCAAAATGCCTTTAGACCCTCATCTAACCTCATGTCTAGTAGACCACCTAGTCAATTAGAATCATTTACTAACTTAACCCTTAACGCCATTTAATTCAACTTGATTTAACTTATTTTCTTTTGGTCCCTCAACCATTGATGGTTAGCCTAACCATAAATGGTTGGCCTAACCATTGATGGTCAGGTCCCCAAACCTATTTTAAAGTATTAAAGCATTGACAATTTTTTGTGAGATAATCATCTCCCTAAATGGAAACTTGCTTTAAAAATGTTGAAAATTGGGAACTTCATCCCCCTATCTAATTAGTAACTTCCTCCATCCCAATTGAAAACTTCATCCTACAAAAGGAAAAGAAGAGGAAGTGAAATGGGATCCATAATCTAACATCTTGAAACCAAGCTCTCTTACATACAAGTATTCAACATCCTTTCAACAACTAAGCAATATCATTAGAGACTCAAAGCCCTGTTAGAATCACTTTCAAAAGATAAATTACTATCACTCTAGCCAAATCACTTAAACATTCCATCACCAAGTTTTAGGTACATTTTGCTTCTTTTCATTAATTTCTAACCTCCCAACCCTATCCGACACATCAATATTTTATTTTCCACCCTCAACCTCATAACAGACCTCTATTTTCCCAAATACCTAATCTATATCTTTTGTTCTGATCATTTCTAGATGTACATAGGTAACCACTGATGGTCAATACAACCACTGATGGTTAGCACAATAATTGATGGTTGCCTCAACCATCTATGGTTACCCAATCATCAATGGTTGTCTTAAACTATCAATGGTTCACTTGCCTATTGATGGTCACTATGGAATAAAAACACAACAAGCTATTTATAGCCATGTAACCCCATCCTAACATAATTTTCTCTATTTCTACCAGATTATAGTACCTTTTCTAATTTTTTGGATCCCACCTTGACCATTTTAGTATAAATATTGACCTGCTTTGTTATTTTGGTTATTTTCCTTAATCAAAAACATTTATTTTCTTTTCCTTGAATGCATTTACTTTCATATTATTGAATGCAAGCATTTTCTTTTTATTTATATCAACTTAATTGTTATAAGAGTGGATTGATATCCTCCTAGCAAGCAATACACTTCTTGGATCTAGATCACACTAGACAATCCACTCAACCATCCATCTAACAACTACTATTTTTAGTGTCTTTCTTATCTACAATTTATTATTTCCCAATCAAAGAGGAGTTCCCATCATCATCTATATTCATGTGCACAATTTTTCTAGGTATTCTTCTACACACCCTATTACTATTTCATTACTTGCCTTAAAAATTAAGAAATGAGTGAAATTAATTGAAAAATTTGGCATGCCCAATGGGACCCTAGTTCCATTTTTCTTTATTTATTATTTCTCATGGAATAAAATATAAAAATTTCTTTTTGGGATTAAAATAATCCTTTTGCATACATTGACTGAATTCTTGTCTTAGTTCATCTAGTAATTTATAAGGCACAATAATTAATCATAACTTTCACACTTGTTATCACACACTAATCCAATCCACAATACAATTAACACATCAAAACATACATGAGAAGATCATTAACTAGGTTTTCATCACTTAGTATTAACCTTACCCCTTCTTGTCTACCATACTTATATTTCACCACCAAGGGGAAAAGCAACTCAACTCTCTGGTTGAGCATAAACTCTAAACTTGATATATTTTGGCTAAGCACCTGACACTCTTACCATTGTGGGACCATGAAGTGAGGGGTTAGGCCCAAATACCAAGCCACGCACCAAGGTTCAATATATATTTTTCTCTTGAGAACCTGAAACTAACCTTACATTACCTCTTTAGTACTTGATCTACGAGCCAAATTACCTCTTCACACTTTCTAAGGCATAAGCCAAAATAAATCTAAAAAAAATTCTAGGCTTTAATGCACTTTTAGTGCATGAATTGTTTTCCTTGTATTATTTTCTTTTGATTGCTCTTTATTTGAGGTATGAGTTTTATCATATTATTTCTCACATGGTCTTTACTAGATAGTATCTGAGAAACCAAACCAATCAACCACCACCTTCTTCTTCTTCCTCCATGGAACATAATTCTAATGATGAGGGTTTACCTCATTTTTCTCCCCCTCATACCAAAATCCTAGTTGTTTTTTAGGTTGATGTAGACTTCACTGCCTTCCTTGACAATAATATGGTGGACCTTAAACATTATCTTAACAACTTACCTCAATATAACTTTAATATTTTAATTCCTCTTATGGACCCTCCTTATGGTATGCCTCCCCATCTTATGGTGGGTACCACCTCAACCCAACCCTTGCTGACCCAAGGCTCTTCTTCCTCAAATATCCCATCTACTACCACTACCCAAACCCAATCCAACATTCCAACCTCCAACCAAACACCTAATACTACACCCCACACTTCACATATAGGTTCATTTTTAACTCTAGTTACCTATACTCCACCCAGCATCGGGTTATCTTCTATCCTTCCCATTTTCTCAACTAACCCACCAACTTCCACACCATTTTAAAACTTGGTTCTTTCTATAACTCAAACACTTACACCCATTATCACTAGAGTCACTACTCAACCTTAACCTACCTAGCCTCAAACCACTACCTCAACTATACCTTTAAGTCAACCCACATCTATCCCTCAACAAGTACCCATGACAACCTATCAATATGTCTCTAGCCCACTAGGGTACATAGCCCCTTCCACTCAACCATTTTTGCCAATCAACCCCTATGGGGTACCATCTCAACCTCTTATGACCACTTACCAATATGTGGCTTCTTCTTCACCTTCTATCACTTAAACAAACATAGCTACCACCCAATCTCAATAGAATGTACCCCTTAAGTATGCATCTTCCCAAACCCAACTAGATTTGATCAAGATCTTAATGGACAAAATGACCAACCTAGAGTCATCTATCTCTGGGTTTCATATCCTTTTATCCTATGATCAAATTTGTAATGAACCCATTAATCCATCTGTACCCATCCATTCCTATCCTCTTCGATGGGAATTACCCAAGTTTTCTAAATTTCAAGGAAAAGAAGATCCCCAAAAACATTTGAGATCATTTCATAGTTCTTGTTATTTAATCTCATATGATAATGGTCTCCTTTTTCAAACCTTCCCCATGTCCTTATCCAAACCCACCCTATATTGGTATAGTGCTCTTCCCATGTACTCCATCTTTTCTTTCTCCCAACTAGCCCAAATCTTTTTAGAGCATTTCTCAATAAATATATCTAAAAAGGTTTCATTACTGACCTCTATTCCATTAATCAATTTGATGATGAGTTAATTATTGATTTCATGGCTAGATGGATAGGTCTCATCAAACAACTTTCTTTCTCCTTACCCTAACCTGAATTGATTAAACTCTTCTCTTATGGTTTTTATAAGCATATTTACCCCACTCTTCAAGTTCAAAACTTCATAAATTTTGATGACGCATTCACCATGACACATAAACTAGAAAATTAGGCCATTTATGAATGGAAATTCAAATTATAGAACAAAAATTCTAGCTTTAAATCCAGTGACCCTTCCTACACCAAACCACTAACCAATCCAATACCAAAGCAAAAACATCTACAAACTTAGTTGTTCTAAAAACCACCCCACCTCTAACTATCAACCAACCACCTTCAACCAATCCTTCAAACCCTTCCTATTAACAAAACCAAAACCAAAATTGAGCTCCTCCAAAACAATATAATCCCATTGGAGAATATTACACATCAGTTCTGGATAAATTGCTCAAATCCAACCTCATCGAACTCCCACCAATTAAACCACCCTAATAATTTGATTCTTCTCAACCCATACTAGGGTGGTACAATGAGAATGACCATTGTGACTTTCACCAAGTTATTGGACATGACATTAATAAATGCAATAATTTTAAAAGTCTTGTCCAAAATTTAATTGATAGTGGAGAACTTGCATTTGATAATCCTAATGCACCTCCTAATCAATCCCTTTACATATTCCATAAGCCTTTTCCCAGTCACACTCCTTCCATCTAACACCATGATAACCAACCTAAATCATCTCACTCTCATGAGGCACATACAATCATTGTTATTAATAATGAGCCCATTATTGAAGAGACCATTACCTCAATCACCCAAATAAAAATAATGAAATCGCCTCCTATTTCTTCAGATACCTAAATAGAATAATTAACTACCCCTCTCTCTTCACTTGATGATACATTAGCTTTATCTAACACTCCTTTGATGGAAACACCAAACAAGAAAATTTCTACTATAACCATTCCTTCTTTTACTCCACCCATTCAAGTGGTAAAACTACCCTCCATTTATTTGGACACCCAAACAATGAAATCAACTCTATCCTTTCCCTCACTTGAGGAAACTATACTTACCTCTCCTATCATTAAACCATCTATTTCCTCTTTGAAAACCATCCCACAAGAGGACATTACCTCATCTACCCTGCCCCCAATTTTAGAACCAATGACCAAGGAGCTAAACCCATATACAAGCCCTTTTCTAGACTAGTCCAAAGTTTAGAGTTCACTTCTCAACCCAACTTTGATAGATCCACTTTTTGGCATCATCTCAAGATCCCTTACCAAAAAAAATATAAATCATCAACCTTCCTTAAATCCACCATTAAACTAGTTATTACTTCTTCACCAAATACCTCTTCCAAAACCATAAGTAAACCATCCCCACCACTTGAACCTAAAATTTCCAAATCACCTTATGCTTCTCTCACCAAACTAATCAAGAATCTGGGAATCCTTCCCACACCTAGCCACACTCACCCCTCTTTGAAGTTGGATTTAACACCATCTAGTCCACCAATGCAACCCCCAACCAAACCAATTAAGAAAGTAGAGTCACCCAAACCTCCACTTTGAACTAGACCCATACCACCTCCTTCCCACTTACCATCTATCTTAGGATCCCATCCTTCTAACATTCTAGTTACCTATTCTTCTTCTAAGAAACCATCCCCATTTTTCATACTCATACCCATCAAACCATTTAGTTCCCCATAATTTTTAACCAACCTATCTACCTCTACTTTCCCACTTATAACTAAAACTTTATCATCTAAGCCTTCTATATCCAAATCTTCAACCTCTAAAATAATCATAACCAAGCAAAACCAACCAAAAAACACCAATTAAAACCATTCCTCTAACCATAGTTACCATGTTAAAGCCTATGCCCAAGAAATCTCCCACCCTAAAACTATAAATTCATCACCTCTAATTCCTTTGAATGAATCTTACTAAACTATCTTATAGATGTTGTTACAAACTTCCTCTATTAGACTACCACCTATCAAACCATTCTACCCTTCCAATACCAAACCCTCTTGGTTCAATGATAACCTAATCTATGCATACCATAGGGTATTGGGACATGACATAGAGAATTGTAAAGATCCCCAAGCACTCATTCATAGCCTATATGATGAGGATGATCTATTATCAAATGAACCCTTCTTTCTCCCATTACTAATCTTACCATCGAACCAACCTACCCAACCTTTACCTACTCTCCCACTCTTACCTAAGGATGAGAGGGAGGAATTAGAGTAACCATCAAACCCAATAAACCCCCTTGTCCACACTATTCATGTGGTTACACAATCCCAATCCCAATAGAAAGGTAAGGGAAACTCTAAGGCATCCATTCCATGGACTTACCCTTCCATCCCTCAACCTTCCAATGAAAACCAAACACCTAGACCTTAACTTATGCCACCACCAAATCCCAAAGTATCCATTCTAGGACCCTCTACCTCCAACCTATTTGAATCAATCCAGCGTATCATGTTGAAACAACTTCACCAGACACTATTGAAATGAGCCTTTATGAACTAGTCAACACCTCACCCCACCATCATTAGGCACTAATCAATTCTATGTAATCTATAGAGGTTCAACTAGATGATCCTCAATCCATTGCATCCTTGGTTGGAGCCCTTGAGCTTTCTACCCTCTCCACCTTTTGGGATTCTAAAATACCTCTCATTCATCTTGAGGATTATGATCCTCTCCTCTTCATCAAATAATATATCAATCAAACATGTATCAAGAGGGTGATGATTAATGGAGGAGATAGCATCAACATTATCTACTCCCATGCATATCAATAACTTTACCTACCCAAAAACATCATTTCAAAAAGTACTGTTAAGGTGTGGAGCTAAAAGCTTCAACTGTTTGCAGACACAAGAAGAGGATGCTAAAGAACCAGAGCCACCGGCATCAGTAAGATGACTGACGCCAGTTAGATGCAGTGGAGAAGGAGACCGGTGATGGCAGGGAGTCGGCTGACGTCGGTAGCACCAGACTAGCAGGGACAGGCATCGGTCGCCTGTGTATTTCCAGAACTGTTGTTGATGAATAGTCAGTTAAGTGAAGTGAGTGTTTGCATGTCAAATGACTAATTATAGTCACGAGATGCATGTATAATTATTGTAACTAGAGTTCTATTTTTGTAAGCATGGGATCTTATTTATAGACCCATAAGGCATGTATTGTAATTATCTAAGAAGGCAAGTAATAGCATTGAAGCTAGCAAGGTCAAGGAGATCAGCTGAAGCATTCAAGGAGGGATAACAACTCAGGCTTTAGAGTTGTTTTGTTGAGCAAGAGAGAGAGGGAAGAAGGTCTTGAGGTGTGGCAAGCCTTTGAGGTGGAGGAAGAAGTGGCATCTTCCTTATTGTATTTTCTTCTAGTAGTATTCAATACAAGAGTGTGTATTGTCTCTCTAATTCTTTGTTGTCTCAAGTTTCTAGCTACTTTATCATTCTGGTATAATTTCATGTTTAATTGAATATAAGAAAGTAATCAATTGTGCTCTAATTGGTAGAGCTTCAGATCCCCTGACAAGTGGTATCAGAGCTACAGTTTGCAGGAAGCAAGGTATTGTTTTTTGATCATAGGTCATTCGCAGGGTTTTCTGATTGAGTGGGAGTTCAGTAATGGCAGAAGAAAGTAGACTACAAATGGATAAGTTTAATGGCAAGAATTATCAACATTGGAGGATGCAAATTGAGGACTATCTGTATCATAAGGATTTGTACTTACCGTTGGGTGGGGTTGCATGCAAGCCCACAGATATGAAGGATGAAGAATGGAATGTTCTTGATCAGAAGGCTCTCAGTTCCATAAGGTTGAGCCTTGCATCATCTATGATTTCCAACTTATCACAGTGCAAGACAATGGAAGAGTTGATAAAGTCCTTGGCAAATTTATATGAAAAGCCCTCGGCTTCTAATAAGGTATATCTTATGAAGAAGCTATTTACTTTGCAAATGTAGGAAGGTGGATCAGTACATACTCATCTCAGTGATTTCCATGGTTTGGTAAACCAATTGGCTTCAGTCAATATTGTTTTTGATGATGAGGTAAAGGCTCTCTTGATTTTATGTTCTTTGCCTGAAAGTTGGGACGGTTTGGTTATGGCAGTAAGTAATTCTGCATCTGCTTCTAAAATCTTAAAATTTGATGATGTTGTGAGTGTGATCTTGAATGAAGAAATATGCAGGAGAAGCACAAGTGAATCATCAGGGAATGCTCTAAGTGCATAAAGCAGGGGAAGGCAAAGGGAGAAGGTTGAGCAAGGGAAATCAAGGTCGGGAAGGAGATCCGAGTCCAAAGGTATTACCTGCTGGTTTTGTGGAAAGAAAGGACATACAAAGGAGTGTTGGTTGAGAGATAAAGAGAATCAACATGCAGGTATGGAAGAAGCAAAGGATGCAAATATTGTGATGCAGGATGCTCTCATACTTTCTTCAGATAGTTAGGTAGGATCATGGATTTTAGATTCTAGTTCATCTTTTCATGCATCCCCAAACAGAGATTTGTTCTATGAGTATGAACAGGGAGATTTTGGAGTGATCTATTTAGGGGATGGTACGCCTTGTCAGATAGTTGGCAAAGGGAAAGTGTAGATGAGATTGTAAATTGACAACACATGGGTGTTGAAAGAGGTCATGCATGTTCCAATTCTGAAGCAGAGTCTGATTTCTGTAGGAAGGTTAGGAGATGAGGGATGCACAATAACCCTCATAGCGGATTCTTGGAAGGTTACCAAGGGAGCACTTATTCTAGCAAGAGGTAAGAAAGTAGATACTCTTTATCTATCTACTTGTATTACTGATTCTACTTCTGGTGTAGATTCAAAGATGTGGCCTAATAGGCTTGGTCACATGAATAAGAAGGGAATGGAAGTTCTTGATTCAAAAGGTATGTGTTCAAATTTGGAAAGCATAGATACAGTTCATTACAAAAAGAGGAAATTTGATGCCTTTGATAGGAACAAAGAAGCCTTGGTGTTTACGAAGGAGATGAAGGACAGAGATCAATCACAGGGGCTAAATAAATCTATGCAAGGCAGCATGGACAGAGGTTTGATCCAAGAAGAGCTCGCAGATGAAAATTTCATCACTTACAGGAACACACAGACACCGATGTCAGTCTCTTAGCACCAACGTCAGTCATCCAGATACCGACATCAGTCATGTGCAGACTAGCAGGGTTGGTAGGTTGGGCAAGAGAAGTTTGATGTCGGTCATAAGGACCGACGTCGGTAGGAGGGACACCGGCATCAGCCAGGGAAATGACATCGGTCAGGAACACACTGGGAGATGGCTGATATCGGTCACTAGAACGGATGTTGGGAGAATCAATAAGTCTCAAACACCCATGTGGAGGTCAGCAAAGGTATGTGAACCTCATATTCGTTGTTCACCTTCTTTATATTGCTTGCTGATAGTCACGAACTAAGAAGATGGAAGAAGCAATGCAGGTAGAATCCAAAAATAGTGGGAGCTTGGCATGGATGAGGAGTGTGAGTCCTTGGAGAACCAAACAGGTATTTGTTGGTAGTGTTGTCAGCTGGAAGGAAGCACTGGATAGAGGGATGGATTCCCATTTTAGAGAAGAGAGTGGATGGACACATGAGATAGAAGGCTATGGTATATGGTCTTGATTATGCTGTAGAACAATGGAGGTTTGACCATTGTATTTTATCTTTACCAGGTTGGATAATATTAGCTACATTATCCTGTTACTGTATTGTGTTACTTGTTGCAGGGTTTCATATACAGGGAGTTTTCTGAGCTAAGGGTAAAGTTGGTTCAGAAGTATGTCATGGAGAATTTGGGAGCAGCAAAATTCTTGTGGCATAAGAGACAGGTATTACATCATAGTTTTGCGTGGTGGTTGGTCTTCAAGAGTGACATTGAAGAGGGATATAGAGCCTAAGGAACAAAATAGATGGTGTACAGGTATAGGTACAAGTTGCAGCTATTTATCTCCAAGTGGGAGATTGTTAAGGTGTGGAGCTAAAAGCTTCAACTATTTGCAGACACAAGAAGAGGATGTTGAAGAACCAGAGCCACTGGCATCAGCAGGATGACCGATGTCGGTTAGATGCAGTGGAGAAGGAGACCGGCGATGGTAGGGAGTCAGCTGACGTCGACAGCACCAGACTAGCAGGGACTGGCGTCAGTCGCCTATGTATTTCCAGAACTATTGTTGATGAATAATCAGTTAAGTGAAGCGAGTGTTTGTATGTCAAATGACTAATTATAGTCATGAGCTGTGTGTCTAATTATTGTAACTAGAGTTCTATTTTTGTAAGCATGGGATCTTATTTATAGACCCATAAGGCATGTATTGTAATTATCCAAGAAGGCAAGTAATAGCATTGAAGCTAGCAAGGTCAAGGAGATTAGCTGAAGCATTCAAGGAGGGATAACAACTCAGGCTTTAGAGTTGTTGTGTTGAGCAAGAGAGAGAGGGAAGAAGGTCTTGAGGTGTGGTAAGCCTTTGAGGTGGAGGAAGAAGTGGCATCTTCCTTATTGTATTTTTTTCTAGTAGTATTTAATACAAGAGTGTGTATTGTCTCTCTAATTCTTTATTGTCTCAAGTTTCTAGCTACTTTATCATTCTGGTATAATTCCATGTTTAATTGCATATAAGAATGTAATCAATTGTGCTCTAATTGGTAGAGCTTTAGATCCCCTGACAAGTACAATAGTCCTTCATTCTTTTAATGATACCATAGCCACTACCCTAGGGACTGATTTCCTTCATATCTACTTGGGGCCTCACACCATTCCTAAACTATTTTATTTTATAGAGGGAGAGTTACAATACAATCTATTACTTGAATGCCCTTAGATCCATGTTATAAGTTGCATCCCTTCCACCTTACATCGATATGTCAAATTTGAGTACGAGGGACAAGTTATTACCATCAAAGCAAACCTCAGCTCCTTTCCCTCCTACAATATGACATTCTGGCCTAATGACATTCTTATTCCTCCTTCATCTACCTTGCAACCAAATTATAACAAAAACACCACACCAACCAAAATTTTCAACACTTATGCCCACAAAAATGATGAAACATCAACTAGCTCAACCATCCCTTCATCTCAAATTTTGATTGAGGACTTCTTACAATCCACATTTCAATGACTCTCTCTTGGGTAATATTTATTTTTAGCCATAGATGTTTTCCCTACTCTATAAGAATTTGAAAACCTCAAATATGATGCTTATTATGATCCCAACATTAGAACCATCATCCTTTTTGGGCTCCCCAAAAATCAAACAAATTTTGTCTATGGGGGACTAGATTAATCACTTCTCACTCCCACCACTACCCCATTCATTCAACCATTTACCACTAATTTTTCATACCTAGACAAACCAAACTTTGCCAAATATTACCTTTATAGGTGTGCTTGAAAGGTATTTGTTCTTGGAATCTATGAATAGGGACCTCATGATTTACTTGCCATAAAAACTCAGAAATCACATGAGTTCTTTGGCCTTGGGTTTGTACCACTAGAAGAACTTGCATCTCTAAAACCCATTGCCACCATCGATGAAGAACCTCCATCCTCACCAACCCCATCTCCCTCTAAATATGAGGACTCCAACATCATCCCATTTAAATTTTTTTGATCAATACCGTTAAGTTAGGCCCTCTAACCTATCAAAAGGATGACCAAACTAAAACCCTTCTTCTCATCCATCCTAAAATGATTGAATGTGATTCTCCTACCATTAAAACCATCTAATGTTATGATGATTATTACATTCTCACCTAACTCAGTGTAAGGGATTCTTCATTCATAAATCCCTTCCTCCTGAGAACCAAACCATGCTAAATTAATCAACCATTTATGTCAACTTGCGAACTTAGGATGACCCCCATATCATCAAAATCAACCAATATTTAAATTCCACTAAGCAACAAGATTACCCTCCTTCACTTTGTGACCATAGCATATCATTTGCTTGGTCTTATTAGGATATGCCCAGAATTGACCCTTTTATTGACCTCCACAACATTATTACTCATCCTAAGGCTAAGCCAATTTGGTAAAAGCTTTACAGAATGCATCCTTACATATCCCTCCTTGTCAAAGAAGAGATTCAACATCTCTTATCCATAAAATTCATTCAGATCATTGATTATCCATAATGGGTTTCTAACACTTTTCCCATGACCAAGCCCATAGGGCTCCTTCACCTCTACATCAACTTTCATGACCTCAATCTTGCTTACCCAAAGGATGACTTTCCTTTACCAAACATTTATTAAATTATTGATCTTAGATCTAGTCATAAAATGTTATCTCTCATAGATGGTTTCTCAGGATATAATAAGATCTTGATTTCCCTAAAAAATAAGCATAAAATTTCCTTTATTACCCCATGTGGAACCTTCTACTATAGGCTCATGTCTTTTGGACTAAAGAATGTTAGAGCAACCTATCAGTGGGCCATGACCTATATCTTTCATGATATCATACATATAATTATAGAGGACTATGTGGATGATCTTCATAGAAAATACAAACATTATAAGAATCACTTAGATGTCTTTACCGTCATATTTGATTGACTAATCCATTAGCACATCAGGCTCAATCCCAAAAAATGTATTTTTAGAGTCTTATCGGGAAAGCTTCTTGGTTTTATCATATCTTTACATGGAATTGAAATAGACCCTACCAAATTTAGAGTAATCCTAGAGATGCCTTCTCTTACAAACCTTATGTAACTCCACAGCCTGTAAGGTAAACTTTAATCGATTCATCACTTCATCTCCCAATTATCAATTAAATGTCAACCCTTCCACCACCTCTTAAAGAAAGATACTTCTTTTAAGTAGACCAAGAAATGTTAGTAAGCCTTTGATGCAATCAAGGAATATCTTCTTCCTCCACATATCCTCATCCCTCTTAGGGAAGACTAACCCTTTGACCTATATATATCCACCATAGCCCATTCCCTAGCGTCAATGCTAGCTCATCATGATAAATAGAATAAAGAGAAAGCCATTTATTACATTAGTTTCACCCTTATCAAATATGAGACCTGATATACCCATCCCAAAAAACTCTACTTCACCTTAGTTTTTGTGGCCTCCAAACTCTATCACTATATTCTTAATCACAAAACATATGTCATCACCAACACTGACCCCCTCAAGTATATGCACTCCAAGCCATACCAAAACTAGTGTATGGCTAAGTGGCTTATGCTCCTATCTACATTTGATCTTGAGTTATTTACACAAAATTCCATTAAAGCACAAGTCATTTTTGACCAATTGGATAAAGCTCCTCTATTAGACCATCAACCACTTCCTCTTGCCTTTCCAGATGAGTCTATCGTAACTCTCTCTTAAGAGGAAGAACTTGCATAACAAATGACCATGTTTTTCAATGGTTCTAAATGTCAAAATGGTGGAGCTAATAGATTTATTATCATTACCCTTAATGGTGAACCTCTTCCCATTTATTTTAAACTTTACTTTATTTAATGTTTATAACTCTATTTGTATGGTATGGTATTTGTTTTACATTTAGGTTTTTTAATAATCATAGTTTTTTTTAAATTTAGAGTTATGTGCTTATTGGTTTATAATATCCTTTTGAGTCATCATTTCTATTATCAAGCTGTATAATTGTTATGAGTCTTAAGTTAAAGGTATGTCTCACCATTTAGGTGAATTAGGTTAATTGAGTTGTATTTTTGTAAAGTTTTTTATAATATTTTAAAATTTTCAAAAATGAGTCATCGTCAAAATATTGTAAAAAAAAAAACAAAACAAGCTAATAACTTAAATCTTCCATCTTTTTCAATAGACTGCTCTCATCAATGGGGAAAACAAAAATTGTAAATACCCCTCACACTGCTCAAAATCTCACCATGCTCTGATACCACTAATATAATATGGAGGAGCCAAACACAAATACAATTAGTACACAGATTTAATTTCACACAATAATAATATATTTCATTCTATTAATTTTCATTATAGATACATAAAAATATATAGGAAAAGATTTCCTATATTTGGGGATTCTGAAATCCCTACTAAATCTCTCAATCCTCCTAAATATTCTAAGTATGATATATTGTTATAACATATAATAATATATCTTACAATAATAATCTATGTTACCGTATTGACCATACGGTTATAACAACCTACTATTTACTTTTTAACACTAACTATTTACCTCTTGGTAAATATTACTTACACAATATTAATAATGTGAAAAATATTCTAATAGTATTGATGCATCTACTTCTTCAAATAGGACTGGGTATAATATTGTGGAGGACATGAATAAAATTAAGGCTAACATTACATTACATGAATTGATGCAAATCACTGAGTAAAGGGATATATTATTGAAGTCTTTATCCAAGAAGCTTGACAAGCCACCCAAAACTGATAATGCCAATGTTTTTATATATAAAGCTAAGACAGAGTCTCTACCTTTTCTAATTATTGTCTAAATGTTTGGTAAGAATTTACATAACTATTTATTATATTTTGGGGCATCCACAAACATCATGCCAGTGGGTATTTGTAAACATCTTGGCTTGACTCCTATTAAATCCAATAGAGTTGTTACTCAATTAAATAAGTCTAGAGTCAAATTAATTAGGGAATTATTAAATATTCATGTGCAAATTAGCTCTGAGCCTAGATTCTAATAATTTATTTGCATCTCAAGGACCTCTATTTTGGTCATTTAGGGACTGTGAGCCCAATATGGTTTGATCATCCTTTGAAGGGAGAACTTTAACTTGCATAAAATTCTAACCTTCATAACATGAACACTATGATATTTTGGGTATGATAGAGTCTAAAACTGAAATACATCATATATTTCACCATTTCATACCTTTGTATAACCTCTTGAAGCTCAAGTATAAGACAACTGTGAGTATACTCTAATAACAAGGTAGTGAACAAGGAAAATTGAACAATTTACCTTAAAAAAGTGATAATTTGATATCTCATAATGGAATCCAATGAAGTCACATTTATATCATGAATCCAAGAGCATTAACATGACCATGGATCTCCTTCCATGTTGAAAAAACATAGGTGATGCACCTATGACTATAAACTTGAGAAACAAGTGTAATTTAGAATTTTCCCTGAGAGAGAGAGAGAGAGAGAGAGAGAGAGAGAGAGAGAGAGAGAGAGAGAGAGAGAGAGAGAGAGAGAGAGAGAGGGCCTATTACAAACTAAAAACACTCCATCAAAATCACACTTAGCTCCATATATTCCTAAAAACAAGAAACATATGCACAATCATACCCATCTTGAATGCAAATCCATAAAAATCTGTCTGAGGTGTAAGTGATTGTTTATGAAGGAGGAGCCACCAATATAAGAGTTATTGTTGTGGATGTGAATGTAAATCAGATTACTATCCACCTGTAGAAGAATTCTTTCTAACTCGACATGTACGGCCCATAGAAAGTTCTTGAATTTGCTCTTTTTTAGTTTGCCAAGGAAAAAATGAAGGAAAATAAGTTGAAGATGGAAATTTAATGAAATATCTACAAAATAAACATGTAAATGGCCTTTGGGGAGGTAAATATTCACAACACCCTCATTTTTAGTTGCAAGTGAACTCAATGAGTCTATACAAGTGCCTAAAAGGACCTATTTTTAAGGAAAAGCTATCATTTCCTACATATAGCTAGCTTGTAACTACCAATTGACTGATCCTAACATGATTTTACCTTCTCCACGTTTATATTCTCCTTAGTGATAAATATTTTAACTTGAAATTCATTATAGGTCATTAATTGAGCTAGAGAAGTGGCCAAATGACCTTTTTTACACATAAAACCTAGCAAGTAGACAAATTATGACTTGAAGACACATTGAAACCTATCAAAGACAATTTTATGAAAATTTCAAAATAAATTGAGCCTTTGAATAAGTTTTACCATAGTTGACCAATGTTGACTTTAGTTGATTGGCCTAGTACAAGGGAAGTGAGCTTCAACAAAGACTAGGTGAAGGATAAATGAGACATATAAGATAATAGGGGACCCCATAAGACATATGAAACATTCTTAAAAAGTTAAAAATATTATGGGTTGACCCAAATTTGGCTTGGTGTCAAATTTGGTAAATATTCTTGGGTGATTCCTAGGGGTGGCATGCCATCTATGCCTAAGACCAGTTGCTTAATCCTTCCATTGGGCATGGAGTCACACATATGGGCACTAGAATTAAATTAAATATACCTTTAAATAAATTAAAAAAATATATTTGACCCACACACATATAATTAAAGACACACACCAAACAAAAGGAAGGAAAATACTTGTGTTATGAAGCACTTAGGAAACACAAGACAAATTGAAACAAACACACTCTAATGTGTATAAACTAAGTAGAAGAAATTGATCCTCCTAGATCAAAAGGAAATTTTTTCATACCATCTTCTTGAATTGAACTAAAATAATATGTAATATTCCACTTAAGACTTTTTCTTTTTTGTCGAAGGCCTTGTTCATCTCCCATGGTGCTTGTATTGGTTTCACCTGGTTCTACAGTCAAGAACATGTGTTCAATAGAGACATACTCCTCTTGATTGGTTTTAATGGAAACCATATCCCTTAGTTCAAGTTATCTCTCATTTATTTTTGACTCATTTTAATCCTCACATTCAACCTCAACTTCTTCTGCAAGTGATTTTCCATCATCAAGATTATACTCACCTTGGAAAGTAAGTTCTCCATCAAACTTTGGTGTTTCTAGCATTTGAGTGCATGGGAAAGGTTCTTCAAAACTTACTACCTCTCTTTTTACCTTGTATTATTCATAAATATTATGCCTTTTATATTCTTTAGATGTATCATGCTTACCTTTCTCTTCTTGTTGAGGTGCTTCATGATTTTCAATAGGTTCAGTTGCAACATCTCCTACAAAACTTTTCTCAAGCTCTTTATGAACTGGAGATGCTTCATCCAAGCTCAATAAAAATTTCTCGAGGTCATCCAAAAATTCCAACTCTTCATGTTCAATATAAAGGTCTTGAAGTTCATTAATATTCTTACCAATTTCTTGGGGAACATCATGTTGGCTAGTGGGTACCTCTTCTTCACCTTGTGTTGTAGCTTGATCATCATCATCTTCCATGAAGCATGGTAATTCATCAATACACTCAAGGTCTACTTATTATTGTCTTACCATTGAAGTGTCTTCTTCTCCAAAAACCTTTGTTTGCTACTCCATATCATTATCTCCTTATATAATATGTTCAAAGAACACATCTATGATAGCATCATCCTCCAACTCTTGCGGAGTCTTAGGAACAACCAGTTTATGTGAAGGAAATAGAGAAGTAATGAATGTAAATCCTTTAGGTTATCTATCAACCTTGTTCACATAATTATCTTCTTCTTGAAAGTTCATAAAACTATTACTTTGGTTGCTACCTTTTCCAAAGGTATCCCTTTGCATGAGATTTTGTTCTTCTGATGTGAGGCAAGGGGCAGCTCTTTCTTATGTCACTAAGGCTTGAAAACCTCCTCCATCATCATACACAAACTAACCTTGAGATTTTCCCCAATGATCTACATGTTCCTCTCCTTGAACCAGGTTAGTATGGAATAGAACAACAACCCTTGTGGATGGAATGGAGTTAGGATTGTAGGTATTGGGCTGCCTATTAAAACCTTGTTGACCTTGGTAATTGTATTAGGGTGGAGGTATATAATTTTGTGAAGGATAATATTAGGGATTGGGTGGAGTAATTTCATGTAATTGAACTTATTTGAGATGAGCTCATAATGATTGAATCATTTTATCTTTATCTATAGCATTATCCACCTTCTTGGGAGTGGTTCTAGGCTTGGCATTGACATTGGGAACTTGTGTTACACTTGGAGTTTCAATTGAAATATGAGATAACAAAGGCATAGAGACTCTTGAGGATAATTTCCTAGCTTGTATAAAACTATTCTTAGCTTTAATAGTTATCCTATATGCATCTAGTAGAGTAAATCATCCCATTGATTGCAACATTACTACCACATCAGTGCCAATGGACTTGAGATAAGTGAGGAATACAAAGCTTGGAAGAGGCCTCATGATAGGTGGAAATATATACCATGTCCTTTTAAATCTTTAATTGAAATATCCCATAGATACATTAAGACCACTCCTTATCACATTCAGCTGATGGATTAGTGAAATGTGATCATTCTTATTCTCAAATATATTCACCAACAACTCTCCAAATCCATCTTAATTAGTGATGCAACCACCTCCTAATTTCCCATACCAATCAAGTGTTTTACCCTTTAGAGATATGGTAAGTAGACAAATAGTTATGTTAACTTGAGTGATATTGTGGAAGTTGTAAAAATTTGAAATGTCCTTAATGTGCTCAAATGGGGTAATAGGGCCTTCTCCATTAAATCTAGGGAAACGTTTGGTAGCATTAGGAGGAATAGGATCATATGTAAGAAGATTAACTAGATTTTGAGTGTTGAAGGCCCAAAAAGAATATTTCTTAGCCATCTCTTTTTCCTCCTCTTGATCTCTTATCTACTCAACTTCTTCTTCTTCTTCAAAACATTCTTGTTTAGGATCTTGTTCCTCAAGAGGAGCTTCAGATAGAGGGACTTGATTGAATTTTCTATTAGAAGATGATCCAATGAAGACCATGAAATATAATGTGAAGAACTTGATTTACAACCATAAATTTAGACCTTTTGGAGTCACCAAATTCTAGATTAGAAACACTTTTGCAACCTTGGGCTTATCAAGACCATCATTCACCTTGACGTGGAAGAAATTAGGACCAGCTATCCCACTAGGCATGCTACAACTGTTGGCATCAAATTATGTACCCTAAGATACTCTATCAAGATCCTACAATTTTATGCAACATTAAATCATCTCTTAAGTTGTGGGTGAACTTGTAGGAGAGATGAATCTCTAGATTATGAGGGCTAGATCCCTAGATTCTTCTTGAAGTGCATATCAGCTAATTTAAAGTGTATTTAGGGGAAAGAGTTAGAATTTTTCATGAAATGTAAACTACACTAACAATTTTATACACCAAAACATATCCCATAGACTATCACACTTCTACTATGAAACAAATTTTTCCAAAACCAATTATAGGCATTGAATGACTCTAACATAAATGATTCAATATGAAGGTAGCATACATAGGACAATCAACAAGATAACTGATATAGTGGTAGATTGCACACCATAAACAAATTATTTCCTTAAAAAAGAGTCTAGTATAATCAACACACTTTAAATGACCTGTTCAAATCAGAACTCTTACTTAAACATGAAGGATAAAGGGAGTAAGGATGATATTATCACTTAGCTCCACTATTAATCACTCACACACTTATACAAAATGTTCATAACTTATAATTCAACATGTATTAAATGTTTAAAGACAAAATTCAATGTCATACCAATAGGGCTTCACCATACTAGCTATGGTCTCCCCTTTAATAGCCAAAATGGCTTACATTTATAGAAATTGGAAGTAGAGAAGTTGAAGAGGCACAAGGACAAGTGTCTAAAGGTGAAAATTAGTTATAATGCATGGAAATGAGGTGAAAAAGGAGTCATGAAACTGATTTACACATCTTTCCTTCCCAAATTAAACTCTTCTCCAAATGTGGTGTAAAAAATCTTCTCAATCATTCTCTCTTATGAAACTGCCATCTTCATGTGCTTTTTTTGAGCATTCTAAAGCAGATTATGGAAAGTACCTTATGTATTTTGAGGAGAGTGAGTGACAAAGAGGTCTCCACTTATATTAATAATTTTCTTAATCATGTATATTCTCTTACATAAGTCCAATCATCACTTACAACAATGAGCACTCTCCAATAGTCTTGTCTTGACACTTGGTACTAGAATCTTTCAATTCTTCCTAACTGATCTATACCGAGGGTCTCATGACAAATGGTAGGAGACTTCATACACTTGGCACCATTAATCATACCTTAAAAGGCCTTCAAACTTAAGTTTCTATGCTCTTCACTATGTCACTTGAGATGTCACTTTAGACTACTTGAAGTGAGAGACCTAGTAGGGACACTTATGAGTATTTATAATCTCTAAAGATGGTATAGGGGGTTGGTTCAAGTCTTAATATACCCTCCCAAGGGGTTGACATCCTTTGATCATCTTTGAGACCTATCAAACATAAATGTTGAATAAATATGTTTCCTTCTCCACTTGTATGGATTTTGTACAATCTAATTCCATGGATCTAATCCTCATGCAGTTGGAAATAACTTCTCTTCAGCACTCATGGTCAAATTCATCCATTTGGATTCACTTTTAGCCTCATTTCCTCCATCAAGTACTAAAAAAGGGTTTGTAAGGGTTTTGAAGTGACTAGACCTCTTAACAATTATTCATGAAGGATACACATTATAAATATTTTCAAATGCCATTGAGGGATCCTCAAAGACCCTTTCAAACTTCTCAAAATGCCTCAAGGTTCCATGAAAATGGTCATGAAAGTTTTGAGCTTTTCAACTTGGCATTCAAGTCTTTCTTGTGCATTTTGTGAGGGTTTGGGAGCTTTCAAGCCAAGAATTAATTTTTTGATGATTCTCTTGTCCACTGAAGGTTCAAATACTTGTATAAACATTCCATAAACATGACTCAATCATTATAATATCTCATCAAGAGATGAAGATGAAACATGACCCCTACTTAGCATTAGGCGTAGACCTTGCCAATAGGACTGCTTGCCACTTGAGATTCCTCCAGACCCTCCAATAGTTTTATTTACCTCTTGATTTATTCAGCATCTCTAATATGCCCTTGATTTAACTATAATATTCTTTTTTTACCCCTATAGGTGCATTTTTGGCAAGGGTTAGGCCTGGTGGATGTTACATAGGGGTTACTCCTACTATCCAAGATCATGAGTTTGTATTTGAGATCCATTTGTTTACCGTGGAATGCCTTAAACCTCCACCTAAGCCTATTTTTCATCTCACTATTTGTCCTAGTTGTAGGTGGCAATTCACATACTTATAGTTGTTTAAATGCCATTTTGAACTTGTTCAAGGTGTGGTAGGGTCCCTTAAGATTGCCTTTAGACTCACATTACCTTGTTTGAATCATCATTCTTACCTTGGAACCTTAAAAACATCATGTAGAAGTCAAATTAGTTCCCTGTCTAACATTTTGGTTATAGGTGTTTGTTTTAGGCCTATTATATAGATAAGGGGGTTGCTTAGGAGGTCTCAAAACATTAAATTCTACCTTGCCTTTTTCATCTTGGCTCAGGATTGCCTTTTGGATCATTTGAGATGGTTCCCCCTTGATGTCATAGTCTAAGATTCTTAAGGTGAAGTTTAAAGTCACATTTTATCAACATCCTATATGTAATCACTATCACAATTCAGTGATTTTTGGACATCTTTGGACTTCAATTACTCACCTTTTATCCCTCAAAATTGTCATGAGCATTGTATGAGGATAGGACTATTAGATCAAACAACAAAGAGCATTGGAAGATCTTTTTATCATGGTGTATGTTATCCCAAAAAATCTCAAGGACCTCCATTTTGGTCATTTAGGGACTGCGAGCCCAATATGGTCTGATCATCCTTTGAAGGGAGAACTTTAACTTACATAGCATTCTAACCTTCATAACATGAACACTATGATATTTTGGGTTTGCTAGAGTCTCAAACTGAAATCCATCATATATTTCACCATTCATACCTCTGTATAACCTCTTGAAGATAAAGTATAAGATAACTATGAGTATATTTTGATAACAAGGTAGTGAACAAGGAAAATTGAACAATTTGCCTTAAAAGGGTGCTAATTTGATATCTCACAATGGAATCCATTAAAGGCACTTTTCTAACATGAATCCAAGAGCATTAAAATCACCATGGAGCTCTTTCCATGTTGATAAAACACAAGTTATGCACCTATGAATGTAAACTTGAGAATCAAGTGTAATTTGGAATTCTCCCTTAAAGACATCAATAGAGAGAGTTTTGGGTGATGAGGACACCATGAATAGGGCCTATTTCAATGTAAAAACACTCCATCAAAATCACACAAAAATCCAAATATTCCTAAAAATAAGAAATAGATGCATAATCATACCCCTCTTGAATGCAAATTCATAAAAAGCTATATGAGGTATAAGTGATTATTCATGGATGATCCACCAATCTGAGAGTTATTATTATGGATTTGAAGTTCACTCAAATTAATATCCACCTATAAAATTATTCTTTTTGACTCCACTTATATGGCCCATAGCAAGTGCTTAAATTTTCTCCTTTTTAGTTTGATAAGGAAAAAATGAAGGAAAATAAGTTGAAAATGGAATTGTTAATGCAATATCTACAAAAAAAAATGTAAATGGATTGAGGGATGTGAAGAGTCACAAAACCCTTTTTTTAAGCTATAAGTAAACTCAAAGAGTCTGTACAAGTGCCCAAAGGGACCTATTTTTAAGGAAAGCTATCATTTCCTACATATAAATGACTTGTAACTACCACTTGACTGATCCTAACATGATTTAAACTTCTCCACATTGATATCCTCCTTGGTGACAAATATTTTAACTTGGAAGTCCTTAGAAGTCATTAATTGAGCTAGAGAAGTGGCCAAATGACCTTTTTTTACACATAAAACCTAGAAAGTGGCTAATTTATGACTTTAAGACACCTTGAAACCTATAAAAGACCATTTTATGACATTTTAAAATAAATTGAGCCTTTGACTATGTTTTACCATAGTTGACCAATGTTGACTTTGGTCGACTGGCCTAGTACAAGGGAAGTGAGATTTAACAAGGACTAGGGGAAGGATAAGTGTGACATATAAGATAATAGGGGACCCCATAGGACATATGAAACATTCTTAAAAAGTTCAAAATAGTAGGGGTTGACCCAAAGTTGGCTTGGGGTTAAATTTGGTCAATAAGAATACTATTTGACTGAGGTAAAATGACTATTTAGAAGGTTTTGGATGGCTAAAAATGAGAAAAAAGGTATCTCTAAGGGTTGTAAGAGCATACAAAAAGGACCTATGGATGAGGTTTTGCAAGCCACACTTAAACTACCAATTTGAACATTTTATATGACTACAACTTCCTTTACTATTTAAGAGTATTGAATTTAGACATTGCAGTCATGATCTAATCTATGGGTGGGACAACCCTAATAAGAGCTTACAAAATATCTATAAGGCTAGAAAAATATTTGATACAAGTATGAAATCTTATGCCAAGACCTTTAATTCCACTTTTCCCTAACCTTCAACCAACCCCACTTGCCATTGCTCCATTACCCACTCCAAACAACCAAGCCCAATCTACTGATGGCCAAGAGGATAAGTTTGTAAGGATTGAAATATTCTTGAAGACTCAAAACAACAAGCTAGTGGCCCTTGAGAGACAAAAATAGACTTCATATAATCCATACCATGGCCCCTTCCAAATCCAATATCATAATCAACCCTATAATAGACCCCCTTATCCATAAAATGAACTAGCTCAAGGCTAAATTATTCAAGGGAAATCTCATAATAAATAAAAACCCACAACTACCAATAGCTCAAGATCCTTGGTCCCCACACAAAAAAAATTTGCACAAGAAGTTCAATGATATTCATTAAGATAGTCCAATGAGATGATAATGGCCACTACTAAAGACATGTATCAAGACCCTGGTTGGCAACATGTTCCTTCATTCCAAGGTCATGATATGATGCCTCTTCAATCACAAGCCCCCAAAATGAGTCAAGATAACATGCCTATCATGTCATTATCAGAAGCTCAAAGCCAACAACAAGGGAGCATGGGTAAAGCACTAGTTGATACCACATGAATTCATTTTCAAGAAGTGGAATTTTTGTTTGAGCATGTAGCAGTGAATATGGGACAAACTTCACAAAAAAAAATGAACCAATTATAGATCAAAAAAGGGATAAAAAGAGGATGTTGGAGGATAACTTGGGGCAATTTAAGATTTCTTCATCATCTCCATAGACTAGTCAGAAACCTACTTCTTCATATTTAGCTCCTAAAGCTCTTGCAAATCAACAAGTGCTCCAACCTTATGGACAACATCAAAAGTCCCCCTTTGTTCCTCATGTTACTCAAATGCCAAGTGATGCTCCTACTTCCAAGGTACAGTCCAAAGGTACTAATCTTCCCTTTAATATTGTGTATCTTTTGAACAAGGCTATTGTAATTATGTCCATGTATGATTCTTTGTCTATCCTAGGGTAAAAGGAGATTATTCAGTAAGAGCTCTCTAAACTTTATCATGTGGAAAAGATAGATGATAAAGTGAACACTATTTTCATCAATAATATTCAGCCTAACCAATCCCCTAGCCAAGTTCCCAATTAAATTCCAAGAAAAAGTCAATTTCAAAATGTCATTCATCCTTCTAAGGTTTTCAACCCCTGCCCCCCATTTTATCTATCAATCATCATAGGGGACTATTTAGTACATAATTACATGATAGATTTAGATGCTCCAACCTCAGTGATGTCTAAAGCCATAATAGATAAGCTCAAACTTAAATATGTACTTAATGAAAAAGGTGGTATCTAGTTAGATGGTTCCCCCAATAAGACAATAGGCATCTTGAAGGATCTCCAAATCACATTAGTAACCTATCCAAATTGTGTCATTAATCAAGATGTAATGGTGGTAAACCTACCTCCATATATTCCCCTATGCTTGTCTAGGGATTTTACTCTAAATATTGGAGGATATTTTTCATATTATTGGTCGTACATGGTTTTTAAAACTAGATATAGAACCAAAGTTACTATAAGATATGATCCTATCTCTAGGTTCAATCTAGAACCCTATATGCCTAATCTTGTAAATACCAACTAAAACATATTGGAAGAGGTTGAAGATATTAATGAACAAGAACCCCATGATCATCTTGAAGGCATCTTATATATGTACTTAGATGAATGGGTAGATGATACTCATGATTTTGATCCATATAACAATATTAAAGAGGTAGGCTTAGGAGTGTACTAGATGCATGAGGAAGATGTTGCTATACCTTACTTAACTAACTCTACTTAAGAAGAGGATGGTATATGGAATTTTCACTTTGATGTCTCAAGGTAAAAGAATGTAAATTCAGTGGGAGAAATGATGATATCACTCTCAATTCAGAATTACCAATCTGATACAAGACTCTAATTTAGTTTCACCTCAAATACAACTAAATATGAAGCTCTTTTGCATGGTTTACAAGAAGCAAGAAAGAGAGGTGTCAAGCTCCTCCAAGGGTGACAATGTGATTGTAGTGAAATAAGTGAGAGGCTTAAGTTCAGAAAAGAATCAAAAATTTAAAGCCTATAATCACCAATTATGGGACATCATAGAGGATTTGTTGAAATTTAATATCTAGTCCATACCAATAGAAGTAAACTAGCATGCAGATAGGCTTGCATCCATTGGTGCCCAATATGAGATAATAGAAGGAGTCAAAGGAAACCAAATAAAGGATAAGATCAAGGTTATATTTATACCATATGTACCTAAAAATGAGGTGAGTTGGTAAGTCTTTGATAATGATGATCAAATCATATGTTTTCTAATGCAAGAGATAGAATTCTACCATAAGAATCAATACAAGTTCCAAAATCAATATGATGATTAGATAATAAAACCAAGGTCTAATTATCTTACCAAAGGGCTTGTAACATTATAAATCATCTTAAATGAAGATGAACAAGAAGGAAAAGTGAAAACATACATCCTAACTAAGGAAGAATACTATAAAAAGATATAGATATTTAAGGACAAATTACTAAATCTAGGAAAGGTCAATACATCAAAGTAAAGAGCTACATTTGTTGCTTTGTGCCAAGAATTTTATGATATATTTGATTAGAGGTACAACAAATTGAAAGGCTTTAACCCTAATCTTGTACAACACACTATTGAATTACAAATCAATTCCATGCCAGTTAGGTAGAAACAAAGGCCTATCAAGCCAAGAGTGGAGGACCTCATGAGAAGATAACTCTATAAATTGATTGAATCAAAGATAATATTTCCAATTAATAATTCCTCATGGGTGGAAAACCTTGTGACAGTGAGGAAAAATAATGGAGAGATATGTTTATGTGTTGACTTCAGGGATCTCAATAAGGTGTCCTTAAAGGACCATTATCCACTACCCTCCATGGATCAAATTATCCAAAAGTTGGAAGGTTCTCAAAGGTTTTAATTTCTTTATGGATATTATATCTATAATTAGATCATGGTAAAGGAAAAATATAGGCATAAGACTTCCTTCACTACAAAATTGGGTACCTATGCACATGTTAAAATGCCCTTTGGATTCTCCAATGTTGGAGCCACCTTCCAAAGAGCAATGGATGTTGCTTTTCATGGTTTTCTTGAATGATATGGCTTTAGTTTATCTTGATGGTATAATGGTTTTTTAAAAGAATCCTAATGATCATCTAAAACACTTGAGATATATTTTTGATATATGTACACAATTTGGAGTTTCTTTGAATCTAAAGAAATGCATTTTTCAATACATGAAGGAATATTTCTTGGGCATGTGATGTCCAAAGCTGGTCTTTCCATTGATCTAAAGATAATAGAGGAAACCCTTGATATAACATTTCCCAAACATAAGAAAGGATTTTAAATCTTCTTGGTCAAGATCAACTTCATCAAGAGGTTCATTCTAGGATTTATAGAGATGGTCAAGCCTCTCACTCATATGTTGAGAAAAAGAAAAGAGTTAACATGTACAAGAGAAGGCAAGATAAGATTTGAGGCCATAAAAGAGACCATATATCATGCCCCCACATTTCTAAATATATATTTAAATAAGGAATTATATTTGTATACCTTCTCTACATTATATTCAATTTCAACTTTGCTTATGCAATAGAATGATGAAGGTCTAGAGTAACCTATTACTTTTTTTAGTCAATATTTGGAAGGTTATGAATAAAGATATAGATTTTTTAAAAAACACGTACTTCATTTTTTAATAAGTTTTATTAAACTCTAACATCTTATTTCAAACAATAAGATTATACTAATGGTAGATCACCAAGTGTGAAGGATTTTATCCTCAACAAAGACTTAAATTAAAAGAGAGTTGGATGGGTCACCAAGTGTATCGAGTATGACATTGAAGTCAAGTGAGGGATAAAAAAAATAAAACTACTCTAGTGGAGGTCATACACTAGATATGTTGATGACATCCAACCATATGTATCTCACATGTGAAATCAAAGGACAACTAAAACATACACTCTCCAATCAATGTCTTCTCACATCAATGTTACATTGTGGGGTTATAGATGAATGAAAAAAAATTAAGAGGACTAGAAAAGAGGCCTATTAGTGAATTAATGAAAAGAATAAATAACTTAAACCTTGACTTCTCCTGAAACACATCACATGCCCTACAAGAAGAAGATGCAAATAGGTGAAGAAAATGAGCAACATGCTAAGGAATCCTTAGTCCTCACTTATGCAAGATCACTCATTCAAGTAAACACACTAATTAAAATCATGGAAGAGGTAAAAATTATTAATTTTATTGATAAAAATTTGTACAATTTATCAAGGCTTTTCCATACTCAGGTGGAGCATAGAATATAATGCCAAAATTGCCAACTCTTACAGAGTTTCAGAGAGAGAGAGAGAGAGAGAGAAGTCCAAGGGTCATAAGGACAATTTTAAAGCTGATAAAAGGAGTTAATTGTAAATTTTAGAAGTAAATGAGATTAAAAATTAAAGGTCTCTAAGTCCAAGTGCCCATACAAGTGATCAATGTTATGAAAAGTGGCAAAAAACTCCTTGTGCACAGAAAAATTACCTTCATGATTGGGTCTGTTTCAACATCTTGTAACTAATGAGGAGAAGTATAAATTATTGTAATTGAAAGTGAGGATTTTATTAATTACTATACATTCATTGGTTGTATGATTTGTCTTTTGGAATCAATTGAAAAGGAACCATCATCATCTATTGTCCTAAAATCTACCCTTCTATACACTCTACACACTTGGCCTCAAAATTGGCATAATTTATCCATTAAAATTCATGGTATGAATTTTATGACACTTTTAAGGACCTTACATGGCCTTGGAGGAATTAGTGACACATTAAAATCACTTTAATTGAAGATTTCTTCCCTTCTCTCTAGCTTGCCTAATATGCCAGATTTGAATGGCTAAAAGTAATGGCCTATTTGGGGAGCTTAGTGGTTTATTAATTAAATTAAATTAATATTTGGAGTTATATTAAGTGTAAATATTCCACCAAATTTTTTTTCATCTCCTAATTCACCTTGTATCTTGAAAAGTACATAAAATAGTGAGAAAAAACATGTTTCTACCTCCATCCATACAAGTTTGTAGAACCAAAAGGGTGTGGAGCAGCCTGGGGAGGTAATATACAATTAAAAATATTTATTATTATAAAAATATTTCCCTATAGTATATTTCCAACTCAATTTTCCAAGGATGGGCCTTATCAAGGGTTTAGTAGGGTTTTAGGCCTATTTTCAGTCTTAACGATTGTTCCTAAAGTTGGGACATCCAAATTGAGAAACATTTCCAAAAATATGTCTTATTAGACCCTTGATAACACCCACTAAATCCCTTTTCTTTGATGAAAAGTGTCATGAAATATATGAGTACTTGAAAATGGCCTCTCGATATTATTTTCTTCTTACCTTGCATGCTTGATGGGTTTGAGCCAAAAATAGGTTTATCATGGTTTGATTTTCACTCCAATGGCTTAGACACATATTTTTTTACTTAAAATACCCATTATAATCTATTTTTATGCTCATATTATGTCACAAGTAGAAATGACCCTCTATTTGGCCTTAGGCCTAATTGAGCTTGGTGCATCATGACTGCAACCCTTGGTGTATGGAATAACCTATTTGATTTATCTATTATATGAGGTTTATTTCACATTGTCTTAGATTTTTTTCATCTCCTAAAACCTTTATAAAATTTATAAACCCTTCTCAATTCCTCAAACCATCTCTTCTTTACCAAGCTACCTATGTTTGCATAAGGAAAGTACCCCTATTCTAAGATAGAATATGGGGTGTCTACCATATTTGTATTAGAAAAATATAAATTTTAATATCTTATCTAAGTCCTATAGTTTTTTTAAACAAATATTTGGATCCTCACTAGGTCATATGAGCTCCTAATTGCTTCAAAATCCAAGACTGAGTTTTAAGTAGACTATGCAGGGTTAAGAGGTATACCTATAGGTATAATTGTATGCATATAGGTCTTTGTAATGGTTTTTTATGGTTTTCATGAGGTTATAAACACCATAAATACTCTCATTCATCTACGTATTTATTCACAAACACTCATATTGTTTTCTTGAGATGACTATGTTAGGATATTATGGCATTAACCCTTGCTAGATGACTGTGTTGTATATAACTGGTGCATGATCCAAGATTGGAGAAAAAAAATAAACAAAACATAATAGTAACTATATAGGGTCATTTTATTTTTGTTTTAATTTTTTTTACACATCTTCATACAACTTGGTTCATGAATGAATTTCCCAATTGCTTTGACTAAGATAACTTTCTTTTATCTTGCTTGTAGGTTATCATAGGGGTTTCATTAGGTGATTAAGGTGAGATAAATACCATTTTGAATTAAATTTGAAAATAAATAACTATAATCACCTCAAAATCACTTTGGATGAGCTAGACTCGAACCAAAACATGCATAAACCATTATTTTTTCACTTAACCTATCATACCCTTGTAGGTAGAAATTTTATACTTGAAAGGAGGTCTATAGATGAAAATGGTTATATAGAACTATATTTTATCCTTATATTAATTATTTTTATTAAAATTTTCTTCACTATATTATTCTAGTCATCTCATGCTTGAAGTTCTACTTCATATTGTTCCTTGAAGTGATAAAAGGCTATTTGCTCTTGTAGGCCTAACTATAGGATTGTTAGGCCTTGATGTTGGAGTTCATGAACTAAATAGACTTTGGTTGTGATTCCTTAAGGATATTTAAGTTTCTCAAGAAATTTTAATTTTGGTCTCCATTCATTTTTTCCAAGCTCATGTCTTAATGGCATCTCCTTTCTACTTACTGTCTATTGACTGAGATAACACTATCAACTATGTTTTGCTATAGGCTTGTTTCACTTCCTTTGAAAAGTAATATTGGATCCTTAACCTCACATGAAGATAAAAAAATTAATTTATTATTTTTATATTCTACTTTAAAGTGTTGAAACACTCTCAAACACATATTTATAGCTCATTGTCAACCTATCCTACTATAGGTTGACATTTTGACATTATATGGAAAAGAAGTTAGCAAAGTGAGCCAAATTTGATGAGTTACCATCATTTAAACTTTATCATAGGTTTTTAAAACTCCTTAAACCATTTTAAACCTTTAAAACATGATGATGAAGGTCAAATTGTAACTTGAGTAAAATAAGGATTCATCCTTCCTCTCAGGCATGTAGATGTTCTTAAGGTGTTTTAGTGGGTTTTAGGGCATATTTGAGTCTTTTCACTTCAATATTAAACTTATTATATTTACCTCAAACTTTTTTATGGCCCTATTATACACTAATGTCAATATGATTGACCCTTTTAAGTGTCTTGATACCCTTACCCTCATGTTCTAGGATGATCTCAAAAAGTCCTCAAACTTCTATTTCACCAATTTAGGGAGAATAGGCCTATAACAATTAACTACCCTTTTGAATAGTCTCACACTATTAGTTATCCCTTAAAATAACTCAAACATGTGTATAATGCTTCCTTATCTTGTTAACACTTGAAAAAGGGTCTCATTTTTTCTTCAACACCTTCAATGAATGCCTCATCCCCTATCTAGACCACCTATAAGTGGGCATTTGATGCATAAACAATGAAAATAAATGGTTAGGAATGGTATGGATTTGATGACCATTGTATTAAATATATTTATTTATGATTCAAACCACTTCTAAAATGTATTATGTATATCTTCTAAAAGCTTTACACCACTGCCAATGTCCTTATGATGGCATGACATCACCCATGAAACCCTTGTGTATGTGTATGGGCTAAGTATATGTAGGTAGGTGTGGATTTGGGTAAGAAACATGCTAAGGAACATGCTCAATACCAATCAATTTGTCTTTTAAACCTTCAAACCATGAACTTCATTAATGACACCCTGAAACCAGCTTCAACACACTTCTTCTAACCTAAAAGTCACTTGTGTACACTTGGAATAGACTAATGAAGAGCCTCAAGTGACTAATTAGGTGTCATGGAGATTGAAAATCATGATAATGTATTGGATAATGAATATTAACGGTGAAGTTTAAGGCAAGAGAATTTTAAAAACATCAATAGGAAACCAGAACCACTGCCTAAAACTACTTACAAAACATGACAATCTAAAAATGATGGAAAACTACCCATAACGCAAAAATTATATATTCTTGAAAATTGAGTTTGTTAGCATACAAAAACCACTTGAAACATGAAAAAAAAAATATTAATCATTAAATGGGTAAGCCAGTGAGCTTTAGAAGCAATCTAACCAACTGGTTTATATGGAATTGCCTAGGATGAAGGAAAACCTGAAGGAACCACAATGGAGGTTGAAGATATTGTAGCCCTTAATAAAAGAGATAAAATTATGATATCTGAAGTTCATTTTGAAATCCCTCAAGAGGTATTAAGTGATGAAGAGAAGGTAAGTCTTTTTGTTGAATCTGTTTGTTTTCTTGAAGATGATGAATGTTTTCTTTATGTTGAAGAACCTATCTTGAGAGAGGAAAATGAAGAGGAACATGCTCAATTAATGGTTGATAAAGAAGACATCATGAGTTTTTATGAGTAATATATAATCATAGGTACTCCATTTGGTGAATAAAAATACAATTCACAATATTTTTCCTCTATATTTGATGAGGAAGAAATGATCATTGACTCTTTTCTCACTTTGTAAGATACCATGGATAGAATAGAAGAGGTTCTTAATCTGAATTTGGATGAATTTTTTGAAGTCATTAGATCAGGCTATAATATTCTCTAAGGATGATATCATTTGGTTAAATATAGAGAAGGTAACATTGATACACAAGTAAGTATGCAAAGGGAAATCATTCTTTCAAATCTATCCTTTCAAGAAGCATATGCATTTGATGATGATATGTTTGAAGTCATCAAGATGGGATATCATCCTCTCAATCAATTTGGAGAAACACATAAACTCTTAAAGGATGGGAAAAATTATTATTGGCCTCAATCTTCTAGGGAAAAAATAAGTCAATCCTCTTGGAGACATGCCTGTTAAGGAGATACAAGTTGATCATGAAGAGAAGTGTGGGAAAAAATATGATGTGAACATGTTCATGAGGAATATATTTTCATTATAGATCTATTTATAGATGATCTAATTGATATGAAATCAAGTGAAGTGCCAAAGAAGAGGTCTGATCCATAAAACACTCAATCTAAAGAGAAACATGCATGGAACTTTGTCTCATCTCACCATGAACATGATTTAAGAAATTTTATTTTTGATCCTAGAAAAGAGGTTTGTTTAGTTATTAGTTATACATAATAGGTTATTTCATTATTCCCCTAAGCACTTATGCACATGTGTGCATCTTGTGTGTTTGATTTCTTCGTTGTGTGTCCTTTTCCTTTATGTGGTTGAGGTAGTCACTAGTTGTCTTGTGTTGATCAAATTTGAGTCAATGGTCAAGTCTCTTATTTGTTTCAATACTTAGATGACTCCTAAGCCCAATTGACTACTAAGGTTACTAGTCTAGTTAGTATAGTAGGCATACTACCCCTATGAATCACCAATTTGTTGACCAATTTTGAATTTTAGGTGACAATAAGGTACCCTAATAAAAAACTTCATTTTAAAGCTTATAAGTGGGTATAATATATTTTCATAAGGTGTTTTATAGGTCATTTCATGCCTCTCAATGTTATATTAACCTTGGTCACTCATTTCATTAGTCTATCATGTCATTTAGGGTCATTTCAAGGGTTTAAATGCTGAAATTAATGATTTGTACGGGTTTATTGGGAAATTTACAAGTGTCAATGGATGATTTCATGCCCCATGTGTCCAAAAATGTCTTAAGTAACTGAAAAAATTGAAAATTTGTAGGTTAGACAAAAGAAAGTCAGTTTTCCTAAAGAAAAAGAAGAAAATGACACATGTATGGCTCTTTGGGAAGCGTTCCACATGTGAATAGGTAGTGGAATCTCTCTCCATCTTCCTAAATCTCATATCCATGCTCTGTTTGATTTGGAAATGAAAATTTTGAACCAAAACCATTCAGCTCCCTTCTTGCTCTTCTTGGCAGACTGAAGGACATGTAGGTTTTTGCTTAGTGCAGCTAACAAGGGTTTAAAGAAATATTCTCTTGGGGAAATATTATACACTATAAGACATTAAAATTAATATAATAATTTATAATATTGGTTAAATTTGCTTCATGAGCCATTTATTGAATGTGGATTGTGTAAAACTACCTGCTCATTTACGCACCTTTCAGGTTTTCCTTCATCTTGGGTAAGTTCGTACAAACCAGTTACTGAGATTGCTTTCAGATCTAATTTTATTCCCCATATAATTATTAATACACTTTTTTTCATTTTTTTAGTGGTTTTTATATTATAACCAACTCAATTTGGAAGAGGATACAATTTTCAAAATTATGGGTAGTTTTCCATCACTTTCAGATTGTCATGTTTTGTAAGCAGTTCTAAGGGGTGGTTTCAGTGTCCTATTGATGTTTTCAAAATTATATTGATTTACATTTCAAATTTAATCTTAATTTCCAAGACATTATCATGATCTAAAATCTCCATGATAACCAAGTATTAACTCGATGCTCTTCATTACTCTATTCCAAGTGTACACAAGTGACTTTCAGGTTGGAAGAAGTGTGTTAAAACTGGTTTCAAGGTGTCATTGATGAATTTCATGGTTTGAAGGTTTAAAATACAAATTTAGTGGTCTTTATGATGTTCCTTATCATGTTTCTTAACCAAATCCATACCTTTCCTACATATACTCAACCCATGCACATACATAAGGGTTTTTTGGGTGATGTCATGCCATGATAAGGACATTGGTAGTGGTGTCAAGCTTTTAAAAGATATAAATAATACATTTTAGAAGTGTTTTTAATCAAAAATAAATATATTTAATACAATTTTCATCAAATCCATACCCTGACTAACCATTTCTTTTCATTTTTTGTGCATCAAATGCCCACCTATAGGTGGTCTAGACAGGGAATGAGGTATTCATTGAAGGTGTTAAAGCAAAGTTGATACCCTTGTTCAAGTTTTGAAAAGATAGAGAATAATTATACACATTTTTTAGTTAGGTTAAGGGATAATAAATAGTGTGAGACTATTCAAAAGGGCAATGAATTGTTACAGGCCCATTATCCCTAAATTGGTGAAATGATGTTCTGGGGACTTTTTGAGATCATCCCAGAATAGGAGGGTAAGGGTTTCAAGATACCTAAATTGTCAATAATATTTCCATTATTATATAATATGTCCATGAAAATTTTGAGTTAAAGACACTAAGTGGAGTATTTCAGTGACAAGCCTCAAAGATGCCCTCAAACCCACTAAAATACCTCAGCAACATCTATAGGACCGAGAGGGAGGATGAATCCTTCTTTCACTCAAGTTAAAATTTGACCTTTATCATTATGTTCAAAAGGTTTAAAATGGTTTAAGGAGTTTTATCAGCCTAGTATCAGGGTGAAAGGAGGGTAACTCATCAAATTTGGCTCACTTTGCTAACTCCCTGTCTGTATAATGTCAAAATGTCAACCTAAAGTAGGGTAGGTTGACAGTGAGCTATAAATGTGTGTTTGAGAGTGTTTCAACACTTTAAATAATAATATAAACATAATAAATTAATTTGTTTACCTTCATGGGAGGTTAATGATCCCATATGACTATTCCAAGGAAGTGAAACAAGCCTATAATAGGGTCCACACAAAGAAAAACATAGTTGATAAGACATGAGATTGGAAAAAATTAATGGATAAAATAATACAAAGGTATTAATAACCTTAAATATCCATAAAACAAGTTATTCCATACACCAAGGGTTGCAATCATGATGCACTAAGCTCAACTAGGCCTAAAGGCCAAATGGAGGATCACTTCTACTTATGACATAAGATGAGCATCACCATGATTGGAATAGGTATTTTAAGTCAAAAAAGAGGTTTTTAAGCCATTGGAGAGCAAAAAAAAAAAACCATGAGAAAGCTATTTTTGGCTCAAAAACCCATCAAACATGCAAGGAAATAAGAAAATAAGCCCAAGAGGCCATTTTTAAGTACTCATATCTTTCATGACACTTTGCATGGGAGAAAAAGGAGTTATGGGGTGTTCTCAGGGGTATAATATTGCATATTTTTGTAAATTTTCTCAAGTTTGACATCCCAACTTTTTGAACAATCGTTAAGACTGAAAATAATCCTAAAACCCTACTAAACCCTTGTTAAGGACAAATCTTGGAAAACTTAGTTGGAATGATAGTATAAGAACATATTTTGACTAGAATAACTATTGGGACTTATAAAGGACCTCCCTAGGCTGCTCCACACCTTTTTTTTTGTATGGACTTGTACGGATTTAGGTAGAAATAAGTATTTTCTCACTATTTTGTGTTGTGCAGGATACATAATGAATTAGGAGATTAAAAAACATTTGTGTGAAATATTTACACTTAATATAACTAAAAATAATCATTTTATTTAATGAATAAACCTCTAAGTGCCCCAAATAGGCCATTACTTTCAACTAGTCAAATCTCACATATTGCCCAAGCTAGAGAAAAGGGAATAAATCTTCAAGTAAAGTGATTTTAAGGTGCCCCTAATGATTTAAAGGTCATGGAAGGTACTAAAAAGTGTCATAAAATTCATATTAATGATTTTCATGGATAAATGATACCGATTTTGAGGTGAAGTGTGCAGGGTGCATGGAAGCATAGTTTTCAGGATAATAGATGATGATGGCTCCTTTTCAATTGATTCTATAAGACTATGAATGTAACCAATGAATTGAGAGGAATTAATGAGATCTAAACCTTCCATTTCAGTCATTTATACTTATCCTCATTAGTTACAAGATGTTCAAATAGGCTTAATCATGAAATTAGTTTTTTAATGCACAAGAAGGAGTTTTGTGCCACTTTACATAACTTTTATGACTTATATCGACACTTGTAATTTTAGAACCTATATGGTTAGTCCAATTTACTTCTCACATGAACAATTAACTCCTTGTAGCATCTTGAAAAATGTCCTTGTGACCCTAGGACTTCTCTCATCTCTCTCTCTCCTCTCTCTCTCTCTCTCTCTCTCTCTCTCTCTCTCTCTCTCTCTCTCTCTCTCTCTCTCTCTCTCTCTCTCTCTCTCTCTCTCTCTCTCTCTCTCTCTCTCTCTCTCTCTCTCTCTCTCTCAACTTTATAAGAGTTGGGGATTTTGGCATTATATTCTATGCTCCACCTAAGTATGGTGAATCCTTGATTGTACACCTTTTGCTAAATAAAATGACTAAGTGTTACCTCTTCCATGAATATACTTTGTTTACTTTAATGTGTGATCTTTCATAAGCGAAGACTAAAGATTCCTTAAAATGTTACTCATTTTATTCACCTATTTGTATCTTCTTCTTGTAGGGCATGTGATGTGTTTCAAAAGATGTCAAGGTTTAAGTGAGTTAGTATTTTCATTAGTGCCCTCATAGGTGTCTTTTTTGCTCCTCCTAACTTTGTACATTCATCTATAACCTGATAATGTAAAATTGATGCAAGAAGACATTGATTGGAGAGTGTATGTTTTAGTTATCCTTTGATTTCAAGTTTGAGATACATATGGTTGGTTTCATCAACATATATGGTGTAAAGCATCCATTAGAGTAGTTTGGTTTTAGTTATCCCTCACTCTTTTCATCCCCCAAAGTTAGTAGTAGTTAAGTGGTACATCAAGGGAGTTAGCCCTATTTAGAGACTCACTTCATTCCTTAGGCTGCCCACAAGCCTAGAAGTGATTCCATTGTGCCACTTAGACAAGGAGAGCCTTGTAATCTCCTTAAAGGGTATAAATCCAAGTGTAAAAAAATGTGTTGGGTGATTGTCCTTAGTTCTTTGTTTGTATTCTTGCTTGCTTTATAAGTTTGGTCACCCCCTTTATAAATGATATTTGAGTGGGATTTTATAGGGAAAAATTGGTCATGGTTCAGATGTATTTACACTAGGCCAACCTAATTAAGGATAAAGACCGAATGAAAATTATTGTTGGGTCTCAAAGTACAAATGGATAGGACCACCAAAAATGGGACACTTCTCTATGGGGATCTATAGTCCAAATGGGGCACTCCTATCCTACAAGCTTAGGACCTAGTAGAACATTATTGGCATGGGGAATACTATTTAGTTGAGATTGAATGACTATTTAGAATGTTCTAGATGATTTTAAATGAGTAAAATTATATCTATAAGGGTGGTAAGATCATGTAAAAAGGACCTATGGATTGGGTGTTGCAAGACACACTCAAACTACCAATTTGGACATTTTATATGACTACAACTTCTTTTACTATTTGAGAGTATTGAATCTAGACATTGTAGTCATGATCTAATCTATGGGTGAGACAACCCTACTAAGAGCTTATGAAATATCTATAAGGCTAGAAAAATATTTGATACAAGCAGGAAAGCTTATGCCAAGACCTCTAATGCCACTTTTCCTTGACCTTCAGCCAACCTCACCTACCATTACTCCATTAATCACCCCAAAAAACCAAGCCCAATCTACTGATGACCAAGAGGATAAGTTTACAAGGATTGAAAGCTTGTTGAAGTCTCAAAAAAACAAGCTAGTGACCCTTGAGAGACAACAATAGACTTGATATAAGCCATACCATGGCCCCTTCCAAACCTAAGATCCTAATCAAACCTACACTAGACCCCCTTATCCATGAAATGAACTAGCCCAAGGCCAAATTACTCAAGGGAGATATCATATTATCTACAAACCCAAAATTGCTAGTAGCTCAAGGTCCTTGGTTCCCACATAAAACAATCTTGAACAAGAAGGTCAATGACAGTCAACATGATAGTCCAATGAGATGGTAATGGCCACTACTAGAGACATGTAACAAACCCTTAGTTGGAAACATGTTCCTTCATTCAAAGGTCATGATATGATTCCTCCTCCATCACAAGCCCCCCAATTTAGTCAAAATAACATGCCTACCATGTCATTATCAGAATCTCAAAGCCAACAATAAGGGAGCATTGGTAAATCACAGTTGATACCACATGCATACATTTTAAAGAAGGGTAATATGTGTTTGAGAATGTATAATCTAATATGGGATAAACTTCACAAAGCACTAATGAACCAATTCCAGATCAAACAAGGGATAAACTTAGGATGTTGGAGGATAACTCGGGGCAATCTAAGATTTATTCATCATCTCCATAGACTAGTTAGTAACCTACTTCTTCAGATGTAGCTACTAAAACTATTACAAATCAATAAGTTCCCCACTTATGAATAATAGAAAAAGTCACCCATTGTTCCTCATGTTACTAAAATGCCAAGTGATGTTCCTACTTCCACGGTGCAGTCTAATAGTACTAATATTCCTTTTAATACTGTGTATCATTTGAAGAATGATAATGTAACTATGTCCATGTATGATTCTTTATCTATCTTGGAGTAAAAGGAGATTATCCAGCAAGATCTCTCTAAAGTTTCTCATGTGTAAAAGATAGATGATAGTGAACACTATTTTCATCAATAATAGTCAGCCTAACTAAGCCCCTAGCCAAGTTCCCAATCAAATTCCAAGAAAAAGTAAATTTTAAAATGTCATTTATCCTTCTAAGGTTATCAAACCCCCCCCCCATTTTATCTATTAATCATCATAGGGGACTATTTAGTACATAATTTCATGATAGATTCAGATGCTTCAACCTCAGTGATGCCTAAAACCATAATAAATAAGCTTGGGCTCAAATATGTGCCTAATGAAAAAGGTGGTATCCAATTGGATGTCTCCCCCACTAAGATATTAGGCATCTTAAAATATATTTAGATCACATTAGTAGCTTGTCCAAATTATGTCATTAATCAAGATGTAACGGTGGTAGACCTACCTCCATATTTTTCCTTATGCTTGTCTAGGGACTTTACTGCAAATATTGGAGGATATTTGTCATATAGTTGGTCATACATGGTTTTTATAACTAGATATGGAACCAAATTTACTATAATATCTGATCATATCTCTAGGTTCCACCTAGAACCCTATATGCCTAATCTTACAAATACCAATTGTGCCATATTTGAAGAGGTTGAATATATTAATGAACAAAAACCCCATTTTCATCTTGAAAGCATCTAAAATATGTATGGATGAATGGGTAATTTATATTCATGTTTTTTATCCATATAAAAATATTACAGAGTTAGGATTAGGAGTGTACTACATGCATATGGAAGATGTTTCTATACCTTTCTTAACTAACACTGCTTAAGAAGAGGATGGTATATAGACTTTGTTATTTAATGAATCAAGGTCAAAGAATGGAAATGGAGTGGGAGCCATAATGATTTCACTCTCAGGTCAAAAGTACCATTTTTCTACAAGACTCTAATTAAATATCACCTCAAATACAACTAAATATGAAGCTCTTTTTCATGGTTTGCAAGAAGCAAGAAAGAGAGTTGTCAAGCTCCTCCAGGTCGAGGGTGATAGTGTGATTGTAGTGAAATAAGTGAGAGGCTTAAGTTTATCCAAGAATCAGCATTTTAAATCCTATAATAACCAAGTATGGGACCTCATGGAGGATTTCTTGAAATTTAATATCTATTTCATACTAATATAAGCAAACTAGCATGCAGATAGGCTTGAAGCCATTGGTGCCTAATATGAGATAATAGAAGGAGTCAAAGGAAACCAAAGAAAAGATAAGAAAAAGTTTATATGTATACCATATTTACCTTAAAATGAGGTTAGTTGTCAAGTATTTGATAATTATGATCAAATCATATGTTTTCTAATGCAAGAGGCATAATTCTGCCATAAGAATCAAGACAAGTTCCAAAATCAATATGATGATTAGATAATACAATTGATGTCTAATTAGCTTCCCAAATGGATTGTGAAATTATAAATCATATTAAATTAATATTACCAAGTAATAAAAGGTAAAACATATATCCCATCTAAGGAAGAACACTATGAAAAGATAGAGATATTTAAGGACAAATTGCTAAAGCTAGGAAAGGTCAATACATCAAAGGAAAGAGCTGAATTTGTTGCTTTGTGCTAAGAATTTTTTGATATATTTTCTTGGTATTAAAAATAATTGAAATGTTTTAACCCTAATCTTGAACAACACACCATTTAATTACAAATCAATGGCATGTTAATTAGGCAAAAACAAAGGCCTACCAATCCAAGAGTGGAGGACCTTATGAGAAGAGAAATCTATAAATTGATTGAATCAAAGATAATATTTCCAATTAATAATTCCTCATGGGTGGAAAACCTTGTGCCACTAATGAAAAATAATGGATAGATTCATTTATGTGAGGAATTTAGAGACCTTAATAAGGTGTCCTTAAAGGATTATTACCCACTGCCCTCCATGGATCAAATTCTCCAAAAGTTGGAAGGTTATCAAATTTTCTCATTTATTGATGGCTATTCTAGGTATGATAAGATCATGGTCAAAGAGGAAGATAGGCATAAGACTATATTCACTACAAAAGGAGACACCTATGTATATGTTAAAATTCCCTTTGGATTCTCTAATGCTAGAGCCACCTTTCAAAGAGTAATGGATGTTATTTTTCATGGTCTTTTGAAGGATATGGTTTCATTTTATCTTGATGTTATAATGGTTTTTTCAAAGAATCGTAATGATCATCTAATGCATTTGAGATCTATTTTTGATAGATTTAGATAATTTGGAGTTTTTTTGAATCTAGAGAAATGCATTTTTTCAATGCATGAAGGAAGATTTCTTGGGCATGTGGTGTCCAAATCTAGTATTTCCATTATCCAAAGATAATATAGTAAATACTTTATATATCATTCCCCAAACATAATAAATTATTGTAGAGCTTCCTGGGAAAGATAAACTTCATTAAGAGGTTCATTCCAACATTTATAGAGATGGCTAAGCCTCTCACTCATATGTTGAGAAAAGGCAAAGATTTCACATGGAAACGAGAAGGTAAGATAATATTTGAGGCCATCAAAGAGGCCATATCTCATGAAAAAACATTTCTAAATACATATTTCATTAAGGAATTCTATTTTTATTCTTTATCTACATTATATACAATTTCAATGATGCTTATGTAGCATAATGTTGAAGGTCTGGAGCAACCTATTATATTTTAGTCAAGTTTTGGAATATTATGAATAATTATATAGCTTTGTTGAAAAACATGTACTTGATGTTGTAATAAGTTTAAATAAATTCTAACATCTAGTTTCAAATAATAATATTATAACAATGGTATCTCATCCAAGTGTGAAGGATTTTATCCTCAATAGAGACTTAAATTAAAAGAGAGTTGTATGGGTCACCAAGTGCATGGAGTATGACATTGAATTAAAGGTAAAAAATCTAGTTCTAGGTAAATTATTATGTTGACATATTGTCTAATATGTAAGGCAAGAAAAGGAGATATTTTTGGTAATTTAGGACACTCAGCATGGACCTAAAAATACTCCTACAAGCTGAACATAGGATATTGCTAGATTTATTCAAATAAGAGAGTGTATAATGGGTTTGGATACATCAAAAAGGAGACACTTCATTATACAATTAGTATCATACAATATAATTGATGAAGTGTTGTTCAAAAAATCCATTGGAGGTATGCTCTTAAGATGTGTTAAAAGTAGCCAATTTGATAAGCTTCTCAAGCAATTTCATAATGGTCTAGATGGTGGGCACTTTGATACCAAGACAAAAGTCTCCAAGATTATTAGAGCTAGGTAATTTTTTCCCACTATGTTTAGAGATGCATATTCTTTGGTTAGGAAATGCAAAAAATTGTAATGTTTTTTGGAAAATAGAGATTAGTTTCCCTCCCCTTGTAACCAATACAAGTAGAGTAACCTTTCATGCAATAAGGCTTAGATTTCATATGGATAATACACCCCATTCAAGCAAAGGTCACAAGTTGATCATTATAGATACAAACTAATTTACAAGATGGGTTGAAGTAGCTACCCTCAAGGAGGCTAATGAAGTTTCTATTTTGGACTTTTATGATAGTCTTGTAACTAGATTTGATGTGCCTTCTATAATCATTTATGATAATGCCTTGGATTTTAGTAGAAACAAGCTGTGTGAATGGGCCATTTCAATTGGGATTTATCTAAAATCATGCTTCAACTATTACCTATAGGGAAGTAGACTAGTAGAGTCCAAAAATAAGAACTTATTAAAGATCATCAAGAGGACTATGGAGGATAGCCAACGGGAATGGCACATCAGATTGAGGATTACCCTATGGGTAGATAAAGTAATGGATAATAAATATATTGGGAATTACCCATATATGATTCTCTATGGGAAATAAGCTAATATCCCTATATCTCTTGAAATTCATGTATTAGAACATGTACATTAGCTTGAGCTCTTTGAAAATGATACTATGAAGGTGAGGCTGAATGAACTAAGGTAGCTAGAAGAAATAAGAGACACTGCTATGCATATCATGTGGTCCAACCAACACCAAGTGAATAAGTATTTTTACAAGAGGGTTCCTTCAAGGTATTTATAGCAAGGTCGTATAGTCCTCAAATGGGATGAGGACCGTGCAAAACTAGGAAAACACTCCAAGTTTAACAGCCTTTAGAGTGTACCTTATGTCATCAAAAGCTACAAGGATAAAAATGCCTTTGATATTTATAGATTATATGGAGAGAGAATTACCATACCTATTAATGGGAGGTATCTCAAGTTTTGTTACTAGTTGTAGCTCTTGATCTTTGTACATAGTTAGTTAGGTCTTTCTTTCCTCCAAGTGATTTTACACATGGCTCTTTTGTTGTTTAGTTAGTTGTCTAGTATATTTCATTGGTTTTTTTTTTTTTTTGTGTCCCATTATTACAAAATTTATCTAGGAATCAAGTAGAGTCCTTTTACAAGCTTACTTTATTCATTCAACCATCATAAATAAGCTTGATCAATGTTTAGGTTCCATGACCAACAATCTGGTCAAGCCAACCAAGTCACCAAAAATGTTGGACATTTTGGCCCACATATCAAGATTATATTTGGATGTAGTGTAGTTTCTTAAAGATCAAATAGTGGAGAAAGATATGAACATGTTTTGGATGGAATGAGTGGACCTAGGGGATCATGCAACTGATAAGACTTTTAAAACACTTTAAGTTTACTTGAAGTGTAATTTATCAATTTTTGAAGATAGGAATAGAGTTGTAAAGACCCCATTAGGTGTCAAAAGTGCTTGGAATTAGTATCTAAATGCATGGGATCCATTTGGTTCTTCATTATGCTCATTCAGACACTTGGGTCTAGTGGCATAAATTTTAAGTAGGTAATTTATTGACATTGTCATTATCACATGTGGATGAGTTAGGGAAAATTGAACATATGGGTTTGTTCAGTTTAGTCCCAAGAACATATGTACCAAGTTTTAGGTCATCCACTAAAGTGCATCAAAATATATGAAGATCCAAAGTTGGCCTCTCAAAAAAAATATGCTAAGTTTCCACACTTAGCCATTTTTGAAGATGCTCAAATAGAGCCAAGTGAACAGTTTGATGGTGTTATATCATAAACATGTGTAAATTTCAAGAGAAAAAGATCATATGGGATTTTTTAGTTTTATCCTTAATTACTACATGCTAAATTTTAGGTCATCCACTGAAGCACGACAAAATTTATGCATGTTCAAAATTGGTTCCTCAGTTAGAAGTCGCTAAGTTTCCACACTTAACCCTTTTTTAGCATGAAAAGTACATGGATGTCATGTAGAATCACATAGGTGAGCTCACTTGAATATTTTTTAAGTAGACATAGAAGGATCCCAAGACCATTCGATCAAGTGGGTTCATACCTTTTAGCATCAAGAACATCTCTTGAAAGTTTGGTGCCTCCATGATTCTCATGATTCAAGATAAAAATATGCAAAGTTAGTCAAATAAGAAGATACATTCATGTAAATGTCAAATTTAAGCCACTAAAAAAATCCACTGGGACTTGAGTTTGATGGTCTGTAAGATGTCAAATACATCTACGTAGATGTCAAGTGACAGTCGTGTGAACATCAACTTTAAGATAGAGAAAAAGAAATCCTTTTGAACTTAAATTTGATGGTCTATAGGACATCAAGTGATGGTCGTGAAGATGTCAATTTTAAGACCTAGTAAATAGATATTGGTTTTCAAATAATGGGTCTAAAGAAGATATAACAACACCCATTTGATCATAAATTTAGATCTAACGATGAGCAGAATTCAAAGGGGTTAGTAAATCTCAAGAGTATATGCATGTATGACAAGGGTCAACAATGTGTTCAACTAGGAGAGGATCAATGATCAATGGGAATTCATACCAATTATAATCAATGGTGTGATATGGGTCAATGTGTCAATGATTTGAATCAGCTTTTGATGACCAATCAAATAAAAACAAGCTTAGGAGTTTGATGAAATTTGAGGATGCATGTTTTAGACTTGAGCAAGTTAATATAGAAAGATGTTGAGCTCAATGAGGATCTAGGGATAACTAGAATGAACCTTGTAGGTTCAAGGGTCACCTTTAAGACTCCATGAAATATTAAAAGGGTCTTGTAGACATAATATAGACCAAATGTTGATAAATAGAAGTGTCAAGGTTATATTAAAAGGTAATCTAAGTTGGTTTTGTACATGGTAGACCGAGTTTTAGGTTTCAAAACATGACCATGTAGGTAAACACATCAAAATTCATTACCAAATATGTGATTATGACCCTTTTCTCCACTCTCTCATGAAAAATGAATCATTAAAGAGTAATTAGTACTAGAATGCGAGCATAACAGATGGATCTAGATATTGTAATTGCATCAACATCGACACTCAACTCGAACATGACTTAATCCCACTATTGTAACAAAAAAGAGCAGCATTAAAGGAAGAAGTGGTAGAGGGAATGAGTGACTCTTGCAACCATTTATTGAGGTGAACATGACCAATTGAGTAAGGTACTTGGAACTGCTATGGAGAGTGGACATATGCTCAATTATGACCCCATTTAGCACCAAAAAGCTTCCTCTCTCTTTCTATTCTTTATTTGGGATCCCTTAGGCTGGTATGAATAGAATCTACCAAAATTGTATTATGCACCTCTTGGAGTAATGAGAAATATGTTTTACAGTGTTTGTCAATCTATGCTTAGTATGTTATGTTAATATAGTGTGTCATACAGTTGATATCTCAGGAATAGGATGGAATACTATCTATAAGTGTCTTCAACTAGACCTTATCTTCATTATCCTCTAGTCTTAGTACATCAAATTCACCTCCATGTGAAATATTGATTCTTATAAAATTATAGCAAGCATTGTATTATTTCTGTTCATGGTCTATTAGTGTTATAAGGGTTCAATATTATGAGTGGATATGAAAAATTCATGATGCATCACCACATGTTAAAATATGTCTCATTTTATGAAACTTATTTACTCTTTTCATCCCAACTTGCTTAGGTTTTATAAAGTGAGATCCAAATTATCCTCTCTGAGGAGATAACCTCATTAAAAACCCTAGATGTCTAATCTAAATACAAGTAACCCACAACCTAGGGTCATTCCCATGTTAGACCAGGTTTGAGAATAGGACCTAAACATTTCTTCTATCAACCAAGGGTGCAACATGAGTTTACAATAGAACCTTCAGTGAAAATTATCAGACCCTACCCATGTTATATCATTTGGAGTTTATTGGCCCTTTGATAACCAATAAATCCTAAAAATAAGGGGACTTTTATCCCATGAGCTATTTATTACCTCTATTCATTTAGATCACGTAGTTCCTAATTATGTTTGAATGAGTCATAATTTCAGCCTATTAAAAATGGGTGCTAAAAAGAGGGCTTTTAATGTCATATTTAATTGTAGTTATTTTGATCTTGAATCTCTAAATGCTTTGAGCTTATTCGTTGATTAAGACTAGTAAGTCATATTTATGATTTTATATCTATTGTGTACTTAAAATCCATACTAATAGAGATTAGGCTTTGTCACTGTGAAGTCTTGTTCAAAATTCACATGGTTTAGAGTCAAGTTAGGATAAATAAGATTATTTTTTTGTCCTCTTTAATCCAATAGATGTCCTAGATCTAATCGAGGTAGACCTAGGAGATTAGTTTACCCAACCACATGATCCCCATAATATATCACCAATAGACCGATCCAAATGGTTGTATCCTGGCTACTTAGATTAGTCATAATTGTTCTTGATGATGTGTATGGTTTACCTATAAACCCTAATCATTATCTTTCAAAGATCACTCCAAACACTATACGGACTTCAAAAAAACACATTAATTCATATGAAACATATATCAAAATTCTCAATGTTAAACATAAATATGTATCTTGTAGGTTATTTCCATTCACCTTACTTGATCAGGCATATGACTAGTTCTTTAACCTCCATAAAAATTCAATTTTTGGATGGAATCTATTGAATAACACATTTTTAGCCCAATTTTTTCAAGTAGTTGATCCAAGTATATTGTACCAGTAATTTTCTTGCTTGAGAATGGAATATAATGAGCCTACAAGGAATTTTAATGAATGTTTTTAAAAAAATCATTATAGGGTAATAGATTTGTATAGGCCAGATACCAAATTAGCCTTAGAAATGCTAAAAAATGCCTTAGATACTTCGAATTCCACTTTCATAAGAAAATATTTTACTATCATTAACTTGAACCTTGCATATGTGGAAGTAATAAAATTTGACAAGAAACTCAATCTATAATGACACATGTTGTCTCCCATTCCCAATGTTCTCCCAAACATGTTAGTGTTAAACTTAGTCTAGCCTATAAATCAAAATGTGCCATTACCATAACCTCTTCTAAGTATGAATCAATTTTCATTAATAGGCACTTTCCTTAATAAGAATGTAAGATTTCTAAATCTAGTTTGAAATTGAGTAATGCCTTACTTTTACCATTGAATAGTTCTAGTTGTAATAAAAAATACACAAAATTCTCCTCAATATTTAGCCAAACTTGATCTATATTCAGTTCAAAGAATGATCTAAAGATTGAGTAATGATTTTATAAATTTTAAAAAATAATTACGTTTATTGAGTACTATAAATTTCTCTCCAAATTTCACTTATCAACATAATTATAGACTTTTTAATAGAGATAGTAAATAGCTTGAGTCCACATCCAACAAGTTACCTGAGATCAATATCATGAAAATTACCTTGCCCAATTGGTGATGTGTTCACAATATAACACAACATGGAAAATTTAAATATGTTGAGTTTTGTCTATAATTTGACATTATACAGAAAAAATGAAAAAATAAGTTGTCCCAAATGATCAAAATGTTTCAAGTAGTTTTGATGCTTCTAGTTCATCAAAGTCTTCTAATAAAACCTTGGTATTATAAAATTTAGATTTTAGTAACATATAAGTCAATGAGCCTAAATATAAGACTAATGATATCCAATATTTATAGCAATACCAAATAGAAAACTACAATCTTATGAATAGATAACATCAATGTTTGACTACCTCAACTCCACTAGAAAATGTTGCTACACCAATTGATCTTAAGACTATAAATGATCCTCCTCTACCAAAATAAAGTAGAAATAAACACTATACTATAAAAATTGGTTACAACATCATATAAGACATGAAAAACATTAAATCAAACATAACTCTCCAAAAACTAGCATAGATCACTAAGCAGAGGGATTTGCCTCTTAAGTATCTCATGGACAATAGTAGTCATCCCAAAAAAAAGACCCCAACTTATACCAATGTTTTAATACATAAGACTAGAGATGAAGTTCCTCCCTTATAATTAAAATTAAATTTTTTATTAAGAATATTCATAATTGTATTATAGATTATGGTGCATCAGCTAATGCTATACCTACAAGGGTTTGTAAGAAGTTAAGTTTGGTTCTTGTGAAATTAGACATAGTGGTGGTTCAGTTGTACAACTCTAAAGTCAAGGTTGTGGATGAGCTATTGAATTTTCATATGTGAATGCATGTTTAACCAAGAGTGAAATATCTCATAGATATAAAATTATTTGAGATACTATAAGCATATGACATTTTACTAAATAAATAATGTTTAAGATCATTCAATGTATATATGGAAATTGACTTTTTGTAAATGTGGCTACCATGGAGAGGAATAAAAAATCAAATAAATATTGATAGAGATATAATAATGAAGTTGATGATAACATAGTACAATGCAATTGATGAGTGATTTAACTTCAATTACATAGAGGTAGGTGTCTATACTTTGTCAACCAACCCAAAAAAGAAGAAAAGAGTTGATTATGATCAAAATTCAGGTATGTGGTCACCATATTTAAATGGAGTACACTCTAAGCAAGGATTTGTAGCTAGTATTTCAAGTTAAACCTAGATTATAATAGTTCATAGATATATAAGTAGTAGAGATACCAACAACATATGGAATAGTATCAATCAAATATTGGTTGAGATCACTCAATGGTTATATGGCAAATAACTTTTCCCATTTATGGATACCATAGAGATGATGAATAAATGAAATTATAATTTATAGATATCTAAGAATGAAGTTGATGATAACATAATATAATGAAATTAACAAGTTAACTTCACTTTCACAGAGGCAAGTGTCTATACTTTGTCAACCAACCCAACGAAGAAGAAAAGAGTTGATGATAATCAAAATAAAGGTATGTGATCACCGTATTTGGATGGAGTAAACTCTAACCAAATATTTAGCATTGGTATTGTCCTCATTGATCCTAATGGTAAAAAACATGTTTTAGATTTTAGATTATAATTTCATGTACTAACAACATGATAGAATATGAATCTTTGGTTTTGGGTTTGTAGTTTGTAATCAAGTTTGACGTCCATCAACTAAGAGTCTTTAATGCTTATGAGTTGGTCATAAACCAAGTACACAATAGGTTTTGATGTAAGCTTTCTTATTTTAAAAAATATAAATATTGTGCTTGAAATCTAATTGAGTCTTTTAATGATTTTAACATTTAGTCATCCCTAGATATTAAAATTCAATGGCTAACTCATTAACCATCTCAGTTGTTAACCTCACACCATTAGACAAGATTGGCATGCAAAATTTTTTATGTAATTAATTTATTACCCATTTTGATGATAATGTTAAACACTTACAAGTTTTTAATGTTGATAAGTAAATTCTTGATTTTTTATCTAATTCTAATAATTTTGATGTACAAGTAATTGACAAAGAAGAAAGACATACTTTTGAAGAACAATACAATTATGATGGAGTGACGCAGCTGAAAGATGATCATATTCCTGAAAGGGATGTTGTCACTAGAAAGGTTTTTTGATTTGGATATCATAATAATAAATTGAATGCAATAAAAATTAGTTGAGTCAAGACACAAAAATTATTTACATGGGAACTATAGACAAACCTAAAAACATGGTGGTTGAATATAAATGTAGTAATGAAGAAAGGAAAGAATTAAAAATAATGTTGTTGTGCTATCAAGATATCATATAATGGAGCTAAAATGATTTGAAAGTGTTCAATCCTCATGTTACGATGCATAACATTCCACTGAAACTTGATCATAGTCCATTTAGGAAACATCAAAGGCCATTAAATCCGGTCTTGGGACTGCTCATCCTAAAATAAGTCCATAAGATGTTATTAGCTAGCATTATCTTCTCAGTGTATCATTTAACTGGGGGGAAAACCTAGTTCCTGTGAGGAAAAAAATAGATAAATATGCCTTTATGTAGATTATGAAAATTTTAATCATGCATCAGATAAAGATAATTATACCATGTTATCTTCATTTGATGAGGTCATTCAACAAGTCAGTGGTCTAGAGATGATGTCATTTAAGTGCATATTTTCAGGTTATAACTAGATCTTACTGGATAAAAAATAAAAATACAAAATAACATTTACCACTAATGTCATTTGGTTCACTCAATGTTGGTGCCACATTATAACAATCTATGGACATTGCTTTCAAGGACATAATTAGTAAGTTCATAATATTATACATATATGACCTGACTATTTCCAAATGCACATTATATCACTTCAGTCATCTAGATTAGTTATTTGAATGCTAAAGAAGGTTTGACATATCTCTTAACACCAAAAATGTTTTTTATGTGTAATGTAAGGTAAGATTATATGTCACATTATCACCAAAGAAGGTATTATTGAGGTCAACATACCCCTATTTCTATTAATTAGGGACACTTATGTCAAATTGTATGATTTGTACTTTAAAATTGAAAATCCATTTGATCAAAACATTGATATTATGTTTTCACATTATTCATATTTGAAGATCATCTGCACCATGTTCTAGTTAGTCTACTTGCTCATGGATCTGGTTTGACCTTGTTTAAAGTTTGTTAACTTTAAATCTTCTTATTTTATGTTACAAGTCTAACAGACATCCATTAGAGGCAAACAATATCTAGGTTTCATAATTTTAATGATTTTATCTTAATCTGACCTTTTACTAGCCTTTGGTATGTTAAAATTCAAATTGAATCCATGTTCAAGCTTCATGAAACCCTCATTTAGAAACCCTAACTTAGACCCCTCATTAAAATTCAAATTTGGTGGGAATAAAATTATAGAAAATTTTAATATGCTATGGATTTAGTTAAATTTGTATACTAAGGCTTAGTCATGTTTTTCAACATGACCAAACCTTAGTATAAAAATTATATATTAGGTCTCTTTTATATCCCATGTCCTTTATCCACTTTTATTTTAAATATGGTCTAACCTTTTATATGTAGGGTTCTTTTCATATGTTACTAACTTCAATTAATGTATTATTACTTATTCATATTAACAATAAAAAGACCTTAGTATTAAGACTTTATCCTAATTTCTATCTATCTCTGAGACCTAACTTAAACTATGTGCTTATTTACAAGATCAATGACCTACATTTAATCAAGTGAAGTTAATTAAACAGAGCGAGTTGAGCTTGATGTGCCTAAAACTTTAACCCATGGAACCAATCCTACTCAGCTCAATGGATCGAGATGATGATCCACATTCACGTAGATGATAAGATTTGATGGAATGAGATCATGGATCAAAAGGGGTCCCTTTTTATTATAATTTAGACTTAGCCTAGGTTTTACCATAAGGTTTTTATTGTATTTATCAATATAATAAAACCTTAGGATAAAACTTATGTTATAAATTTAATTACTCGAAGGGTCTTCATTTTATTATGTTTTAAAGACCTATGTTAAAGACTTAAGTTATTTTTTGGTCTTACTTACAATTTGTCCTAAGCTCATTTAATCCATTTATGACTATAGGAGCCAACTATGTTCAATTGCCTAAATCATAATTAACAACCCATGTTTACTTAGACAACATCAATCAAATGATGCATATTGATTCAAAGTTATTATAGGACCTACTATTTATAGGATTAAAATTGATGTTCTCATGAAGATCATTTGATGTTTATAAGGCCGTCATTGATGTCTATGAGACCGTCAAAGTTTAGCCCCTATGGTTAATTCTATTAGCTTACATTTGAAAATCTCATGCCAGTCATTTAACATCCATGAAACTGTCATTGACATTCATGAGACTATCAAATTTTAGCCCATTTTGTTGATTCTATGAGCTTAATTTTGACATTCATATAAATTTTATTTGACGTCTGCATGATTGTCAATATTTGATCTCAAGTACCAATCTCTCCTGGATAAATAAACATGTTTATTTTCATGTTACAAGATCAATGGAGTCTCATTTGCAAAATAAACATGCTTAGGATTTGGTACCTCAATACAAAAAATATATTTCATCAATTTTTGACTTATTATAGACTAAGTAAAATTGCATGGGAACAATTATAAACACCATAGACTTAGCTTAAATATTATCATAAGATTTAGTCATGTTTTTAAAGATTTGATAAAACCTTAGGATAAAATCTTGTGCTTGGTCGATATATATCCCATGATCATTTGGTCTATTTTATTAACTCGATATAACTAATGCAGGTTCCTATTATTATAAGAATTAGCCTAGAGCTTTTACCCTAAATTTTTATTGTGTTTATTAATATGTTAAAACCATAGGATGAAAACTTATGTTAAATCATTCTATTATTATTTAGGGTCCCCTTCATCCAAACCTAGCTTAAGTACTTTAGTCTAAGGTTTATTTCATGTTTATTAAACACAAAGTAAAAACATAGTCTAAAGTATTTAACCTAAGTTATTTATGTATCTTGACCCTAACTTAAACATCATTCACCTTTGTAGGATCTATGGTTCACATTCACACAAATGAAATTGATCTGATAGAGTGAGATGAGGATAGACTTTTCAATAGAGCTCTGAGCAAGAATAGAATAACCATGTGATAAAATCATGCTAACTAACAAAGTTGATAATATGTAGAGCTTAGGAGGCCTACATGAATGCCAAGTGGCATAAACTTGGGGCCTAATGCATACAGTGACCAATGGCATGTAACTTTCAAGATTGAGATCAATGATTCACATCGATTCATGAAGAATGATTAATGGACCAAGATAAAGTGGGTTTTTCAAAAGGCACTGGTTAGCTTTTTAATATTAATGAACACCTTACCACAAAAATGCCACATAAGTGCCATGATGATGCCACATCGACATAAAGTGCTAAAGTTGAAGATCTTATGGGCACAGAAAGGTAAAGGTATAAATGCCAAGGTTCAAATCAAATTTAAGGCACAAACTCACTTAAGTTGAAAAAATAGTCGCCATTAAAGCTTGAAAGGACTTAGAAAAAATCCTTATCACCTCCAAAATACCTAATTTGATCCCAAAGTGACCAAAATTGAACTTAAGATAGTTGACACACCATCTGAACAAGTGCAAACTGATCCATAGGCAAACATAGATTGATAGTGAGTAATTAGAATAAACTTATAATCATAGTGGCTTAAAAACAACACAAAGAGGACATAAATCTCTATTTGACTATGAATTTAAAAGGGAGAGTCTTTAAGGATACTATATTTTATGTTGTAGCTTTGAACACCAAAGATAAAAACTAGACCAAGGTATTTTTGACCATTAAGGAGATGTCAGCCATTAAAAAAAAGGATGAAAAGATTACATTGGTTAGCCAAAGATACGATGACCTAGTCACCATCCAAATGACAAGCCTTCACTATATGATAGACAAGCCAAGGTACTACATTAGATTGATGTTATTGTTCTTATTTTTAAAGACTGTAAAATTGATCAAGATATGATAGTACATGAACATAGTTTTAAAATAAGTATTTATATCTCCCTTATTACCTTCAAAAATTACTACAAGCTACCCAATCCTTAGGTAGATTTTCCCACAATAAGATATTAGTCCAATAAAAATGACTTAAAAACTATCCTTACCCTATAGTTATATTTAGGAACCCAAGTAGTCTTTGACTTCAATGAAAGGATCCCAATCACCCAATTTAGGGTTGGCATTAAGATGATTATGACCCCTCCACCACTTATGTCAACAAAATATAGGTCCCTTTTGTATATTTCATGGTTGAGAATGGACTTACACCCCCTCTTAGAGAGATGAAAAACATTTGCTTGAAACAATAATTTTATGAAATCAAGAAGAAAACTAGCAACCATTTCTACATGATGTCTTATCTTTCAGATGCATTTCTAGCCACTACCAAAATCCCTAATCTAAAAGAATGGTCATCTGATGGGAGATAGATAGCCTCCCAGTATTATTCTAAATTGCATATTTTTAAATATAGGGACCATATTTAGCTCATTTATGATTGTGTATACCCATCTTTGGTTAAATCCATTCTAGGGATCCCTATAATGAGGGTTAGTCCTTTGATCAAGAAGTATGTTGAGCTCATAGGGGACATTTGGCTATATCTATATTTCACTATAATCTAGATAAAAGGGATTATGAGACAACCCCTTAGGTTACTAGTTTATGTGCCCACAAAATTGGTAGAACAAGAAGTGGCATACCAATTATTCCATGGCATAGATAGTTTGTGTAAAATCAAAAGGAAAGGACTGCTCTATTCCTTTCTCTTGACCATTAGTCAGACTATGCTTCAGAATTGGGACCAAGTAGAGATTATATCTAAGCATAAAACCTTATCAACATGAAAGGGTTGAAAAACATTTAAAGGCTAAAAATATTGACATGACTTATCAACATTACCTTGGTGTCAATGATATAATGTACATTGGGACTTCCTCATTCATAATGTCTTGGTAAGACTAAAGAAGCATACCATTCATATAAAGGATAGGTTATTGAGATAGAAGAAACCAATTGAGGATCTATGGAAGATGAGGTCCTAAGTAGTATCATTTATTGCTAGGACTATCTTCTAGACCTCCCAAAACTACACAAGGGCTAGATGAAAATAGATCTAAGGAGAGGAGACCCAGTGAAGTGGCATATTATTTAGCCCAACATAAAATAGAGTCATATATTGAATAGATTGAAATAATTGCATTGGATCCTAAGGAGATAATAGAGGATGCCTTAAAAGCACTATTTAGTGCTTATGAATCAAATTAAGAAGAAGTACAAATAGGATAATCTCAGTCCCAATTTGAGGAGGAAGCAAAGGAAGAAAAGGGAAAGGAAGTAGCTATAGACTTTGTCTTAGTTACAATCCAACCCAAAATAAAAGTTTAACTATATCTAATTCAATTAGGAGGTAAGAAGCCAAAGATTAATTTCACTCAATGTTGAAGTGAAATCAAATTTTTTAGTGAGGACAATCCAATTTATGGCCCTGTCATTAGAGAATATTTCATATAGAATAAGTTGTAAAAGGTTATAACCATGCACCACCTTTGGATGGTTATAAATTTTGTAAACATCCATGTGCATGATGAACTAAAGCCCTAGATTGTGGAACTACAATAAAAATAAAAGTAAAGATGCATGACTACCCTTTGGGAGTCAAGGGGAATACATATGGATGTTCATGGAGATTCAATTAGAGCATAAGTTTTGATCCCTACTCCTCAAGTGATAGAATCTTCAATGGGATTTTGGACAACCAACATGGAGAGAGTAATCAATAATAAAGCCATGGTTGAAGGTGAATAGTTCACCTTTTAGAAGATTGAAACTTTTGTTGGTCTGACTCTAGTGGTAGGCCAGAAGCTAGGACAAGATAAGATGTTTGAGGTCAAGATCCTTTAAGTGACCTAGGCTCAAAGTGATCATTTACAAATAATGATCAAGGGAATATTATAGAAAGAAAATAATTTAAAAGATTATATTGTCTTATCAATTCATGAGGATAGATTCAAAAATATCAAGGACACCATGGTTAACCTATTCATCTCTTTAAAGGTAGTCCAGACTAGACAAAATGAAATAGAGAGGTAAATCTCTAAAGCAACAGGCCAAGTTAGCCAATGGCAAGAAATAAGTCTTCAGATAGAAGACTTGATTAAGGCCTTATCCAAGAATCTAGTCCCAAATTTTAGAATTATCAATAGGGTACATTTTAATATGGACATGGCTATATTAGTTGATAAGATTCAAGCCCTTGATAGTTGGTCCAAAAGAATGGATGACTTTACCAAAAACTTAAAGAAGCTAGAAGATGGAGCATCTCATATCTTAGATAGCTTGATAAAGGAACCCATAAGCCTCAGCTCACTAGGTCTCATAATTGATGAAGAGTTCAAAAATAGGACCTTTTAGTTCATACAAGAAGAAAGAAATTAGGGACAAAACAAGACAAGAGATGTTAACAAAAAAGTCATGGGATTACTCTTATCATCCAAGGAAAATATGGGAGATGTCAGGGGCCTCGACAAAAATATGGAAAAGATTAAAAAGAGTATTAAAGACGTAAAATATCATAGGAAGGATTTTTTCCTAAAACTAGTGGTAGATTTTAAGTTTATTAGTGACCAACATTATAGGTTGACAATCCTGCAGGGTAGGCAATAATAATAGGGGACTTTGTCAGCACAAGGAACCCTGAGTAAAAGTTAATTAGGAATATTATCTTTGTAGCAATTTAGTAAAATTTTTAAATAGATTATTCTTTTATAAAGGCATGTGTAATTTGTAAATGCACATTGCCTATAGGTCAGTCCACTTGGAGAGGTTCAATGTATTTTTGATATTTTTTTAAAAAGGACATCTGTCCTTACATATGTACACTTTTAATTTGTTATGACTGACTAACATACTTCCTTGAAATCTACAAAAGGATTTTTATCCATTTTAAATAAGGAGAGAGTTTTTTGAGCTAAAAATGAGTGTAAACTTTGAGAAACTAATACAAGAAGATAATTATGAAAGGATTGTCTCATTTTATTTATGTGAATTGTTATATGGCTTCTCTCAATTACCTGTTCTAAATTTCAGATTTGAATTATTCTTGTGAATTCTTGGTGTGTAATTTTGAATGTAGAGTTTTTAACTTGTGCTTATGCTAGGATAACTGAAGATTCTCTATCTTACATCATTTTATTTGCTTTGCATTTGTAGATGTGATTTAGTTATCTGCTTAAAGGAGGAAATCTTTAAAGTAAGCTTGGTTATTATTTGCATTGTCTTTTATCTTCCTTAGAAGTTTGCCTTATATATGTTTTGATTTGAGATTAATATGTTTTAATTAGTATATTGGTTTTAAGTTCATACCTAGGAAACATTTGAGCTTTATCATGATGTCTAAGATAAAGATCTATCACATTCTATTTCTTCCCTACCCTTATTTTTACTTCTTCTTAACCATGTCACTTTAGATTAAATATTAATTGTATATGTCCATATTAGCTTATATTTAGACTTATATTTCAGCATAATTGATCTTAATTAGCATATATCATCTCCTTATTTTCAAAGGTATAGGCCATGATGGCTCCCAACCACCAACTAATATAAATATTTTGAAACAGTCATTTGTTCTACCTCTATTCCATCATAGATAATAGGATTATGACAAACTATAACTCATGCTTTGAATTCTGAAATGAGAATTGTCTTATAAACAATCTAGGCACCTATGTACACATTTAGGCATTAATAGGTGAAGCTTCACTGGTGCTAAAAGGAGGGCCTCCAATTTCTTTATGAATTTGTAGGATCTTTGCTAGTTTTGGTATATTTTGATCAAAGATTACTATATTTCTTGCATATTTGTGTTTATTTTAGCATAATCATGCAAAAGTTAGTGATATTCATAGTTTTAAATCAGTCTTTCTGCTCATTTAGAAAAATATTGACATTCTTTGAAGAATATGTTGAATTATGGTAAAGATAGCTTTAGAATTGTGAAACTAGTGGGTTTGAAGTTAGTAATAGCTATTTTGTTGAAAGATTCTTAGATCATTTGCTTAATTGAGTTTAACTGAACTTAAAAAATGTAAAGTTTGATCTTACTTATGTATTTGGACACTTCTTTGAGCTAATTTAGTTAAAGATTGTTTTACTTTATTGTTCTTTACATAAATCTTTGCAAAATTTACCTAATGTGTAAATCTAATCATTGTTCTTTGTAAAGATTGATTTGAGACATTATATTTCAAATATAATTTTAAATTCTCAAGATTTAACTACCATGAATCATAATAAGATCTCATTCAGATATTAGGGAACCTCTGCTTGAATAAAAATTCCATAGAAGAGCCAGGTGGGACAAAGGTAAGCATAGGCTTTCAAAGTCTTTTCTAACTTCACCAATTTAGGGTGCTCACATGTTCAATCCCAATCAAGGTATGGCTTGGTTGGGTGGATGTTCCATCAATGCACTAGGTGTAGTACATGACCTTCCTTATAACCCTAAGAAATATTTTCCAACATTTAGTCTTAATAGTATTGTAACCACTGAGGAACATATTAAATCATTCAAAGATGAATTAATGTTTTTAAATGTAGTCCATGAGGATCTAGCATGTAGACTATTTCCTTTCACTTTTAAATGTGTTTCATATGAATGGTTTTTAAATTTACATGAGAATTACATTAATAGTTGAGACTACTTTAATAATGTCTTTATTGACTAATTTGGAAAAAAAATTATCCCTTGTGTCTTGTACCAAAAATTCACCACAATTAAAAGGGCTACAAATGAACCCATAAGAGATTTCAATGCTAAGGTCTAAAAGATGTTAAACAGGACTATAGCTCCTTATAGACTAGATGAGGCTTTAGCCTTGGAAATCTATAAGGATGCCTTAGATCCCATGACCACTATTTTCATAAAGAGAGCTACTGGACCTATTAATACTCTAGCCTTAGCCTATTCTGAAGTGGTGATCATCAATGATTAGATGCATCCCCAAGGTTAGATGGCTTACTCTATTCCCAATGTCAACACACATTTGTCCACTCTAAATGTCTTCCCCAATAAAAAGAAAAATGTACCTACTTTGAATTAGATACCAACTTTAAACCAATTGCCCTTAAGTCATGTTGATCCTAACCAAAACTTAGGATTCTTAAGCCATACTACAACTAGATTTAATCAAAATAATAAAAAAGACTTGGTGCAAACCAATTGTGCTAATGATAATCAAGTTCATAATTCAGAAGCTCCCAAAAGCAAGAATGACTCTATATTGAAGATAGTGCAAAATCTAAGCATTAATTTCCTTTTGTTGTAAAATCAGGTTAGCCATACTAAATAAATCTCAAGTATGAACTTCTCATTTTAAATATTCAATAGACCCAATAATAGGCTTTATAATGATAGTTTCCAAAACAATAAGAACAATGAATCATCTGTTGATAAGAAAAAAATGGCCATTAATCTTATTGATGTTGCCTTAATTGATTATTGTAGGGTTCATTATATTGCTAAGCATGGTGAAATTGATTGCATTAAATTATTTAAATCTTTTGAATACTTTTAGGAAGAATTGGACACCTTTTAAGTGATTCCTAACAAGGATAATGGTGTAGGTACATCAGGATCTAAGTCTACTGACCAAGCCTTCATGGTGGAGACATTTGAATTCCCTTTCCAAGAATACAATGAACCTGATGATATTCCTTAAAAAGTCCATGCTTTTTAGTAGTTTTTGAAGAAGACCTACCCTCTTAGGAATAGGGAGTAGAAGTAGCCCTTGAATACTTCAACTCCTAAAATAACTTTGGTGCTCCTCTAGACACTACTTCAGATAATAACCCAAAGTATCCAAAGGGAATTACTTCTAAACATATTTCCTGATGTAAAATGGAGGAGATGAACAGAAATACAAGTAGTATAATAATTTTGCTTGGTCTCATACTCCATCTCAAACCTTTTTCCATAGTCACGTGGTATGCAAGTCATGTAATTTTTAGTCTTTATTTGGTTTATATTATTTATTGATACATTTTATGTTGTTAATAAAATAGTTTTGTTCAAAGTTATTTAATGTTTATAACTCTATTTGTATGGTATAGTATTTATTTTACATTTAGGTTTTTTAATAATCATAGTTTTTTAATTTAGAGTTATGTGTTTATTGGTTTATAATATCCTTTTGAGTCATCATTTCTATTATCAAGTTGTATAATTATTATGAGTCTTAAGTTAAAGGTATGTCTCATCATTTAGGTGAATTAGGTTAATTGAGTTGTATTTTTGTAAATTTTTTTATAATATTTTAAGAATTTTAAAAATGAGTCATCGTCAAAATATTTTTAAAAAAAAAAACAAGCTAATAACTTAAATCTTCCATCTTTTTGAAAAGACTGCTCTCATCAATGGGGAAAACAAAAATTGTAAATACCCCTCACACTGCTCAGAATCTCAGCATGATCTGATACCACTAATATAATATGGAGGAGCCAAACACAAATACAAGTATTACACAAAGATTTAATTTCACACAATAATAATATATTTCATTCTATTAATTTTCATTATAGATACATACAAATATATAGGAAAAGATTTCCTATATTTGGGGATTCTGAAATCCCTACTAAATCTCTCAATCCTCTTAAATATTCTAAGTATGATATATTGTTATAACATATAATAATATATCTCACAATAATAATCTATGTTACCGTATTGACCATATGGTTATAACAACCTACTATTTACTTTTTAACACTAACTATTTACCTCTCGGTAAATATTACTTACACAATATTAATAATGTGAAAAATATTCTAATAGTATTGATGCATCTAATTCTTCAAATAGGACTGGGTATAACATTGTGGAAGACATGAATAAAATTAAGGCTAACATTACATTACATGAATTGATGCAAATCACTGAGTAAAGGGATATATTATTGAAGTCTTTATCCAAGAAACTTGACAAGCCACCCAAAACTGATAATGCCATTGTTTTTATGTATAAAGCTAAGACAGAGTCTCCACCTTTTCTAATTATTATCTAAATGTTTGATAAGAATTTACATAACTATTTATTATATTTTGGGGCATCCACAAACATCATGCCAGTGGGTATTTGTAAACAACTTGGCCTGACACCTATTAAATCCAATAGAGTTGTTACTCAATTAAATAAGTCTAGAGTCAAATTAATTAGGGAATTATTAAATATTCATGTGAAAATTAGCTGTGAGCCTAGATTCTAACAATTTATTTGCTTCTAATTGGTGGACATTATTGATTCATATGGGTTACTATTAAGCATATAATGGACGAAGGCCCTGAATGGATATATGCCCACTAATTGTTCTCACTTGTGGTTGCCATGGAAAGGAGTCCCAAATCAGATCAGAGTGAAAAGAGAGCCTTGGATGAAGTATATGATCATAAAATATAATGATATGAATGAAAGGGCTAATATGCTAGACTTTGATGAGATCAACATGATGGAATCTAAATTAGGAATATATACTCTCAAGACTTTTAAGGTATGTAATTCTAGGACTTCTCATGCTTTACTTAGAATTTGGAAATTACATTTTGATGATGCTAGGTGTATGTATAGATTTGGAGTAGTATTTGTTCTTACCAATCCTATTGGGAAAGAACTAAAATATTCTTATATACTTTAGTTTCCTTGTACCAATAATCTTGCAAGGTATGAAGCTTTGATTCTAGGATTGCAATTTTCCATTAGGCTTAAGGTAAAGAGCTCTTGGTTTATAGTGACTCATAGCTTATAGTTAATTAGGTTAGGAGTAAATAACAGTGTAAATTATCATATCTCAAGAGGTATAATTATAGAATATGGGATCTTCTAGAATCTTTTGATGCCTTCAACATTGTTTCCCTCCCTAGAAAGGAGAACAAGGCTACTGATGAACTTGCCTCGGTCGTAGATAATCTTATGCCAAACCCTAACTCTCAAAACTATAGAATTGATTTAGTTTCATGCCCTTCAATCCCAGATAACATAAACCATATGTAGGTTTTCAATGATGAACAATAGATCATGGATTTCATGACTAATTCAGGAGTATTTGAGGCCTATGTCATATATGAGGCCAATGAGAATACTCTTTAACAAAAAGGTAGATTTGATAACAAATTCCTTTAGTTGAATGATATAAAAATCCCCTTGAAAAGGTTATTTGATTAGGACAAACTAGCTAAAAACATTAGAGTACCCAAGGCAAGTGGGAAGTATTACAAGGAAATTGATCTTGGACCTCAAGATCAAACTCAACTATTTAATATTGGGACAACATGTAAGAGCATTGAAAATGAAAGGGACAAATACTTGCTAACAAACATAAGGACATAATATCATGGTCCTATTATGACTTGAATATTTTTGATCCAGAAGTCATCGCCCATACCATACCCTTAAAATAAAAATGCAAACCTTTCAGGAAAAAATAAAGGCCTATCAACCCTATTTTAGAACCTATGATCTTTAGATAAGTAAAAAAAAATTGTTATATTCCAAGATTATATTTCCCATTAGGCATTCTACTTGGGTCACCAATTTGGTACTAGTTAGGAAAAAGAATGGTGAAATAATATTATGTATTGATTTTAGGAATCTAAATAAGTCATCTAAAAAGGACAACTATCCTTTACCTTCTCTAGATTAATATATACAAAGTGTTTTTGGTTATACTATGATGTCCCTTTTTAATGGATTTTTAGGGTATAACTAGGTTTTGGTGAATCAGGAAGACAGGATGAAGACTACTTTTACTACCAAGTGGGGCATATTTGCTTACAAAATAATGCCATTTGGGTTGATAAACATAGGTGTAACATTAAAAAGGGCCATGGATCATGATTTCCAAGGTTTGGTAGGTAAATTCACTATTATATAAATGGAAGATATGACTATTTTTTCTAAGAATAGGGAGGACCACATCATACATCTAAAGCAGGTATTTGAATGGTATAGAAGGTATGTGATTTCCCTCAACCCAAATAAGAGTATTTTTATGTTACTGAGGGAAAGTTATTAGGCCATGTCATTACTAAAGATGGAAAATCTATAGATTCTAAAAGAGTGGAATCTATATCAAAGATAGAGCCTACTAATAGTAGGAAAGAACAAAAATCATACTTTGGAAAAATTAAATTTTTAAGAAACTATATTTCTGGCTTTGTCAAAATTGTCAAGCCATTGAATGTTATGTTGAATAAGGATGTCAAAATCACTTGGAATGAGGAAAATAAGAAGTATTTTAATGACATCAAGGGGGAAATTGGTCAAACTCCAGTCATAATAAGTCTATATTTCTCCAAGGATTTTTACCTTTACTCTTTTTATTCTGATCACACTATTGTTATAGTTTTAACTCAGAAGATTGATGGATGTGATCATCCAATTGTTTTTATGAGCACAAAATTTTAAAAATATGAGTTAAATTATTATTTAATTAATAAAAAAGTATGTGCATTACTTAAACTAGTGAAGAAATTCAAACACTACATTCTTAGGAATAAAATGCATGTCATTTTACCTAACCCTACTATAAAGGTCATGCTGAGTTAGAATGAATTAGGAGAAAGGAGAGGTAAGTGGATGTCTATTATTTAGGAATATGACATTAATATGAAGACTATAAAATTGGTAAGATTCCAAGGTTTGATTCAAATTATTTCCAATAATAACCCCAAGTTAAATGTCATACAGTTTAAACAAGAAATTTTTTAGTCCAATGATTGGTATGATACAATTATCCATCTACTAATCAATGACACTTGTCTTACAAGGTTGACCAGGGAGAAAAGAAGAGCCCTAAGACTCAAGGTAGCCCACTAACTGATTAAATATAGATTTCTATACCAAATAAAATTTGAAGGCATTTACTTAAGATGTGTATCCAAAGAAGAGGTAGCTGAGATCATGAGCATTTTTCATGAGAAACTAAGAAGTGGGCATCCATCTAGAAGGATAATATCTCATAAAATAATTATAAATAGCTATTATTGGCCCACAGTCTATGCCATTCATTCTAAATATTTAGCATAAAAGAGCCTATGGTAGTCATGCCACTATAGCCAGTTATGGTGGATAAACCTTTTTCTCAATGGGGACTAGATTTCATGGGGGTAATCAACCCCAACTCATCAAAATGTCATAAGTATGTTCTTACTACTATTGACTATTGCACCAGATTGATGGAAGTAGTAGCAACTAAGAAATACAAAACTCAATAAGTAATCACATTTTTAAAAGAAAACATATGCACCAGATTTGGAACTCTAATCTCTCTAGTATGTGACAATAGATTTGCTTTCATATCCATTAAAATCATAGAATGGGCATATGAAAATAGTATTATTCTCAAGTTCTCATCTAACCATTACCCTTAAGGTAATGGGGTATCTGAATCCTCTAATAAGAACTTGATGAAATAAATAAATAAGTTTGTAGCAGACAAGCCTAAAACATGGCACAAGATTCTCAAATATGCCATATGAGAAAATAAAGCAAATGTCAAGCAGGCTCTCAAAGAATCACTATTCTTATTGGTATATGTCCAAGAACCCATATTCCCCATTATACTCGAGTTGCCAACCTATTAGTTTATGTAAGAGTACATGAAGGATGATCATGAATTGGCAAATTCAATACTTTAGATGCAAGATGCTAGAGAAGAGGCTTTTTGAAACTTTAGCAAACACCAAACCATGGTGAAAACATGGTTTTATAAGAAATCAAAAGCAAAGGTTTTCAAGTAAGGAAACTTAGTTCTTCTTTGGGACAACGCATCTGAACCCAAGGGTAAGTATGGGAAGTTTACACCTTTGTAGATAGGTCCCTGTTAGATTGCTGAGACACTTGAAAATAACACCTTCAAGCTAAAAAAATATACAAGGAGTAGAATTCACGCTTCCCACCAATGGATAGTACCTCAAGCATTACTTTTTTACTACTCCACCTAGGGTCTTTATGGATTAAGCTGTAAGAATAGTTAGGGTTATTATAGGTTGGATAGATTAGTTTATTTATATTCTTTCCTTTTTGTCCCTTGTTTATACATAAGTTTGTATATACTCATTTGATTTATACTTTCTTTTATTTCTATTCTATGTGTTTGTTTTCTATGCTTTGTTATTTACTCCTAATAAGTCCTTTTGGATGGCCTTCACCTCAAAGTTCACTTAATTGCTTAGGAACTCCATGTTTCTAGAATGAAGGTATCAATCTTAAGCAAATGTTGATCATGGGTCTAAAATATTAGATTAATGATATATTTTAGAGAAAATAGAAAAGACTAGTGGATAGGTTAACTATATTATAAGAACATTAAGATTATTTTGATCTAAATTTGTTTTTAAGAAAAATTGCACATGTAGGATAAAATATTGAATCGTTAAGGCACAGTCATGTTTGCACTTAACAAATATCCTTGCCTGGAACAAAGGTTGCAACCATAGGTGATTTATTGACTATCAAACATTTGACCAAAATCCTTGAACCTAGATAACTTGGTTCACAACCTTTGCTAGACAACCTAACATATCTACAAAATACAAAAACTAAGAGCTTATTTCAAAAAATAAAAAGCTTTCAAAGCAAAGGTGATTTTGGTAATCTCTACTAGGGATATGGATGCTTGGCTAGTAGTGGAACAAGGTCTTGAGTGGAGAAAAAGGCATATTTTTTAGGGTTATTGATGCTTGGTTGGTAGTACAACAATGCCTAAGCCCTCCCTAAGCTAAATCATGGTTCTTAGAGAATATATAAACATACCATAGGTCAATGTTAATGATTAAAGACATGAAACTTGTAAGTTATCCCCTAAATCCCATGGTAAATAGTAAATTGAACCAAAACACACACACAACATGGCTAGGTTTTAATGTTTGATCCTAATTATATAAGTACAAGGTTTGATTTAACCATGAATTGATCTTGATAATGGCACTGATCAAATGGAATAGGTAATCTAGTTATTTGTCTAAACTAAAGTCTCTAAATTTTAACATATTACTATGTTCCCTTGAAAGTCACCATTTGTTGAGGTCAACATACCCCCATTTCTAAAAACTAGGGACCCTTGTGTCAAATTATGTGATTTGTACTTTATAATTAAAAATCCATTTGATCAAAACATTGTTACCATATTTTCACATTATTTATATTTGAAGATCATCGGCACCATATTCTAGTTATTCTGCTTGTTCATGGTTTTATTTTAACCTTATCTAAAGTTTACTAACTTTGGATTTTTTTATTTCATATTATAAGTCTAATAGACACCCACTAGAGGTAGATGATGTTAGGGTTTCAAAATTTTAATTATTTTATCTTAATCTAACCTTTTCTAACATTTGATATGTTAAAATTCAAATTGAATCCATGTTCAAGCTTCATGAAACCCTCATTTATAAACCCTAATTTAGACCCCTCATTTGAATTCAAATTTGGCAGGAATAAAATTATGCATGAACTTTTAATATGTTATGGACTTAGTTAAATTTTTATACTAAGGCTTAGTCATGTTTTTTAACATGACCAAACCTTAGTCTAAAAATTATATACTAGGTCTCTTTTATATCTTGAGCCCTTTGTCCCCTTTTATTTTCAATATGGTCGAACCTTTTATATGTAGGGTCCTTTTCATATGTTACTACCTTAGATTAATGTCTTATTACTAAGGCCCCATTTATATTGAAACTAATAAGACCTTAGTCTTAAGAATTAATCCTAAGTCTTATCTATTTCTAAGCCCTAACTTAAACTATGTGCTTGTTTACAAGATCAATAGCCCATGCTTAATTAGGTAAAGTTGATCAAATCGAGTGAGTTAAACCTGATATGCCTAAAACTTTAACCCATAGGACCAATCCCACTCAACTCCATAGATCAAGATCAATGATCTACATTCATGTGGATGATAAGATCTGATGGAGTGATATCATCATGGATCAAAAGGGGTCCCTTTTTATTATAACATAGACTTACCTAAATTTTTTATTATATTTATCAATACAATAAAAATCTTAGGATAAAACTTATGTTATGAATTTAATTATTTAAAGGGTCTTCATTTTATTATGTTTTAATTAGCTATGTTAAAGACTGAAGTTATGTTTTGGTCTAAATTATAATTAGTCTTAGGATCACTTAATCTATTTATGACTGTAAGAGCCAACAATATTTAATTACCTAGATCATAATCAATGGCCCATGTTTACTTGGGAAAAAACAATCAAACGATGCATATCAATTCAAAGTTCCTATGGGACCTACTATTTATAGGCTTAAAATTGATGTTCTCATGAACATAATTTGGCATTCATGAGGTTGTCATTGACATCTATGAGACCATCAAATTTTATCCCATGTGGTAAATTCTATTGGCTTAAATTTGAAGTTCTCGCACCTATCATTTAATTTCTGTGAGACCATCATTGACGTTCTTGAGATCATAAAATTTTAGCCTCTTTGGTTGATTCTATGATCTTAATTTTGACATTCATGTGAACCTCATTTGATGTCCATGAGGCCATCATTGACATCCATGAGACTGTCAAAATTTGATCTCAAGACCCAATCTCACTTAGACAAATAAACATGTTTGTTTTTATGTTGCAAGATCAATGGAGTCTCATTTGTAAAATAAACATTCTTAGGATTTAGTACCTCAATACTAAAATTGATCTTTCATTAATCTTTGACCTATTATAGACTAAGTAAAATTGTGTGGGAATAATTATAAACACCATAGACTTAACTTAAATATTATCATAAGATTTAGTCATGTTTTTAAACATTTAATAAAACCTTAGGATAAAATCTTGTGTTTGGTTCATATATATCCCATGATCTTTTGGTCTATTTTATTGACTTAGTATAACTAATGTAGGGTCCTATTGTTATAAGACTTAGCCTATAGTTTTTATCCTAAAGTTTTATCATGTTTATTAATATGATAAAAACTTAGGTTAAAAACCTTACATTAAATCTTTTTATTATTATTTGGGGTCCCCTTCTTCCAAACCTAGCTTAAATACTTTAGTCTAAGATTTATTTTGTATTTATTAAACACAAAGTAAAATCATAGTCTAAAGTCTTTAACCTACATTATTTATGGATCCCAACCCTAACTAAAATATCATGCACCTTTATAGGATATATGGCTCACATTCATGCAAACGAAATTGATCTGATGGAACAATATGAGGATAAAATTTTCAACAGAGCTCTAAGAAAGCATGGAATCACCACATGGTAAAAGTGTGCTAACTGACAAAGATGACAAGATGCAGAGATCAGGAGGCCCACAGGATTTCCAAGTGGCATAACCTTAGGGCCTAATGCAAAAAATAGATAATGACACATAACTCTAAAGATTAAGATCAATGATTCATGTTGATCCATATAGAATGATCCAACAGAGCGAGATAAAGTAGGTTTTTTAAAAGGAAATAGTTAGTTTTTTAATATTAATGAGAAACTTGCCATAAAAATGCCACATAAGTGCCATGATGATGCCACATTAGCACAAATTGACATATTTTAAGATCTTATGGGCACAAAAAGGTAAAAGTATAAATGTAAAGGTCCAAATTGAATCTTAGGCACAAACTCACTTAAGAATTTGATGTTGTAACCTTGAACACCATAGATAACAACTAGTCCAAGCTATAATAGACCATTGAAGAGATGTCAACCATTATAAAATAGGATGTAAATATTGCATCAATTAGCTAGATATAGGATGGCCTAGTCACCATCCAAATGATAAGCCTTCATTATATGACAACTAATCCAAAGCTACTATATTACATCGATGTTATTGCTCTTATTTTTAAGGATGGTAAAATTGATCAAGATATGATAGTATATGAGCATAGTTTTAAAATAATTACTTATGTCTTCCCTATTACCTTCAAAAATTACTACAAGTTACCTAAGCCTCAGGTAGATTTTCCCATAATCAGATATTAGACCAATAAAAATGACGTAAAAACTATTCTTACCCCATAGTTATATTCAAGAAATCAAGTAGTCTTTGACTTTAATGGAAGGATCCCAATAAATAAATTTAGGGTTATCATTAGGATGATTATGACATTGTTTAAAAGGTTATTTATAAACCTCTCCACCACCTATGTCAACAAAATCTAGGTCCCTTTTATATATTTCATGGTTGATAAAAGACTTACTCCCCCTCTTGGAGAGATGATCAAAATTTGCTTGAAATAATAATTCTCTGCAATCAAGAAGAAAACTAGAAACCATTTCTAAATGATGTCTTATCTTTTAGATGCATTTAAAGCCACTACTAAAATCCCCAATCTAAAAGAATGGTCACTTGATGAGAGATAGACAATATCCCACTATTATTCAAAATTGCATATTTTCAAATATAGGGACCATATTTAGTTAAAATGTGACTAATTATACCAATATTTAATTTATTCCATTACATGGATCCTTATGATGAGGGTCAACCCTTTGATCAATAAGTATGTTGAGCTCATTGGGGAAATCTGGCTATACCCAAATTACACTATAATCTAGATAGAAGGGACTATGAGCCAATCCCTTAGGTTACTGATTCATGTGCCCACCAAATTCATAAAATAAGAAGTGGCATACCAATTATTCCATGTCATAGATATTTTGTGTAAAATAAAAAGGAAAAGACTACTCCATTCCTTTCCCTTAACCATTAGTAAGACTATGCTTTATAATTAGGACCAAGTAGAGACTATCTCTAGGCACAAGACCTCTTTCAATCTACAAATTAATGAAGTGAGACAATGGGAGCCTATAAAAGGGTTGAAAAACATCTGAAGTACAATTAGATTATCATGACTTATCAACATCACCCTAGTGTCTATGATATAATATACATTAGGGATTACTCATTCAAAGAAGTCATGGCAAGACTAAAGAAGCATAACATTCAGCCAGAGGATATGTTGGTGAGAGAGAAGAAACCAATTGAGGATCTATGGCAGATGGGGCCTAAGAAGTATCATTTGTTTATAGGAACTTATTTTATACCTCCCAAAACTACACAAGGGCTAGATGAAAATACACTTGATGAGAGGAGACTTAGTGAAGTGGCATCTTCTTTAGCCCACCCTAAACTAGAGTCATCTGTTAAAAAGATTGACATAATTACATTGGATCTTGAGGAGATAGTATAGGATGCCTTAACATCACTAGCTAGTGCTTATGAATTAGATGAAGAATAAGTACAAATAGAAGAACCTCAATCCAAAATTGAGGAAGAAGTAAACAAAGAAAAGGGAAATGAAGTAGCTCTAGACTTGGTCATGATTATAATCCAAACCAAAAGGAAAGCTAAACTGGCTCTAGTTCAAGTATAAGGCAAGAAGCCAAAGATGAATTTCACTCAACCTTAGAGTGAAATAAACTTTTTCAATGAGGACAATCCAATTTATGTTCCTACCATTCTGGAAAACTTCATAGATGACAAGTTGCAAAAGGTTCCAACTATGCACCACCATTGGGTGTTTACAAAGTCTATCAACATCAATGTGCATGATGAACCCAATCCCTAGATTGTGGAACTAAAATAATAAGAAAAGGAAAGATGCATGACTAGCCTTGGGGAATCAAGGGGAACACATATGTATTCTCCTAGAGCTTTAAGTGGAGCACAAGTTGAGATCCCTACTCCTCAAGTGATAGAATCTTCAGTGGGAGTTAGATTCAACTTAGAGGTAGCCAGCATGGAGAGAGTAATTGAGAAGAAAGCCATGGTTAAAGGTGAATAGTTCACCTTTTCAAATATTGAACCTTTTTTTGGTCTAATTCTAGTTGTAGTTTAGAAGCTAAGACAAGATAAGATGTTTGAGGAGAAGATCCTTGAAGTGGCCTAGACTTAAAGTGGTCAATTGTAAACGATGATTAAGGTCATAATACAAGAAAAAAATAATTTAAAAGAGTCTATTGTCTTATAAATTCATGAATATAGATTCAAATAGTTCAAGGACACCATGGCTGACCTATTCAACTCTTTAAAGGAAATCAAGACCAAACAAAAGGAAATACAGAGGCAAATCTCTAAAGCAACAAGGCAAATTGGTCAATGGAAAGCAACAAGTCTTTAAGTGGAAGACATGATTAAGGCCTTGTCCAAAAATATAGTCCTAAATTTTAGAACTATCAACATGGTACATTTGAATATGGCCATGGATATATTGGTTGACAAAATTGAAGCACTAGATAACTGGTCTAAAATAATGGTTGACCTTGCTAAAGGCTTTAAGAAAATAGAATATGGAGCATCTCATATCTTAGATATCTTGATAAAGGAACCCACAACCCTCATATCACTAGGTTTCATAACTAATGAATATTTCAAACATAAGATCTTTCAGTTCATGTAAAAAGTAAGAAACCAAGGATAAAACTAGATAACCGATGATAACAACAAAGTCATGGGCTTACTCCTACATCTGAGGAAAATATGGGATATGCTAGGGGCCTCAAATGATATATGGAGAAGATTTAAAAGAGTCTTAAAGACCAATAAGATCATCTAAATGATCTTTTCCTAAAGCCAATGGTGGATCTTTAGTTTATCAATGACCAACATTATAAGTTAACAATTATGTAGGCTAGGTAGCAATAACAAGGGACTTCATCATCATAAGGATCCCAAGGCAAAATTTAATAAGCATATTCTCTTTGTAGAAATTTTATAATATTTATAAATAAAATATTCTTTTGTAAAAGCATGTGCAATTTTTAAAATCACATTGCCTATAGGTCAGTCCAATTGGAAATTTTTAGTGTATTCTATAAACTTTTGTAAAAAGGACATCTATCCTTACACTTGTACACTTGTAATTTGTTATGACTGATCGACATACTTCCTTGAAATATATAAAATGAGTTTTGTCCATTGTAAAGGAGGGATTTTTTTGAACTAAAATCTAGTGTAAACTCTGAGCAACTAATACAAGTAGAGAATTTTGAAAGGATTGTCTCATTTTATTTGTGTGAATTGTTATATGGCTTCTCTCTCCATTCATTATTCTAAATTTTAGATTTGAATTGTTCTTGTGAATTCTTGCTCTGTACCTTTGAATGAATAATTATTAACTTATGCTTATGCTAGGATAACTAAAGGTTCTCTAGTTTAATTAATTTTATTTACTTTGCATTTATAGATATGCATCATCTATCTTCTTAAAGGAGTAAATATTTAAAGTAAGCTTGGTTCTTATTTACATTGTTTCTTATCTTCCTTAGAAGTCTACTTGATATATGTTTTGATTTGATCTTAAGCTATTTTATTTCATATATTAGTTTTAAGTGCATACCTGGGAAACATTTGAGCTTTATCATGATGTCTGAGACAAAGATCAGTCACATATTCTCTTTCTACCCTACGCTTCCTTTTACTTATTTTAACCAAGTCACTTTATATTAAATCTTCACTATATATGTCCATCTTAGCTTAGATTTAGACTTATATTTGAGTATAATTCATATTAATTAGAAAATATCATGTCTTTATTTGCAAGGATATAGGCCATGGTGGCTTCTAATCACCAAATAATATAAATATTGTGAATTATTCATTTGTTCTGCCTCTATTCCATCACAGATAATAGGATTATCAAAAACTGCAACTCATGCTCTGAATTATTTAAATTCTAAAATGAGAAGTGTTTTTTGAACACTCTGGGCACCTGTGGTACACAATTAGGCATAAATAGGTATGTCAATAGATCTAGAATGAGCTAGTGTTATTTCAAAATCTCATCTATGAAATAATAAAAAGGAGTTAAAAATCATTTTTTGGCAAGATAAATTTTGTACATAATTTTATTTCTAGTTTTATTGAAATCACCAAACCTCTGAATGCCATGTTAAAAAATGAGCTAAATTAGAATGGGATATTTATTCTAATAAGGCATTTCAAGAAATCAAGAATGCAATTATGAAATCACTTGTATTGGTAGGCCCAAAATATGTTAAAGATTTTTATCTTTATTAAATCACTTCTAGTCATACGATTGTATCTATTTTAACACAAATATTTGAATATGAGGAACACCCAATAACTTTTATGAGCACATATTTGAAATAAGCTAAACTGAAGTACCCTTTTTTAGATAAACAAACCTATGCATTGGTGAAGGTGGTTAAAAACATCTATCATTATATATTGAGAAACACGGTAAAAACCATAGTTTTAGAAACTACAGTCAAGCAAATTATAGGAAAAAATGAGTTGGATGAAAAAATAAAATGTTAGGTTGCTAAACTTTAGGAATATGATATTGAAGTAAATCCTATAAGATGGTACATGGTCAAGGTTTTTCCATGTTAATTTCAGAATTTGATCCCATCATCTCCAATGTATAAGTTATTTTTTATAAACTTTAGTTTGGTTTATGGTATGATTCAATTATTCATTACTTACTTTATGGAAAGCCACCAACCAATTTTGATAAGACATAATTTAGAGATAAGACATAATTTAGAGATCTAAGGTTGAATTTTTCATGCTATATGTTTTACCATAAAAATCATGAATGAATTTACATGAAATGTTTATCTAAGAATGAAGCACATGAATTGATGTACTCATTTCATGATAAGTTGGAAAGAAATGATTCTTTTGGTAATATCACAATGCACATAATTCTCAAAGATGGATACTATTATCCAACATTATTTAAAGATGCCTATGTACATGTGAAGACTATTCATTCATTTCAGATCTTTCCTAAGAGGGAAATTCATTCTTCCATACTACTACAACCAATGATTGAAGAATGTCCATTTCTATAGTGGGGATTACAATTCATTAGAGTAATTAATCCCAAATCATCATCTAGTCATAAGTTTATTCTCATCATAATAGACTATTTTACAAGGTGTACTAAAGCTAAAGTAACCAAGAATATCATAGCTAAAGATTTTATGGAATTTATAGAAGAATACATTATAGCTTAAATTAAGAATCCTCTGACACTTTTTTATGACAATGGACCAAACATTTAATCAATTTAATTTATGTATATCAAAATTTAATTACACTAAATTTCCATTCAAACTATTATCCCCAAGCAAATGGTTTGTAGAGTCCATGCACAAGATTTTTTGAAATTCCATAAAGAAGATAATTGATCAAAATCACCGTAATTAGCATGTGATACTCAAATACACCTTATGGGATAATATAATAATGCACAAACAAAGCTTGAATAGTTTTCCTTTCTTACTTTTCTATAGAGTAGAACCAATTTTACCAATGTAGCTCAAAAATCCCACTTACCAGTTCATACAAGAGTACATGGAGGTAGATTAGGGAAGTTAGTCTAGATTTTTAGAACTAATCTAATTAGAATATAGATGGAATGAAGCTTTACAAAGTCTTATAAAATCTCAAAGTCTTATGAAGATATGGTTCAATAAAAAAAAAATTGAAAGCCTTTCGCATTTCAGATTTAGTCCTGTTATGGACAAAGCACACAAGAGAAAGGTTCAACATGAAAATTATAATCCATTATAAATTGGCCCTTACCAGGTATCTAAGCTATTAGGACATAATGCATTTAGATTTAAATATTTCATACAAAGAATTTCCCCTACTAGTTAATGGATAGTACCTCAACCATTACTTCATGGTTACTTTGTCCAATATTGCGTTTGAGTGAAGATACTTTGGTTCCTTTGTGTATATATCTTGTACATAGTTTTAATTTCCTAGTTAATGTTTCCTTATTTATTATTTGCTTAACTTAGTTTTATTTTTGTTTTATTTATATTTGTTTCATGTGTTTTTATTTTTTCCTCCCAAATTATTTAAAGTTCATTTGGGTTTTGGCCCTTTGATGGTTTGAATTAAGTCTTTTCAAAAAAATTATGAAATATATTAACATGTTTATTATGAGAAGTCAATTATTGAAAGGATAATCTTGGCCTTCATACATCTACCTTGGCATCTTCCCTTGCATTATTCATCAGGATCTAGTCTTGAAAGTGTATGTTCTATTCATAGTTAATACTATGAGACAATAAAATCTTAAAAGAGTAAACAATATATTTATATATAGTACTATGCCAAAGCAATGTTGTGTCCTTGTTCTCTCATAAGTGAGGAAATTCAAATGGTGGACAATAAAATATGATAGTTTTTAGTTTTGAAAATTAGAATACAAATCATTCTTAACTAGTATATAGGATACTACAAGTTTTTTTTATGGCATTATATATTTTTAAATGCCTATGATTCAAAATAGAATGTGTGAATTTTAGAAACATTTCATTTTATTATTAAATCCATAAAAATCCATTTAATTTCAAATTTGAAGTAAGATGTAAACACTAAATTCATTAATAAATTTGAATTTTATGAGTCTATCATTACACCCATGGATTGGTCCCCAACCCTCAATGGAATGAACAATGAAATCTTTTCAAAAAAAAAAAAAAAGAGGAAATTGAACAAAATGTAAAATCCAAATTATTTCCTCAAAAGGGTGATTCAATAAATCTCCATCATAGACTTTCTCCCTTGGTATAGTTGTTTTATTTTCATATTTTTGCATACTAGTAAGACTTCATTTACGAATGCCACTATGATTATAGATATTGAGTTCTATTTTTATCTAGGTAATCAATTCATGAACCAACCTATTTATCACATTCTTGTTTATTTATGTATCATCAAGACATATTATTCATGTAGTTTGAAATTGATGCAGAGCTATCTTTATTTCCTCTAAAGCTATACTCTTTTTATGATCCTTCACCTACATGTACCTATTCTTGCTTATCAAAATTCTCATCCTTCAACATCAATATCTTAAGAAAAATTTTAATCTCTTATTATTTATATTTATGTCATAAACACAATGCACTCTCAATCTTGTAAATCAAATTTAAATTTTTTGTGTTCCTTTGGTTCAATCCAATTCTCAAACTATTCACCTTTAGGCTTAAGGTTATCTTAGGATAAAACCTTATAAATCTTGAGATATAACTCTAAAGAATATTCAAAACATCAAAATCATATACTTTTCACTCTTATTAGACTCATGACTCATCTCAGACAATCCTTCATCGCATTGTCTACCTTTCTCACAACTTTTACCCATTATACAGGGTCTTTTGTATCCCTATTTCCTTGCATTTATGAATTATAAATCATTTTACCTATTTATTTTGAGAAACCAAAAACATATAAAAATATCCTTTTTTTATATACAACTCAATACAAAGTTTTAAATCCCAACTATGCTAACAAACCATGTTTCCAATTACTTTTAGACCCTTGTTTAGGCCTATTAGGTCTTAAGTTCCCTATTTCACCCTCAATCCTATATAATTTTACTTGATAGTATGGAACTAATTAAAAAACCATAAAATATATTTAAATAGCCTTAGATATATCAAACTATGAATTTTTGTAGATTTTCATTGGTCAAATCTCATGTAAACATCAAAACCCTAGTTCTAGGGTTTACAAACCCAATAGGGCATAAAATTATTTATTGGACTCTTATTTGAGTTAAAAAACCTAAAAATACCTCTAACAGGTCTATCAACCCATCCTCCACCTTTTTAAAACCTTTAGTTCTTGTGACAACTCTCCATTCATGTGTTATACATAGATTCTATAGGTTCCTGTTATGCACAATTTGACTGATATCAACTTATAACTAAGTTTTGAACACTATTAAAATTACCAATGGATTGTAACACTTAAAAATATTAAAAATATGTTTATAAACATAAAAAAAGTGATACAAAAACTTAAACCTATTATCTTCACTCATAAATACATTCAAAACATGAAATGAATAGGTTTTTGGAAATACAGTCTGCTAAACCAACATCTCCATACAAGGTTAACAGTCTTGTTGGATAAATTTTAAAAAAATACATCCACTTAAAACTTTAAAAAAACTTTAAAAAAAAAAATAAGTACCCATAATTTCACATGTAACTTCATGCATAGCTCTTTTTCATCTAATAAAACTCAATGTTTACTATGATAAGGTACATAATTCTAGTTTGTGGGTTGTAGGTTATCAATCAAGACTTATAACTAAATAGAATAAAACCATTATTTAATCACATATGTTTGAAAAAATATCATTCCAATTATTCATAGGTGGATTTAATCATAGGAATCAAATGAAAATAGGATTAAATACTCAGTTCACCACTTGAACAAATTGTATACATGCATTCACTATTTGACAAATAAGACTGTCTCCAAACAAAGACTTATATCAAGCTAATTTTCATTCCCTATAGAAAATCTATAATATAATTTGATAAAAAAGATCAAAATTCATTGAAAATAAACCTCTTACCACTTAGATTATCCAAGCACACCCAAAGTGCTCTATCTCAGCCATGTCAATTTAGTGTAAACAAAAAATGGATATCTCAATCCTCCTAAATTCAACAAGTTTATTAATGTAAATTTCCATTATTTATCATCCTAAAATGGGATGAGAGGTTAAAAAATCAAAAACTTACTTCGTCACACTAATAAAACTCCTATATATATCAAAAAATCTTATAACAAAACTCATAACTGAATCTTGATCAAGATTTTATAAGCAACCTCCTAGTCCAAAGTGGGGTGGTGGACTACCACCTCACACTCACATGAAATATGTACTCAAAACCAACTTAAGAGATTTATAATACCATAAAAGGTCATTTAAATATTTAGTTATGAATTACACATCATCACATTCTATCCTAAATGACTAATACACTTTGAAAATTTGAAATTCCCTTTTGGCAGGAAAACTAACTTGAACTTAAATTCAAATTTGTACACACATTCTATACCACTTGAGCATTCCAAGATGACCCTACATCATACTCCCAATGGGAAAAAAGTCTTAACACCCATGTTATTCTTCCTTCAAACACTCATATAAGTGTGTGTGCTCTTGACTACCACACTTGTACTTTGTCTTGACTTTTTCTATCCTCCTCTAAGTTATACCTAGAAAATATAACTCAGTAAAGAAAACTTATTCTTTATCATTACCTTGAGGCAGTTTCCATCTTCCGTCTTTGCTTGCTTGTTTCTCTTGCTCCCAAGCACCTTCATGTGCTTTGTATGCTTTACTCTCCTTCTTTGCATTAGCCACCAATACATCTTCTCTTTGTATGTTTTCTCTCTAATTTGCAACCTATAATTCAACCTCAATAGTTGAAACTTCATCTTGTGGAGTAAGTTCATATGATTGACTCCTCCTTGCCTTCATTAATACTATTATCTTGGACACTACTATTGCATTCCATAAGTCTATGATTTCCTTGGTAACCTCCTTAACCATTTCTCTATACAGTTGATGAGGATCAATTCCATATTCTTTCTTCAAAGACTCATACAAAATTAAATCTACCTCATAAATTTCCTTATGTTGTTGTCTTATTACTCCTTTGGCTTCACTTGCATCCTCTTGAGTGAGGATATCTTCCTTATTCATGCTATCTTGCTTCCACAATGGCTGAAATGTTTGTTTTTATTCCATAAACATGACTCTACCTTGATTCTCTTCTTCATCTTGACTTCTTTTGACCACCACTTGGTCATATTACTCTTCCTCTTATCTCTTGAGACTATGAATGGGCTCAACTATCTCTTCCTTCTCTTCATCTCTCAAACCTGCATTCACACACACAAATACATCATTATATTTAAAAACATAAGGCATGATTGCCTCCTTGTCCTTATTATTTTGTATTCTTCTCTTTCACACTAATTTCTTGATTTGCCATTTGATTGGCTTGTTCCTTATGACCCATCCAAGATGTGGGTTCACAATCTCTTTTAGTTTCTCTATCTTGGTCAGCATCTCCTCCATTTTTTTCCTCATATCTACCATATCTCTATCAATTTCAATATTATTCTTGGTGTCTTCATGCACCATCATCTCCTTATGGCTTTCATGATTAACCATATCTTTCACTTTCCTTGCTATCTCTTTTTTCATCTTCATCTTGAGTATCTCACTTGGGTACATTCTTCTCCTTGTATTGGTATCACCTAGACCATTTCATTTTGTTCACACTTTAAACCTTCTATTTTAGACCACACTTAGGCCTTTTAACTTCTTGTCCTTCACACTTGGACTATTTCACTTCCTTGAGATCTATTTATGAGCTTCCTTCTCTTAAGATTGTTAATATCTCTTCTTGATTTAGGGATACTACCACAATACTTACTATTTTCCATCACATACTATCATCAATGTATTCAAACCACATAATCAATGACAAAATACATCATACCTTCTCAATCTACTGTCTTACTATGTCCTCCAACAAGATTCCTTGATTTCTTACCTATAATTTCTTGGTTATTAATGCAACATGAAATATAATCATCATGTTCATACTTGTATATATCTTCCTAGAGCATAAAGAAGGCTCTAATAAACAAATGATGTAGATCTATCTCTCTTTCCTCTAAAACTATGCTCTTTTTATGATCCTTCACCTGCATGTACCTACTCTTGCTTATCAAACTTCTCCTCCTTCAGCATCATTATCTTAAGTAACTTTGTAATCTCTTATTCTTTGTCTTTAGGGCCTGAATATAAGGTAATTTCAATATTTCAAATCAAACTTTCACATTCTTTGTGTTCTTCTGGTTCAATCCAATTCTCAAACTATTCACCTTTAGGCTTAAGGTCTCTTAAGACAAAACCTCATAAATTTTTAGTTATAACTCATAATAAGTTTCAAAACATCAACATCATCTAATTTTCACTCTCATTAGACACATGACTCATCTCAGACAATCCTTCATTGCATTGTTTACCTTTCTCATGGCTTTTACCAATTAGACAAGGTCTCTTATAACCCCATTTCCTTGCATTTAGGACTTGTACGACACTGTACCTATTAATTTTTAGAAACCAACAACATATAAAAATACCCTTTTTTGAGATACAACCCAATACAAAGTTTCAAATCCCAACTATGCTAACAAACCATGTTTCCAAATGCTTTTAGACCCCTATTTAGGCCAATTAGGTCTTAAATTCCCTGGTTCACACTCAATCCTATATGATTTTAATTCTTAGTATGACACTTATTAAAAACCCATAAAATATCTTCAAGGACACTTAGATCTATAAAAATACAAAGTTTTGCAAATTTTCACAAGTTGAATCTCAATTAAACATCAAAACCCTAGTTCTAGGGTTTACAGTCTGTTATAGGCCTGAGAGGGATTAAAATTATTTATTGAACTCTTATTTGAGTTAAAAAACATAAAAATAAATCTAAAAGGTCTGTCAACCCATCCTCTACCTTTTCTAAACAAATATTTCTCATGACAACTCTCCATTCACGTGTTATACATGGATTTTATTGGTTCCTATTATGCAAAGTCTGACTGATATCAACTTATAACTAGGTTTTAAACACTATTAAACTTAACAATGGATTATAACACTTAAAAATATTACAAATATGTTTCTCAACATAAACATAAAACTACAAACACTTAATCCTATTGGTCTGACTCATAAATACATTTAAAACATGAAATACATAGGTATTTGGAAATACAGTCTGCTGAAACAACATCTCCATACAGGGTTAATAGTCTTGTTGGCCAAATTTAGATCAATATATCCACTTGAAACTTTAAACACCCTTAAGGAAAAAATAAGTACCCATCATTTCACATGTAACTTCATGCATACGTCTTTTACATCTAATAAAACTTAATATTTACTATGATAAGGTATAGAATTCTAGTTTGTGGGATGTAGGTTATCAATCAAGACTTATAAATAAAAGGAACAAAACCATTCTTTGATCATCTATATTTTAATTAAATAAATTCCCACTATTAATATATGGGTTTCACCATAGGACTCAAATGAAAACAAGATCAGATACTTAGTTCACCACTTGAACAAACTGTATACATGTATTCATTATTTGACAGATTAGACTATCTCCAAATAATGACTTCTATCAATACAATTTGAATTACTTATAGAAAATAGATATTATCATATGATCATAACAAGATCAAAATTCATTCAACATAAACATCTTACTACTTATATTATCTAGACACACCTAAAGTTCTTTATCTCAGCCATGCCAATTCAATGTAAACAAACAATGGATATCTCAGTCCTCCTTCATTCAACAAGTTTCTTCATGTACATTTCCATTCCTTATCATCCTCTAATGGGGTGAGAGGTTACCACCTCCAAAACTTACTTCCTCACACTAATAACACTCTTATATATATCAAAGACTCTTACAATAAGATTTATAATTGATTCTTTATCAAGATTTTTTAAAACTTTAGTTATCAATTACACATCATCACTCTCTCACCTAGACCACTAATATATTTTGAAAATTTTTAATTCCCTTTTGGTGGGAAAACTAACTCTAACTCAAATTCAAATTTTCACAGGCATTCTAGACCACTTGAGCTTTCCAAGATGCCCTTGCATCATAAATGTTAAGTAAAATGTGAATTCTTGCATGATAATTTTATTATCTTTAGGCTTGGCCTAAAAATAGTGGCTTTATTCTTCATTATGGACATTTTTTACTATATTATGATCTTTATTCATTCATAGTGAGTTCAAATTCTAATTTAAATAATCATATTATCGATTTGGAATGCTTATTTAACTATTAATATATTTTATTTCATTTATAATTATGCTTATTTACTTTAAATCTTCATTAAAAATTAGATTTTATTTGCGTTTTAGTTTTACTTAAAACAAAATTTATTTTATGTAAAAGCTAGTTTTGTAATTTACCTTATTTTTATTGAGTCATTAAATGTTTTGTTCATGTTTCTTTATTCATGCTTAGATGTATTTTTGGTTTTTGACGAATTTACTAATTGATTCTTGAGTCTTCCCTTTATTTGTATTTTCATAGAGATGTAAATGCTCTTCAATAAAATATTTTCAAAATGACTAATTCCTTTTAATGTTCCTAAGTCATAAAGATCACACCATGTGATATGATGTTAATGACTTGACCTGATGAAGGATTGAGGGCATTAGCAAGATATGTAAAGCCTCATTCCCTATAAACCTTGGTATTGTGCCAAGTGTCACCATATTATAAGGTCAATGACCTTTGAATATAAAATAAGTGATAAAGATATGTGCCCTTGAGGGCCCAATATTATGCCACTTGGCACCATCTTAAAATATTAGAAGCCTAAAGTGATAGCAATATTAAGCACAAAAACACATGGCCTTGGGAAAGCATGAAGAGCCTAGGAAGTTAAGAAGAATCCATGTGAAAAACACTAATAAAACCATAGGTTAATGCCTAATATAATTAATATATCATCCACATGTCTTTATCCTTATAGCTAAGAGGTGATGTTAGTAGAGTTATTTGTACTGTCCTTTCTGAGCAAGTGGAATAGTGAGAGTCATCAATGTGTTTTTAACTTGCTAACTTAGAGGTGACATCAACACAGTTCTTTGTATGGTCATTTATGGGTGATAAAAGTAGTGAGATCCATCCATGTATCATTATACCACTAAACTAGAGGTGATGTCATCATAGTTATTTGTATGGTCCTTTCTGAGCAATTGTAGTAGTGAGAACCATCCACATGTTATCATCCTGCTAATCCAGTGGGAAAATCCATGAAGCATAATAGATATACCAAAAGTATTGGAGAGCTTAAAAAGTTACAAGTAGAATAAAATTAGACACATAAGCACTCCCCTCATCATATAATGAGGTTTAACTTGATTGTCAAGGTAAATACTAACTGATGAGAAAGTGACAGCTTGTGTCCAATTGAAATCAAAGATTATAGGCATAGGAGAGTAGGTGATTGTAGGATATAGACATGAGAATTTTGAATGTACAAAAACATAGAGTTATTTAAAATAACATCCATTAAATATTTGGTGAGATAATCATAGGATAAAATGAGCAAGGAGAGGGCAATATCAAGAGCATTGGTGAAAATCTAGGTAAAGTTCAAATCTAGAATTGAGAGAGTCAGTAAGTTCATCAAGATAACTCAATGCATCTATTTAAAGATGGGGAAAATTAATAGTTTCAATATTTCTTAATTATTGGCATTAAATCAGAGATGTCACATATTGAAAGGGCATTTTTATCTTAAGGATGAACATAAACATTTGAAATGGATGAAGCTATAATAAATATCTAAAATCTTTATCATTAGATTGGCTCACAATGAGGTGTCTCCACATATTTAGATCGATGATCAATCAATAAAATAAATTGAATACTAGAGGGTCCCTATTGTTCATTTTATATTGGAGTGTTTAGAGATTTAGTCCACTTCCATTGTACAAGTTGTATTTGAAATTATGCAATTACTAAATCATTATCATTTCTTAAAGTGTTATCACAAAACATTGAGTTATTATATATTATTTCATTTAATGTTTGCATCAAAAGCATTTAATTTATGGTTTTACATCATGGATATGATGGATTAACCATGTTTATAATAGTAAAATTTCTTTCCATTGTTAAGGGTCTACAAATTTAGTCTCAAAACACTATCAGATTCATGCTAGGATTACACCTATTTTTCTCCATACTTTTGGATTTTGATTATCTACTAGGGTTGACACATTTGGGTATTAAAAATCTATTGATATTGAACTAGGATTTCACCTACCCTTCTTACTAATTTTTTCTTGATGGTTTTCCAAATATATTGATTGAGAAGTAATCTATGCAAAAAGGTTTTTGATGTTATTGGTGTGTAAGTGAATATATACAATTGATTATCAAAAAGTTGGTTAATGGGATTCAAGAGATCATTAAAATTTATTTTAAAAGATTATATTGGTCATGGTGTGTAAATATTTATGGGCTTATGTATTATCTTTCCTTTGAATAGAGTTCAAGATTTCACATTCACATAATTTACCTTGGAGTCTTTCTATTTGTGTTATTCTAGTTTGTGCAGTAGCTATTATTGATAGCTAATTATTTGATTTCAACCCACATTAATCTATTTTTTGAGTATTAGAAGACATGTCTTAGTCAAATGAATAATCTCATTCCTACCTTACTCTTTCTCACTCCTTTATATATTTTTATGAAGAATGATCTACCCATTACATTATAAATAGTCTATTTGTAGAGAAACCAATAGTGAAATCTTGAGGAGACCATTTAGAACCTTTAGTGGAAATAATCATAGCCTAATCATGCTATATTGTTTGTATTTTCTTAGACCTTATATCACCATCAAATATTGAAAATAAGGGGCCTTATGTCCCATGTTTTTAACTGCCTTTGTTCATTTAGATCAATTAGTTCCTAACTGTGATTAAGTGAGTCACAATTTTAGCCTAACACATTCTAGATTCCAAAATCTTTTGGATTATATCTAAAGTTCTATGCTTTCATACTGCACTTTGTGTGATATATAATCAGAAAACTTATTTTAATTTTAAATAAATGTTTATACTCTTTTATTTTGTTAAGTAAATAGTTATAATTTGTACCCAATTGGCCATAGCCTCTATATTGGTTTGTGTCAGACAAATATCTAGAAGAAGTCTAAGAATTATGGTATTAGAGAAAACATGCCAAAGATCTATTTTTACATTCTATTTAGTAAGTATATAACTTATTTTTTTCCTTGAAGTTATTTGATTCCCATTTGAAATGCATTAAAGTTGTTATTATTCTATTAAATTAAGGAATCATATGTTTTAGAATATCAAAGTATTTGGATATCTAGATTATCTTTCATGCGTAAGAAGTTAGTCTTAAAAGATAACTAAATTATTTCATGCTACTGATAATATTCTAGGATTCAATATCTTGAATGAAGCCAAAGATGAAGGATTTTACATTCTTTATTAACAACCTAGTGAGGAAGTATTTAGATTGGTGAAATTTATGTTCATATTCCATAGATCAATGTTATAGAGGAAGATTTATCATGTACTTTAGTAAATTATAAACCTTATTATAGTTTGTATAAGTATTCAATGTTACCATGAAAATGAAAATATTTTTTTAAGAAAAGTCATGTATAAAAGTATCTATAATTGATATTTTTAGCCTTGTGTCAAAACCTTTGAGGTAGATCAATTATAAACTAAATAAAAACTATTAAAATAAAGGTAATTATAATTTAATAAACTAACTAATAAACATTCCTTTGTAACATTGATCTATGAAACATAAGTAGAGTTTTCACTAGTTTTAAATACTTCCTCACTAGGTTGTTGTTGATCAAGATTGTAAAATCCTTCAACTTCACCCTCATTTAGGATCTAGACTCTTATATTGCTATCAAAATAATGAGATAATTACACATTTTTTTTGGAATAACTTATGGTCAATTCGATAGAATATGGGTATCCAAAAACTTTAATAAATATGACACCTTAATCCAAATAATAAAATAATGGATTTGATACTCTTCAAAAAGGAATCAAATAACTTCAAGGCAACATATAATTTATATACTTGGTAAATAGAATAAAAAACTAGATATTAGTGGATCCTTGGATCATTATATTTGATACCACAATACTAATACTTATTTAGGGTATTTGACTGGAACAAACTAGTGCAAAGGTGGTAGCCTATAAAATTAATATTTGTGTGATCAAGAAGAAATATATGAGCCAAAAATTAAAGAATGTGAAGAATAAGCAGATGAATATCATTAACCTAAGGAACATAATGATTATATGCACTATCTAATGATTAATAATAAGATTTTTTACTTTTATGAAAAGACCATGGACACCCTCAAGAGAAGGAAGTTCCAAAGATAGATCTAGAAGATGAGGATGAAGTCTCAATAGACCCTTTTTCCTATAAAAATAAGAGGAAGAGGAATATATCCAAGTATAGGTAGGGAACCTCAACATTTTAATTAACCATCAATAGTTGAGCTACCTAATTATATACCATTAACTTTACCTAAAAAAATAACACTATTGATAAATGAATTTAGGATAAAATTAGTATTTTTTTGCTTGATGAAACAATAATTGTAAATTTAGCTCCCACATCGGATGAATATCATAAATAAGAACATGTTAGAGAAGAAGAAATTTATGAAGCTAAACAAGAAGATACAAAATGAGAAACTCTTCAATATTAAATGAGATGGGGAGATGAAATATATTGGGTTTAACGAATCCATCCAAACTGACAAAGATAAGAATGTGCATATCCAACAAAGTGAAGATAAGTATGCTCAATAGATTCATTCCCTTTAGATCCTAAGGTTACATGAATTTCAAAACTCATTAATGGCAGGTATGTTCATTTTTTTCCATTAATATAAATAATATTCAAATAGATTCTCAAGTAGATACTAGATGATCTATTTCATTCTATAAATCATTTATACTTGATAATTGGAAAGAACTTGATGAAAAACATATTTAAAAGTCACTAGATACCCAAGGGAATGGGATTACATGCAATACGTGTAAGCACCAAGAACCCATGATAAAAATTTTATTTGACTTATCTACTCATGATCAGTTTGCATATAAATTACCATTTAGGTGGTGTTTTTATTGATCAATATACACCTTATGGGAGCAAACCCAAAATTATCTTGTTTAAAAAATAAATAAAAATAATTTGAGCTCCTAGGTTAGTCTATGATACATAGCAATATTCCAACAATATTAATCTAATCCAAATTCCAAATAACCTTGTCCTATAAAAAAATTAAGAAATAAGATAAAAGATTACAATATAAATATGTTCCCATGATCGACATAAGTTTTGGAACATTCAATCCTACCATGGAAAAAACATGTTAGAGGGAAATATATGAAGATTGGAAATAAAATGAAAATCCCTACTCATGATGATCATGATATAGAAAATACCATTAAAGAATTATTTGATGTTGATTTGATAGAACCAAGTACATCATCATATGTCTACCATGCACTCACGGTGAGTATGCATTCAGAGTAAAAGAGGGGGAGGGGGGACAAGAGGATGGTTATTAAATACACACATCTAAATGAAATAAGATTTCCTTATCCATATCCCATTCTTGATAAATAATTTTTGTTGCCAAAATTTTAAAATTATAAATACTATTCTTGACTGACTATAAATCAATATTTTATCATATCAAAGTGAACAATGAGTACAAACCAAAAAAACATTTAGTTTTCATTTTAGACATTATTAGTAGAAGGTAATACCTTTTGGTCTAATGAATTCTACTTCATAATTTCAGAAACATGGATAAAATATTCAGAGGTATGACATAATTTCTCATTTCATATATAGATGGCATCCTTATTTTTAGTTAATCTCTTGAAAATCATTTATAACAACTTCAAATATTTTCTTACACTATTGTTACTACAATAATTATACTCTTAGAAATAAAATATAATTGTGTTAAACCAATTGTAAATTACTTGGCATGGAAATTAAAAATTAGAGCTAAAAATTCATATCAAGTATAAGATCCTTAAGTTCCCTAGAAACCTTGACAAAAAACAATTGCAAGATTTTTTAGGAATTTTGAATTATTTAAATAGTTTTTTTTTGTCAAGATAGTGGTGTAGATATATTTATTATACTATTTTTTTTGTCAAGATAGTGGTATATATATATTTATTTTAATAAAAATAGGAGATATGTATGGACTGATGTACATGTTATGTATGTATATTTATTTTTAAATAAAAATATGAGATATGTATGGACTGATGTACATGTTATGTATTACAAATTATCAAAACTAAAGTTGTTAAACTTCCAAAAATCCTTATTCCAAAATATGATTATTATGTCCTCTATACTGATTCATCTAACACTACATGGGGATGAGTTCTATGTTGTATAGAACATAACCATGAATTTATGCATGATTATGCTTCTAATTTCTTCTATGATGATGTAAAGGAATGTATCTCTTTATATTAAGAGATATATTTTATGAAAAAATTCCTATAAATGTTTTCATGAAAATAGATGCATTTAAAATATTTTGTAATTAAAATCGATTGTACAAGGTTATTGACATTCAATGAAAATTTTCATGGCCATAAGGATGGTAGAGGTAAATATGTCAAATAGTAGGATTATTTTAACAAATTAAACTATACAACCCAACCATTATGAGAAAAGATAATCTTGTTACAGATTGGTTGATTTGAGATCTTGATCTTTCCCTTGTGGATCATCTACAAGGACCTCAAAAACCTTATTTTTCTATTCAAAAATTCAAGTGTTTCCATTTTGATGCTCACTCACTCCATATTACAAAAAACATATTCAGGCATGGAGTCATATAATGATATAAAATAATATCTATGAATGTTACTGAAGAATTAATATCATTTGAAGTCTACAATATTGAATTTTTTAGTATTCACAATGATTTGATTAGTAAAAAATTAAATATAAGTTATTGGTTTATAATTTTTTTAATTTGATATGTATTACAAGTTGTATGTGGAGTATTAATATTAAAGAACAAAAAAGAGAGCATATTATTCATTTTTTTAGATGTTGTAGACCCCCTATTTTGAGGCTCCAAGGACCACATTTAGATGAAGAAATGATAGCTAGTACTATAATCAAATGAAGACTTGAATGGGATTCTTAAATGGAATTTTATATGAATCCACACACAAATTTACATAATCCCACTAGGAATTACAATTATCTTCCAAAATCACATGTAATTTCAAGCACATTTCTCTAGAAGTTTTGACAAGTGAAGCTGAAAGATTCTTATTTAAAGTAAAAGTGTCTAATTAGTGGGACCCAAGAAGATCATCCTAATATGATGGTGATAGAAGACCAACACATGTACCAACCTTTATGGATTTACTACATTATTTATCATCATCAAATTTTGGATAGTTTGCATCTCTTTTATGAGTTCATCTCACATTATGTCTTGTAAATAGTTAGTTTCTTAATAGTACCATTTGCTTTTCTTCTTAGTATAAATTTTGTGTGTTATAAAGTAAATCGAAGTGATTAACATTGTCGACTAGTTGGATTTGATATTCCTCACTTCTTACCTATATATTAAGGATAGAGGAAGCATAGTGGGCATCCCGAGTCTAATTATGATTTAGCATTCTAGATGACAAAGTCTCTTGGAATATGTCTAAAGTCTTATGATCTTATTTTTCACTCTGTGTGATATATCTAATTATAAAACTTTTGAGAATTTTTAATAAAGTATTTTACTCTTTAATTTTGTGAAGGAAATAGTTATAATCTATATCTATTTTTCAAGAACCTCTATGTGGTTTATGTTAGAAAAATATCCTAAAGAACTCTAAGCATTGTGGTATCAGATTGAACATATCAAAGATCTAGTTTTATGCTCTATTTAGTAATTATATATCTTATTTATTTCCTTGAATTTGTCTAGTTCATATGAAGAGAATAAAGTCATTATTATTTTATTTCAATTAAGTCATCATATTGCTCAAAATATTTGGATGCCCAAACTCTCTCACATTCATAGTAAGTCAGTCCTAAAAAATAACATAATTCTCTCATGCTACTAATAGCAATCTAGGATTCAAGATCCTAAATTAATCCAAAGATCAAGGATTTTATAGTCTTAATTAATAACAACCTAATGAGGAAGTATTCAAACTAGTGAACTATATGCTCTTGTTCTAGAGATCAATATTCCAAAGGAGTATCTGTCATATACTTTGGTAAATTATAAATCTCATTCTATTAAGATTCTAGTGTATATAATTATTCACAATTACCATCAAAAGGAAAATATTTATTAGGAAAATCCATGTATAAAAGTATCTATAAGTCTTTTTTGAATTCTTGTGTCAAAACCTTTGAGATAGCTCTTGACTATACACGAAATTAAAAGAAATCAAACTAATATCATTACTAGCACCAATATTGAATATATCAAGAGCCATCTCAATGTCCAATTTGTTCATTTTGGTTTAATTCATATCAATATTAAGGATCTCTTTATATAAAATTAAAAACCTATCCATTATGTAGATATATGTGGTCTTAATTAGTTTAGTTTTTCACATGCTTGTAAATTGTCTAGTTTATCTCATCTTAATGATGGACATGTGTGTTATGATTTTTGTCCTAATATATTGGTAAGTGCCTGTGAACATGGTTAGAAAGAATTAAAAGTTAAAAGTTTAGATTTTTGGGGATTTTTGTCATCAATGTTTAGTTTAGATATTGTCGGTCCCTTCTAGTATACTAATATTAATATTAAAGTGATATATTCAATGACTAATACTAATCATCATGATATATTAGAAAACCTTCCTTGTGCACATAGACTCACTAGCACAATGCAATTTTATAAATATATTAATAATGTTATCATTGTTCTTACTAAATGGAAGTTTGATTGGATTAAACATGTTGTTCCTCAAACTAAAAATCATTCTATTATTTTTCATAATATTGAAGAAAATAAGATACATGTCTTACCTAGACTTTTATCTTCTAATATTATAATAAGCATACAAAATCTTCTAGACCTATATTTATACTGAATCATCTAGGCATAGTAGAAAAGGAAATTCATGTTTGGATTTAGAATATGAAAAATTCATCCATGAGAATGAAAAATTTTCTTTGTCCATGTCTGCCGTAGCTAGGGATAAAACCCTTGAGTTATATATGGAATATGAGATTAATTTCTATAGAGGAGGAAGATGGCCTCCATTGAATGGATATTATAAGCATGAATATTGAAATTTGTATCATTTTTCTTATGCCTTCTAACCATACAAATATTAAGATAAGGAACCATTAATTTAATTCAAACATTGAAACTATGTTTCAAGGTTTAATTGTCATTTCTAAGAGAATTTTGATTATCTATATGGAGATGTACAAAATATAAGAACTTATATGGAAACTATCCATAATATTAATGATTCCACATCATTTGTTCTAATATTTGTAAAATAAGTATGTGAACCTATAGATAAGTTTAAAAATGTTGGACATTATTCTACTAATAAAATAAATTATATGCAAACCTATGTTCAAAGAATTTATCAGTTAGTAAATAGTCTTGATGATAAGTTTGATCAGTTAGTCAAGATGAGTTTTATGGATAAAGAAAGAATAAATAATTTTAAAAACCATTAGCTTAGTTGAACCTTCTTCTTCAAGTTCTTGACTCCTAAAGTTAAATTTTGATCCTAAACTCATTACCGTCTTAGCTAATAAAAGTAAGCCTAAGTATTCCTCTTTAATGCATCATGGTTTTATCTTTGTTTATCCATGCTAATTGAATATAGATGATATATTAGATCCATATCATGAAATTACTTCTTGGATTTTTTTTTAATCCATTGGTATTATTGGATCTATGGCTAAAGCTATTATTTTGGATAATCCTAGTAAAGAGAAATAAAATGAAAATGTATTTAGTCAAATATAGCATATGAACACTCTTTATGCTCTTCACATTAATGAATTTTTGCCTCAAATGTAGCCAAAGAAGTTAGAAGATGCTAAATGGAAAATGAGTGTGAAGTTATGTGCTTTTTGTTATTTTGAATATTTTTCTAATTATTTTAGAAAGCTTACTTATGCCACTGAAGTTCATCATTATGATCATATCAAGATGAATTATATTAATTCTCTACCATAAAATCTTGTTGATAGGGTTTTCTCTTATTTATAGTTAAAGGCTATGTCTTTATATAATATTTATCTTTTTGATGTAATTGATTTTACTCATTGTCTCTTACAATAAAGCTCTCCATAAATTAGATAAGCACTAGGATAGTCACCTTGATCATAATTTATTAAAATCATGCCATATGGTTGAAAAAAATATGTCAACAAACTTAAACATCAGCATCAACAAAAGTGCATTACTTTCTAAAAACACTATTTTTCATGCCATCACATACCTGATCCTAAAAATACTTTTTTACATGGCTTTTATTTTCATGTGCCTCATTCAAAATAAAATATTTATTCTATATGAAATTAACCTATACATAAATATACTAATTGAAAACTTAAAAAAATGTGTTAAATATGTATATTCCTCTAATGTAGTAGCATGATGAGATATCGTAGAATAAAATGAAGTTTTATATGATTAGGAAGAAATATATGAACCAGTAATTGAGGAATTTAAATAAGGAGAAAAGAAATATTATTAATATGAGGAATTATGATTTATAAGAATAATATCCCACTTTTATGCAAATACCATAGACACCCTCAAGAAAAGGATATTCTAGAGACAGATCTAGAGGATAAGGATGACATCCTGGTAGACCCTACTTCTATTAAAAAATAATGGGATGAAGAATATATAAAAGTAGAGGTAAAAAGGCTAATTATTTGATTTGACCACCAATAGTTAGGAATCCTTATCCTATACCATTAGTTTTCACCAAAAACTCTTAAGACTAGTGATATATTGATTCAAAAAAAATTTATTATTTCATTTCTTGGTGAAGAAAAAAACCATCTATTCAGACCCCACATGGGATGAATATCCCTATACATAAAATCTTGGAGAAGAATAAATATGTGAATCTAAACAAGAATTTATAGAATTGGAAACTCCTTAGTATTGAATGAGATAGGGAGGCAAAATAGATTGGGTTGAATAAATTCATCCTACCTAATAAAGACAATAATGTGTAAATCCAAAAAAGTGTAGACTAGTATGCTAATAAACTCGATTCCTTTTAGATTATAATCCTTGTTACATTAAACAACTTATTAATAATAGGTATGCTCTACTTGTTTCCATTAATATAGATAATAGGTCAATAAATGCTCAAGAACATATTGGAGCATCTCTTTCATTTCTTAGAATATATGTACTTGATAATTATGAAAACCTAGATGAAGAACATTGTTGTTATCAACCAAATTTTCACCCTTTGGAAGGTAGTTCAAGCCTTCCAAATTTGGAATCACATGGAACAATCCTAGTCTATGGGTGTCCTAAAATTGGATTGAATCTCTAGTTTAAATGGGTGTCCTCCTTGATGTATCTTAAGCTCATAAAATAATCTATCAAATTGATAGGAAAAGAGAGATAAACCTACTCTAATGGAGGTGATGCACCCAATATAATTGACCACTACCAACCAAATACAAATATACTTAAAACATGAGACTAACTTACAACCAACACTACTTCAAATCTACCTCTCTACATCAACATTTCTCATGAAGGTTTTGAAAGATGCTTGGGATAAGAGGACTAGTCAAGAGATCATATGATGAAAATAATGAAAATGCAACTCACTCAAACATTAAATCTCACTTAGACACTTCAAAAAAATTGTAAAAATGATTTCAAATTGAATCATGAATGTAAGAAAGGAAAATCATGCTAAGGAATCAAAACTATCACTTGTCAAGATCTACTAGTCATGTATAAACATTGAAAATAGTCAAAGGAGGAGGTAAAACTAGACTTTTCTCATTGATAAAAGGCTTTAAAATGGGCAGAGATTCACCATACCCAAGTGGAGGATACAAACATATCCTATCAATGATGAATATATAGAGAAAGTGAGAGAAAGAGAAAAAGGTGTAGGAGAGAGAGATGGCATGTGTTAAATGAATCTTAAAAATAAGAAAGAGTTATGAAACAACTACAATAGGTCTTAGAGGACATGTTTTTATCTCCTAAAGATGCTCTTTTCCTCCAAGTGATGTAGGAGTTAGATTACATGTGAGGAGTGACAAATGGAACTCTTGAGAATTAGATCACCATGAATGCCTTCAAAGATTTCATTTGACACTTATCATGCACTTTTAAATTCCGTTTCTCTAACATTTTAGGGATAATCATCACATAACTCCTTGGTCTGTCATTCCTCACCTTGTCCAAATGGATCAAAACTTGACTTAAACTTGATAAATTAAATATCTCTCCATGAAATTCATTCAAATACATTATTATATCTGAATAAACTCATTTTTATTCTTAGAACAAGTCCCAAGACTCCATCTTTCACCTTTTGCTCTCATTTGGCCTATTTTCTTTAAAGCCCTAAAATCATGTAAACCTCATTGTGTAGGACATTATATAGATGATCCTAAGAAACTGAAGATATATTTGAGGACCCAGTATGGATTTAAAACTCCATGAAAAATTTTAGGTCTTGAGAGTGAGCAGAAGTGTGCTTATTTTATTGTTCTCTTCCCCCAATTAGGCCTCAATTATGCCTCCTTACCTAGAAGACCATTTTTTGCTCCATAATTTCCACACACATATGAAACCACCCAAAAGTGCGTGATTCATTTTTTATAGACTTTTAAAAACCTTCATGCTAGATTTGAGGTCCTGATACCTATGTAAGTATGAGAACCATGAAATGGTCTCAAAACCTAGTTTTTTTTAAGCATGTTTAAGATTGCCTTGAAAAAAATTGTTTGAGGATTTATAGGGTGTTTTGTACATATTTTTGGGATTATATAGGTATAATACAACAAAAATAACCCTCTCTAATATTTTTTAAGTTCTCAACTACTCAAAACCATATAAAACACCTAAAACCCTTACAAAATAGGGTATTAAATGTAGTCTATGTAGTTGTAGGTACAAACAGAATTCATGGTGAGAACATACTTACAGTCTAGAATGATGTCCAATAGGTTTATGGATAATTACAAGTCATTTTATGAACTTTAGATATCAATCTATCACATTGTGTTCTTACTAGGGTTTTAGGAGGGTTTAGAGTGACTTAGGTTCTTAACAATTATTCATAAACCCTAGAGCCTTAACTCCTAAATCAATGCCAAAATTTTATATTTTATTATTCCCATAAAATTTAATTAGGATAATAGGATCCCATGCATCCTATTTTTACATATACAAGTGCAAGAAGTTGGTCTTCATGTCTTTGCATTGATATTGGAGAGTAGTTTTCATTCATATCCTTTGTTCATGAATGTTAGGAACCTAATATAATAAATGATGCTATGATATTGAAGTTTGGGAACCTATTCATCTTCCATGAAATTAATTTGGATCCATGCATCAGGTTTGGGATCTTACCAAACAAGAGAATGTTGATTTTGAAGTGCAGTTTTGCACCAAGATGAGCTCAAGGAGGTATTAAAGGCCTAAAAGTCACTTTACTTCTCTTCCCATACTTTTAGATGGTTTTATATGTATATGTTATATTAATGAATTTCTCAAAGTCCTCATAATTCCACTTTATCCCCAACAATCCACCCTTTCCATGACTATTCATATAGGTTTGCCTATGTAGTGTTAGGCTTACCATTCCTAAATATGGTTTGTAATGTTTTCCCTCTTTCCAAATGAATATGAGGATTAAATTAATAAAATTAATCATTATATGAAATACCCATATTTAATTAATTCCTTAAATTTGTATTTTGTCTTTCAAAATAGGCAAACTTCTTGCAATTGACCAGGCAGACCTGTAGGTACTCAATTGGCTATGTGTGCAGGGTTTTAATTAAATTTATCTTGACCAGTATCTTTGGTCATTATTCTATGTTTCCTTTGATCTTAAAGTTAATTCATTCACTTGTATATGATCTCACCCAAACTGCCATCTCACTAACATTGTGTGGCATTCTCTTCTCAAATTTTAAAAATAACCTATCTTGTTTAACAAACCTGTAGATGATCATTTAGGTGTCTAAATGCATTTTTGGATTTTATTCCTTCAATTAAAAATAATTAAACTTATAAATGATTTTTTTATTTTATTTATATCTTTTAACCTTTTCAAATTTCCCAAAACTCTACACTTTCATAAACACACACTTGTTTCTTGTACCTTCTCAAAGTATGGTTGTAGATGGTCATTGGAGAAGAGTTTGAAAATGAGGTTTTATAATTGGTATTCTCACTAGGATATGATATTTTTATAGTTAATAAACTCATTAAAATTTCTATTTATTACTCTATAGGCATATTAGACTTTCATAGCATCTTCAATCCTATTTGCCTTCTTGTCTTGATACACAAGATGGTGTATGAGTATTGAGGCCTATACATTCAATAATTTGCACACTATAATGACTCTTAAATCACTCAAGAATTATCATTAACACATTTAATTCATATAATTTCACTTAGTCATGTTTCTAAACTTTCCTTTCTTCTCTTGATAATTGATTTCAATCCAAAATGAGGACCTACAAGTTTAGAACATGTAGGTCTACCATTTTGCATAGATAAACTATTAAGAACATTTTCTTGGGTCTTATACTCATATATTTTGCATCAAATCATTTTAAATTTTCATTTAATTTTCCTCAATAGCATGTGTACCTTTGACTAAACATTATGCCATCTCCACCTTGTCTATTTGTATGTATGCCATGTGTATACAATCAACTTATATACAATTCTTATGCATGCAAGTTGGAGTCTTTGGTTTATTCATGGAATTTTGATTATTATAGTGAGATAATTAAATATAAAATGAATGTTTAAGAGGTATATCATGTCTCTCCATGGCTTGAACACTTCTAACATGAGACCTAAGAGCCCTCAATACTCACTGATTAGTTTTCAGACTTGCGATTGACTAAAACAACTTCCAACCCTTATTTATAGTACATGTTTGGATTTTAATACCACTACCTTGGATATATAACTTTATAAATTCCATACTCATATGCTATCATTAGTTTCTCATTTCCATTTGAGCCAAGATTGACATTAAAGCTTGTATAAAACCATTGATAAATAGTACCATGCTTCCCAGAGTAAGAAACATGACATCTTTTGAAAGATGGATAATAAGGATCCATTTTAAGAGAGATCAAACATGAATCATGTAAGAGTGAATGTATTTCATTGAAATATGAGGCACTTGGAGAATTATGAGAGTGAAAACAATTCAAACCAACCTAAAAATATTAAAGTAGGGGTTATATGTTCCAAGTACTTGAGACATTATTCTCCTTGTTAAAGACACCTCATGAGGTTGAGTTGATTTATGAAAAAAAATTTAAAGGTGTCACTTTATCTATGAAAACATCTCCTAAAATCCATTCTCCTTCATGAAGCTTTGAAGTGAAGAAATAGGATCAAAACTAGATTGTACTTGAATGAATAAGACATAGTGACCTCTAATCACTCTTAATGATTGATCATAAAGGAGAGAGGATGAATCTAAAAAATAATGCCACAAAATGGAAACTTAGTATGACCCTAAAATTTTCCAAAATTTAGCCTCTAAATTTATCTCTCTTGGATATACCATGCATTTGAATTTTTTCTTTATGAGCTTGTGAAGGCAAAGATGGAGGAGAGAGAGAGTTAGATACATATCTAAGACCTAAAACTCTATCCCAAGCTTGAATATAACTTGTGGAATTTAAAATGACACTCCTAAGATATTTTCACCTGAAAGTGAGTTCTTGAAGTTTGTACAAGTGCCTTAAACTACCCCTTAGGGTGATTTCTGAAGTAACTAACTTATGATGAATTCCATGACATGTGTGGTAGTTATATAACTACTTGAAGAAACTTGGAAATTTTTATTTTATGGATTATTAACTTTCGAATCTTTGTCATACATTAGAACTAGTCAAAAACACCCTTTTTCTTCATAAACTTTACCTTAAGGTTTTCAAACTAACCTTAACCTTTCCAAATAAACAAGAAATGTTTATACAAGGTGATTAAGGAAATAATATGAATTTGAGGTGCCCTTAATAACCTATGAAAACATTTGATGAACCCTTTCTCTCATCATGACATGATCAGGTCACTATAATACCAATATAATACATTACCTTAATTTCTCCAAATTTTTCTTAAATAATACTAATAAGGTTTTAGAAAGGATATTGGGAGACCAAATAAGGTATGATAAAACTATGAATAAGGTTGTAACACATGACAAGAATTTTTTTGCCTATAGGGGTTGACCTTTTGACCTTGGGGGTCAAAATTGGTCAACAATATTTATAAGTCAATAGATAACTAATAGAATGGGTTTACATTCAATAAGTATAAGCACCAAGAATCCATGATACTTCAAGATACAAAATTTTTGTATGGATTTTTTACTCATGATCAGTTGACTATAGACTACCTTTAGGTGGTTATTTTATTAATTAAAATTCACCTTATGGGAGCATACCCAAAAGTGTACTATTTAATAAAAAATGCATAAATAATCAAAACTCCTAGCTTATTCTATGTTATAGATAACTATCCCAAAAATATTTCTCTAATACAAATTCCAAACAACCTTATCCTAGAAAAAAATGAATAAATAAGGATGGAATATTAAAACATAAATATTTTTCAATGACCCATGAATTTTTTGGAACAAGTCAGTGTCTAACATAGAAATAAACATGGTAGAGGGAAAATCCATGGAAATTGGAAAGAAAATTACAATCCCTACTCATGATTATAAGGATATGGAAAATCTTATTAAATAATTATTGGATGTCAATTTGATATAACCAAGTACATCACCATATTATTTTTATGCATTCATGGTGAATGAGAATTCAAAGCAAAAGAAGGTGAAAATAGAATGGTTATTAACTACAAGCTCTAAATGCAATAAAATTACTTTATTCATATGTAATTTATGATAAATCATATTCATTGTAAAAAGTTGCAAATTGTAAATTCTTTACTCAATTTGACTAAAAATCAAGATTTTATCATATCAGAGTGAACGAGAAGGATATACCAAAAACAACATTCAATTGTACTTATAGAAATTATCAATGGAAGGTAATGCCTTTTTGTATAATGAATTCTCTTGCATAATTTTAGAGTCACATGGATAAAATATTTAAATGAATGACATGATTTATATGTATATATAGATGACATCATTATTTTTAGTCAATCTCTTAAAGATCATTCACAACATATTCAAAGATTTTTTGACACTATTATAATTGTAGGAGTATGATCTCAGAGATAAAAATATATTTGTGTTAAATTTATTTTAAATTCCTTGGTATGGAAGTTAAAAAATCTAAATTAAAGGTCAAATTTCATATCAAGGATAAGATCCTTGAGTTCCCAAAAAAAATTTACAAGCTTTCTTAAGAATTTTAAATATATATGTGTGTGTGTGTGTGTGTGTGTGTGTGTGTGTGTGTGTGTGTGTGTGTGTGTGTGTGTGTGTGTGTGTGTGTGTGTGTGTGTGTGTGTGTGTGTGTGTGTGTATACATATACATATATATATATATATATATATATATATGTATATGTATATATATATATATGTATATGTATATATATATATGTATATGTATATATATGTATATATGTATATATATATATATGTATATATACATGTATATATCTATATATATATATATATATATATATATATATATATATATATATATATATATATACATATATACATACACACACACACACACACACACACACACACACACACACACACACACACACACACACACACACACACACACACACACACACACACACACACACACACACATATATGTATATATAAGGATAGTGGTGTAGATAGCTTTGTGTTGCAAGAATTATAACAAAGAATAGGAAATATGTATGGATTGATGAACATAGTAACACAACCCAAGTTCTTAAAACTAAAGTTGTTAATCTTCCATAACTCTATGTTTCAAATTATAATTATTATGTCATGTATATTGATGCATCTGACACTGTATAGGGAGGAGTTGTGTGTTGTATTGAAAATAGCCATGAATTTGTGTGTCATTATAATTTTGGTTTTTTATCTGATGATGTGAAAAAATGGATATCTTATGATAAAGAGATATATGTTGTGAAAAAATGTCTATAAAATGTTATCTTTAACTAATGAATTTAAACCATTTTTTAATTAAAACTAATCATACAAGATTATCAACTTTCAAGGATAATAATTGTGGTCAGAAGAATGGAAGAGGTAACTGGTGGGATTATTTTAATAGATTTATTTATATATTCCAGCACATTTTAAGGAAAGATAATCTTGTTGTAGATTGGTTCAGTTGATATATTGAACTTTCTCTTATGGACCATCCTCAAGGATCTTAGTTATTTATTCAAAAACTCAAGTTTGTCAGGTTTAATTTTTTCTCACTCCCTATTCAGACATAAATATTCATGTATGGAGTCATAGAGTGATACAAAATAATATCCTGACATGTTTCTCAATAAACTATTATAACTTTCAGTATTTATAACCATTTGATCATTAAAAGATTAAATATTGAGTTATTGGTTTATAAAATTATAAATATGGTATATAGGCCAAGTTTTATGTGGAGTGTCAATATTGAAAAACAATAGAATGAGCATCTTATTTGATTTTTCAAATATTGTAGACCTCCTATTTTGAGGCTTTACGGAACACATCCAAATGAAGAAATGATATCTTGTATTATAATCAGTCAAAAAATTGAATGGGATTTTAAAATGGAATTATGTGTGAATCCACACCCTACTCTACATAATATCTAGGGGGAATTGTAATTCATTTTCAAAATCACATTTAATTTTAGGCCCATTTCTCTAGAAGATTTGACAAATAAATTCATAATATTCTTCTTCAAAGGATAAGGGTTTAATTAGTAGGACCTAATAATCTCATCCTTGTCTTATGAAAATATAATAATAACATGTGGATAATATTTAATTGATTTACTACATGATTCATGATCATCAAATTTTTGATAGTGTACATATCTTTTATGAGTGTGTCTCACTTTTTGTCTTTTAAATAGTTAACTTTTTTATAGTGTGGTTTATTTTTTTCCTTAATGGTAATTTTGTGTGATATAAAATTAATTTAAGTTACTCACACTATCAATAAATTGGATCTGACATTTGTCACTTCTTGCATGTAAACAAAGGCTAGAGGAAGTGTAGTGGGTAGTGTGAGTCTAATTATTATTTAGCACTCTAGAGACCAAAGTCTCTTGGAGTTTCTTTCAAGTCATATGATCTTATCATGCACTTTATGTGATATGTATAATCATAAAACTTCTGAGCAGTTGTAATAAATCCCTATACTTTATAGATTTTTTAATGAAATAGTTAGATCTACATCCATTCAACCACAACCTCTATGATGGTTTTTGTCAGACATAGATCCTAAACCAAAGAGTTGATTTTTTAATCTCTATGGAAATTAGGTAAAATTTGATCCCCTTCATCTTAACTATGACTATAATATGTTATTTGGAGCTAAATTATCCCTAATTTTATAAAAGATTGAGCTAATTAATCAATTTGTGTAATCAATGAAGAGATTTGGGCCACATATATGTGAACCTTGTCTTTACTACATAGGATCTGATTTGGGACTTAATCCACCCCAATGTCATCACGTGATGAGCCAAAGAGTCTATTTTTTAAATCAAGTCTTGACAATTGGGATAAATTTGAGCCCCTTCAACCTAACTATGACTATAAAATGTGATTGGGGTCTCAATTAACCTTAATTTCATCACATATTAATAAAATTAGTCAATTGGTGCAATAAATGATGTGATTTTAGCCAATTTTAGTTCTTTTTAAATCTATTTATAATTATATAGGATGTGATTTAGGGCTCAATTGTCCCAAATTCATTAGAAATTGAATGGAAGAATTTATTGATAAAAACATGGATGCAACTAGGGATAATTTGAGCCTCTTCGACCACACTATGACTATAAGATGTGATTTGGATCAAAATCACCACTAATTTAATCATAAAATGAATCAAAGAGTCAATTGTTTCAATCACAGAGGAAATTAGTGTGAATTTTAGCACCTTAAACCTAACTATGACTATAGGATGTGATTTTGGGATACATTATCCCTAATTTCATCATATATTGTACCAATTAGTTAATTAGTGAAATAAATGATGCAATGTGGACCAAATTGAGCCCCAATAACTTAATTTTAACCATATAATATGTGATTTAGGGATCAATAAACCCCAATGTCATCTCATAATGAACAAGAGAGTCAATTGATTCAATCACAAAGGCAATTTCTAGTTTGATACCATTAAACCTAATTGTAACTAAAGGATGTGATTAGGGGCTCAATTATCCCTAATTTTATCATAATTTGATCCAATTAATCAATTAATGTAATTAATGACATGATTTAGGATAAATTAAACCCCTTTAAAACCTAAATCTAAATGTATAAGATGTGATCTAGGGCTCAATCAACTTTAATTTCATCACATAATAAACCAAAAAATTGATTATTTCAATCACATATGCAATTATGTCTAGTTTAATCCCTTTGAACTTAACTATGCCAATTGGATGTGATTTTGGGTTAAGTTAGCTATAATTTCATCATAAATTAAGACAATTAGTTAATTGGTGAAATTAATGACATGATTTGTGCCAAATTGACCCTTTTAACCTAATTTTGAATGTATACGATGTGATTTGCATCCCAATTTACCTAGTTTTATCAAATATTGAAGTAATTAGTCAACTTGTGTAATCAATGATGAAATTTCATTCAAGTTTATCCCCTTTCAAACCTAATTCCAAGTATCAGATTTAATGGATTCATTACATTTATATAAGTTTAGTATCAATGGATTGGAATTTAAACATGCATTATGTAACCCATACACGTTATAGTGTGCATGTGTTAAATTGTGTATGTGTTCCTTTGAAGAGGAATATAGTGTAGGCCTCAATGTCATTATTTTTAATATAATAAATTATTCCTCCATAGCTCTACTTTACACCATTTGGTACTCTACATGGTGCTTCAAGTTATCTTTTAGTAATTTCATGGTTTTCCCCACCCTCAAAAGTTGACAAATTTATCTAATAATGGAAATCAAATTTCATAAAGCTAGCAAAATTTTAAAGTGCAAAATGGAGGATCATTTACAAGTGTTAATATAAAAAATAATGGAAACAAATGCAAATATTTTTCATAATACAAGGTACATATATTATCCCCAATGAACCAAATCTCATTGATAATGATGATGAATGTCTACCTAAAAGTCTAATTTTTAATTATGATATCATACCAAATTATATTTCAAATCCACAATCAAATTATATAGTTTTTTTGGGTAATGATGATAATATGCATGATGAATAACCCCAAAAAATTGAATAAAATAGCATATAGATAGTAAATGGTGAAAGTAACATTGTAGTGAACTATACATGAACACCGAATGAAGAAAATAGTAATAAAGATAATAATATGGAAACACCAAATTAAAAAATTACCATAAATAACACCTCCTAGGATTTTTAATACAAGACCCATGAACTTAATTGAATTTAAGGAAAATATTTTGAAACCAATGCCTAAAAAATCTAGGACTTCCATTCAATAAGAGAAGCTAAAACAAATTGGGATAGTTACTTTGAAAATTTAAATGATACTCAAATATGTCATTTTTTTGTTTCACTGATGAAATTACTTAATATGAGGCCTAAAATGAGCACCTTATGACTAAAAACATCTAATATTGATAGTAAAAACAAGACAATTATTTAAAATCTACATAATGCTTACCATATTGCAGTTGTGAATAAATGCACCAAAGATAGTAATGCTACCCAATGTATAATTACAACTTGTATAGTAAGTAGTAAAACAATGTGAAAATGCTTGATTATATAAAAAACAAAGTAAAAAACATAGACAAAAACTAATGAAATCAATTAGGAGACATAAAAGACTTGATGATGCTAATAAAAATGAATTATTGTTGTTATTTAATAGAATCCCATGAAAATATAAGTCTATAACTGATACTCTAAAATATTTAAAAGTAAAATTATTGGAAAGATAACACAATGGTTTCACCCAATATAAGATATGTAGTGAAAAGAAGAATCAGTTCTCACAACCATGAATCACATTCAAAAACTTCCTTAGATATGACCCAAACCCAATTGTACTCTAAATTTTTATATAAATATGCAAAAATTTATACTAGTCAAAGATATTTTGAGATGGCCAACCCCTTCTATGTCAAAATATATCACACACAATACTTGTTTTTGTAGGAAACATGTTGACTTGTACATTCATTATTATGTTTTTTTGTCATGTATGTTATACTTTGCATATTGTAATTTTTTTTCTTCAGGAGTGTGGAATGGAATTTCCACAAAAATCAAAAAGGGAATTTATTCCAACCATTTTTTTAAAAGATTGGATGGATTTCTTTTTTATCAAAGCATGTTTGGATGGATATTTTAACATTTATTATGGATTATAAAAATTTAAAAGTGTATCCATGATGAGAGTACAAGTGGAATTGGACAATAATTAGTTTTTTTTAATAAATACAAATATATGGCATATCAACTAAAAGATGGAAAGGAATCTAAAAGGTGTGACTGTGTTTCAAAACAAATACCTTTCTTATAAATTATGATTAAAGTCAATGAAGTAATTATTTATGAGTATGTAAGTCACACACATAACTTGATGGTCGGATGACTAATTCAAGTTAATAAAGAACACATTCTAACTTTGTTCTATTATTTTAGTAATCAAATTATCTAAACTTACACATTGAAAAAATAAATAGAGGGTAATTCACAATACTAAAACTTGGTAAATGTTCTTATCTTTATACATATAAAATTCATGCATGCACCTAATAGTAAAAATAAAGATATAAAAATATTAAGGGTGTATCTTTTCTATGTCATTGATGATGGATCACATTATACCAAGTATGTACAAGGCTATTTTGTTCTAGAAAATATGACTAAAAGTAACATTACTATCAACCAACATTATATTTGGCCAAACAATTGCACATCATAATTTAAAAATGTAAAAATGTTTTACCAATTGAGCAAGATGCATGTGATCACTAGCATACAACATATTTGTAGTTTCACTAAGCTTGACAATGGAAAATGAGAATGTGATGGTGCAAGATCATGTATGAAAAGAGATTTTGCAAGAGAGGATTTGAAATTCAAAGATGACATTGATTTAACTTATGAAAAAACCAATATTGAATTTTTATCTCAAAGAGAGGAGTTATATAATGGCCCATGGTTATCAATAAAAGTATAATGTTTATAAATATCTCTAGCTGGTAGAAGAAGACAAATTAACAAGGTATGAGGATTATATTACTATATTAGGATAAAGTGAGTTTCAATCATTTTGTAGCTCAAATGCAGGTTCTTAGACAATTTAGATGAGGCATATGGAATTTTTTATACATACATGGAACTTTTTGGGAATGAGTGTGAGTCACATGAATGGGTGGATGAATGCATTTATAGAGATATAAGTCCAATTGACACATATTGTGTTCCAAAAGAATTATAGCTTATATATATGACATCATCACATGAATTTGACCATGTATCTGATCTAGTGCAACCATGTATGAGATGAGTTATTATATTTAAGGTACTAAATTATTAATCATTATTTACTAAATTATCATTATCTATTAACATCATTATTTTAAAAGTGTTTTATAACAAGGAAATAACAAACTACTAATTATGATAGTGTGTAGAGGAAAAACATAAATTGAAGTCGCCAATAACATATGGGGAAAATATTGACTATCCCATTAGGTCTATGGTAGTTACTCTAAATTGGGTTCAATGATATCCTATCAAAAATTAGATGTATGGTTATTTCAAGACTATGAAATACATAGGAAGATACTACACTATTAAAATTTGGCTCTTAAAAGAAATATTCAATTGCTTAAATATCAGGGGAGGCCATTAATAAAAAATCTATGGTAGGTCCATGAGTCTAACCATGAAGTAAATATTTCAACTATAAGGAGTATATAAAATACATTTACAAGAGATGTTGAGTTTTATAATATAAATGTGTTTAAATTTATCAAATTTTAATTAATTTTTAGATAGTACATATAAATTTCAATTTAGATACTATCATATTTATTTTAGGTTAGTGGTTCTTAATAATATTCCACCATCACATGGTTGGTACCATTAGTATATAATTTCATAATCTAGTGAGGATGGATTAGGTATTTTGTTTCCTTATCGAGCATACTCTAAGGTCAATAACATAGTAATAGGAATTATTTGACACCTTCATCATGGTGGAAATGCTAATTTTCAACCATGAAGCGCCAAAGTGGAAATATCCAACTACGGCTTGAATCATGATAACATTTGCCATCAAAGTTTTTGCATGTCAGAGTAGTCACAAAAACATGTATCTAAGAAGATTATAAGGTTGTGGTCTTGGACAAATATTTAATTTTCCTATTAAAACATGTTGGAAGTGATGGTTTTGAAATGGGATGTCCCTAAAGTATACATTTCCATTGGAGGAAATGAACTTGTCTCTTGATTATGTAAAAGTAACAATTTAGGACTGATCACTATATCATATTCCATGGATTCATATATAACATTATATGGGGCTCAATAATATGGATTGAACATGAACTTTATCATTCTTTCATTTCATGCAAATAACTTATGATTTTAATTTTACGAGTGTCTAAATTTCCCCATAAAAACTTCAATTTTTTCATATAGGGATGGATGCTCTTGAGGCTAGAACAAGTAATTCATATATTAATTGGTCATAATTCAAGTCAAATAATATGGTCATTGACATTTATTCCATCCCTAACATTTTGGTCATTCCACTTTATAGCTACAAAGCACTTGAGGTTGAGATATTCAACTATGGCTTGAATGTTGACCATAATTGTTGTCAATATCTTTACATACCAAACCAGTCATTAAAACACATATTTATCTAATTTAATAGGTTTTTGTAATTATAAATATGTAATTTTACTATTCCAACACGTTGGAAGTGGCATATTTACAAGGGGATGGCCCATAAATGAAAATGTTTATAGGAGGAAATGAACTTGTCTATTGACTCCATAAAATCAACATTTTCAAAATTGATCACTATATCATATGTCATGGATTTGTCACATATTTTTTTTTGGTTTTCTCTAGTTTAAAATTATATGGATGTGAAATACATGTGATAGTTCTTTTGGTTCATGTAAACAACTTACATTTTTCATTTTATGAGCATGTTTGAAGTTTGCCTAAAAACTAATATTTTTTATACAAGGAAGGACAATTTTAAAGGGAATGGGTAATAAATATCCCATCAAGGTGTAATATAAGTAAAATTATGTGTTCCTTTATGTTATTTATCACCCTCTATGTGGTTTCAATTCTAATTTTTATCCACAATGTATAGGAGGTGATGTACCTTGAATGTTGACAACATTTTATGTCAATGTTTCTTTATGCCAAAGCAATTTTAAAATGCATATACAGGAGGATTAAAAATTCATGGCTCTTGGATCATATGTAATTTTTATATCCCAATGTGTTTTAAGTGATATGTTTCAAGGATAGGTCTTAGAATTAGAAATTCCTATTAGAGGAAATCAACATGTCTATCAATTGCATGAAAATAGCATTTCAAAACTAATCACTATATCATTTACCACACATTTGTATATTATGTTAAATTAAATCATATATCATTAAATTATAGGTTTTGACACACACATGAATGTTTTTTGGATTCATGTAAATGAATTACAACTTGTGTTTTAACAAAATAATGAAATTAATTTTATGATAATACGTACAAAATAATTACAACAATGTCAAATGTTTCAATATATACATAGAAACCATAAAGGCATATGAAATTTGAACATAATATAATATTAAATTAATATAATATACACATATAATGAAAAAAACTCATACATTACCATATAGGTATATAAAAAACTTCATATAAGACATATCATAATCATAAAAAATCCTCCATCTTTTTCTTGCTCATATAAGACTCTATAATGGGTTAATTTATGTTTAGATACCTCAAATGTCTTTCTCATAGATGGAGATCCTTGGATACTTTATATACCTCCAAGATATAACTATGGGTTAATTTATTCTCATAGCTCACCTACAATTGAACTTGTTCATACACTAATATTATTAGATATTTTACATACTGGATATGTAACCAATTTCAAAAGTTAATTTTAAAATGATATAAATTTTTTTTCAATATGCATTTATCATAATCTCATTGTCACATTCAATTTAATTTTGACACTAAGTAGGGTCAATGGTAGGTTGAGTCTCATAAGTACCTCCTGTGAAGCATGGATCTATAGTGGTGTAAAACCTCTATAATGACTAGGATGAATCACATGAGCTTGATGCAGTCAACCACAGATTTGCCTCACAATCAACCAATCCAATATAGGTTACACTATAGGATATAAATTTGGATTTCCCTATGTATATCCTTGTAGTGAATCCTATGGTGTTGTTTATGGTGGTGTTTGTGGCTACATTAGAGTTTTCCTCCACCCCCATCATCATTATGGTCACCCTAATATATATTATTGTGAAACAATAGTCACTTCTCTTATTCCTCCAATTGCCACTAGATCCCCTATTGTGGTATGTACCAACATCCCCTATGTCTCAATTATCATGGATAAAAAATAAGAACATATGTTGGTACTCTTATACCTCCCATACCATAACACTCCATCATATATCATTCCCAATATGTTAACACTATTACAATAGCTATTGGGTGTGGTAACCTAAATTATCCTAGAAAATAAGGGACTAGATGTGGCTACACCCACCAAAGATAGTGCCATGTAATCCTCACATGCACATATCCTTGAGAGGTACTTGGCCACAAGAGCTAAGTATCTATTGTGCCCTGATACATCTACCAAATAATCTCTCCCTACATGATCATCTATTATTTTTAAGCATGTGGTAAAACATACAACATATGATCTTATGCCCATCACTACATGCATGGTATGGAAACATACACTACCTACAATAACCTCATAGGTTGATACATTCAGAACCTCTCTTAAATCAAACTACATAACAAAATAGTAGCTCCCATCATTAGTTGACCTCATGATAAAATACAATATAAATCACTCACCATCTATACCCAAATTTTTGATCCTAAATTATACATCATTCCCTTCTCCAACATGGACCAAAGCAACACAACAGTATATATTGTCACCTTCCCATCTAACTTGTGATAGATCACACAAGTTATCACAAGTCCAATAATGACCTTAAAGACATCCCAAACAACCAACATATATACATCAAATAAGCACACTTGTAAGCTATCCTAAGTATATCTCTTAGACCTAGACAATTATAAAGCTAAGGCTCCCCTCTCTACATCTAACTCCAGTGTATCACTGACATAAACAAGCCTTAAATAAGGAGTCCTTAAAATTGGACATCCTCAAGGGTGATACCCACCTCAATGCTATCTCCACCCACCTAAAAGTGTTATTTAGTCACTCCCATGTTCCTAAACACATGGAGACTAACTCCACATTAAAAAGAATCTATTGCATCTCCATAATATTACCAAAACCCAAGGTGATCAGCTAAGCTTGATCCATAATAAACAAACTCTCCAGCTGATATGGTAACCAAACTAAATCCACTAATCTATAGAGTTGCCATCACCTCTATAAAATATCAAACAACAAAGCATCAATCAAATTTCCCTCTAAAATAAAAAACAAATATACTATAAAATCTCAAAAATATAAGTAATTAACTAACTTAACTACTTCATCAACCTCTTTTATTTTTATTTACCATTCTCAACTATGTTGGCCAGCTTATATAATAAGTTAGTAATAAATTTCTTCATATCCTACTAAATCAACAACATTTAATGTTATGATATCCACCTAAACTTTATACATAGGTAGTCATGGCATACACCATTGTTCAACTTCTTACAATCCAACTAGATCAACCACTTTCTATACTAATTGAGCCACCTAATTTTTATACATATTCACCCGTGGCATAGGACATCAACAACCTTACCTAAAATCTACTATGTTAGCCACCCTTTATACTAGGTCAACCAATCTTTAGCTTTTAACTAGATCAACCACATTAAATGTAGTCAACCACTATAATATTCTACTAGATTAGCTACCTACTATGGAATCTACCATCTATTCAAAACCATCCAAACCAACTAAGTTAGTGAGGCCAACCCCATTCAATTATGCAATGATTTTTAACTAGATCATCATTAATGCACTAGACCTAACTTTTAAAACTTTGATTCCTACCCACTACCCCTCATGAATTTTACTCTATTACCTCAACACCTACTTTTCCTAGTCTAGTTCATTTTAATCCCAAAATTCTAAATATTTTTATTAAATTAAAGTCATACCTGAACTATTTATGCATTAGTTGAAATATGTCCTCTCACCCACCTCCATCACATCTACGTCCTTGAGCTTGCACGATCATCATCATACCATCATCACTCTTTCCATACTTTGATATTTGATAGACAATAATCACAAATGCACAAATAAAAAATAATTCATTCCTTCTATAGAAAAGTTTTAAAAATTCTAAAGCTTCAATTATTTACTAAGAATTTTTATATTTTAGTCATAACTTTATTTTTGTAAACTCTTTTGAAAAACAAAAAAACAATATGGAGTCCTAAAAATGAAGAAATGTTTTTGGTACTAATGACATTTTTTCCAAAAAAAATCAAAATTTATCTTATTTTTCAAGTTCATCTCTTGTTCTCCACACTAGATTCATCTATCATCTACTTCTCATGTAGCTCATGTTTTAAAAACAAGAAGTTCAATGAATATAAATATCTACAAATTATTTATTTTCATTTATTTTTTTCTTTCTACTAAAATTTATTATCTTAGGGTTATGTGATGCCATGTTCTTTATCAAAGCACCATCTTATGTTATAGCTATTGACATGTGTTCAACTTTGAGTGGGGTATATACATACACATAATATTTTTAAACTTTATTATCTATTGACACATTCTCTCTTGTAACAACTTGTTGGGTTTTGATCTCTCTGAGTGAATGCCTTAAAGGGTGTACTAGGAAAGGGGTGGGTAGACCATTGGTGCTTTTCAAGATTATTAGTCAAGTTTATCATTACCTAAAAACCATTATAAATATTATTTATATAATCCCAAGCAATCCAAACCCTGTTTACACATTTTCCAAAGAATTTATCCTTTCAAATAGTCCTTAACTAAGAAAACACCATCTTTCCCTACTAAGTCATCCAGGTTGAAATTGTTAAAAAACATTAAGTGTGCTTTACAAAAATAAATAGGTATGGCCGACTTAGTTCAAGACCTAATGTTAAAATTTTATAACAAACTGGATTGAGTTTGTTGATATTATCAGGTGAATTATTGGAAGGGATAAGGCTTATCCATTACTATGAATATAAGTCTCATTTCATTCTAATAAGGAGGAATATTCATTTTTTCATCATTATATATTTTTTAAATTATACTAAATCTACATTTAATGGAGCCATTGCTTATTATTTTCCTTGGAGAAAATATTACTTGTCTTATGGGAAGTCTTATATAAAGTAAGTGTATTTTAGCCTAAAGTTGATTTCTATAGTGTGATGCTTAAAAAGCCACACCAACCTCTTGAAAAACACCATTGGCAAAGGGAGAGATTGAGACTGATAGGTTTCGCTCAAAGGAAGTATTTTTAACTCTTGTTATTTCATTTGATAAATAGATGTTGTATAATTAATCTATGTTTGAATGTATAACTCCTTGCTTAGATTACCTTTATGCTTGACCTTAGTATAAATATAGGGTTTTTTCCCTTACAATATTCCATTTTAGGTGATATAGTCCCCCATTTGCCTACCACGATCCCTTGATTATTTATTTATGTTTAACCATCCTCTTTTGTGCCGCAAGCCTTGGTGAGCACTAGAATAATTTTATTTTATGAACTTATACCTAACTAGGGTTATTTCATAGTATTATTTTCCAAGTATTTTGGAACCCTCTCCTTTTGTATTGTGTGTTAGGATATCTATTGGTTAGGTTTAGTAAATCCAATTTGGTCATGCTCTTAATAAAAATAGTATTGTAATGGATGTTAGTTAATTACCTTATCTAATATTGGATTTAACAAGCTAGTTAAGCCATATATTTATCTTAATTTATTGCATACAAGTGCCCTGCTCATGATAATGGAAGGGGTTGAACCCTACATGCATATATATAAACATTTAAACCAATTATAAAAATAATCAAATTATAATAGCTAAATTTTAAATAATAGATATGTCTTGTACCACTTCACTTATAAAAATCATGTGGATAAGAGTATCATATGTCCTTAGACAACACTACATAGATAATATATTAACATCAATTATATATACATAAGTATTGAGAACAATTATTAAAAATAATGTATATTTACAATTCAACATTACAAGTTATCATGTTGTGGTTAGTTGGTGTGTAAAGAAAATTGTAATGGAAACACATATGTCTACTGACTCCCATATAGATGGAAGTACCTTCATTGGGATTATAAACTAAACAAAAATATAATTATTAGTTGAGCATGGGTGTGTGCGCATACACATAAATGTAAGTACGTGTACATGAACAATAATATTAATTAAAAATTACCTTTGTATATGTATACATTGGTTGGGTAATAGAAATATATACACCATTAGATGGTCTAAAATATAACTATGAAAAATGTGAGACCGTCTCCTAATGATTACATATAGATTATTTGTTAAATTAATTATTATGATTCAAATACATATATATAATTTACCAAGTCAAAAATAAGTATTATATATATATATAGTAAATTATATATATATATATATATATATATATATATATATATATATATATATATATATAATATTTATTTTTCAACATCTCAAATATATAAGATACATGCAAAGGTGCAATTGAGCTATCCAAACCAATTTCATATGTCAAAAACTCATTAGTTAGAACCATAACATCTATCCCTATGGAAGCACCATCATAATTGGGTTTCATCACATCCTCCTTCTCATCAAAAGTTTGAGTTCATACAAATCCACAAGATCTATAATGGTGTTGTTGGACATCAACATTAGCTAGAACATCTCCATATCCACCCTCCACTAGTATTAGTGTATCACCTTAAATGTATGAAAAAAGTCAATTTACACCACCTTCCTCATTACAGAGGGGATAATCTTAGGCTAAAGTGGATTTCCAATACAAACTCTCATAGGTTTATAAGGAACATGACATGCATCTGATCTATCCTATGTTAGAGGTTTTTTCTTAGCGCTAAAACTCTAAGTAATTAGATAATTAGGGGTTTCATTGAGGAGAAACTCAAAATAGAGTTTCCTCACAAAATAAAAAGGAAATCCATGGTTATTACAATGTAGGTGATAAAAAACCATCCACCATTAGTCCCAAAAATTGTCTCTTATCAAATTATGTTGGCACAAGTGGATTGGAAATTGTTTACATGATAATAAAGGTGACACATTAGTTCTTGGATTAGTGGATATTGTGCAAGTATTTTATTTTAATATTTTATCTCTCACACCAACCATTGATAAATTGTTAGCATATTATGACCTACATCTCTCTATAAGCTACAATATCTCAATTTGACTCATTATTGAGTCAACTTCACTTAGTAATGACTAATGTCTTTGCCAAATAGGTATGTTGTGGGTTATTTGAATGAGCATCCCTTATTGTCTTAGTTAACTTAATCTATATTTTATTCTATACACTATATATATATATATATATATATCCAAATCTTCCTGACTACTTGGAGGTCCTGTAGGAATTGTAAAGAGGGTTAGGATGGTTTTGTGCATTTTTATCTTCATCTTCAATTCCCATATTTTATTTTGTACATGGACATGTTTGATGGGTTGTATAAATGAAAATATACATGGTTTCAAAAAAATAAAATTATAATCCCAAAAAAAATACTAAATTTGGTTTTAGCTCATAGAACATTAGTCTACTTATCTCTCCTCTTGCATGGTATTGTTGACTGTCTCACTCAATGAATTTTTAAGTAGATTTAAACAAAGTTTTTTGAGGGAGAAAAGATATTTTGTGGAGCAAGAGTGTAGTATTTAATATGAAAATCATGTTTTTGATGATATTAAGTCTTTATATCTTTTAAATATATAGTATCAATACCACACTAACCCTAGTGTTGTTTCCCAATCATGCACCACTATCGCTTGACCTCACATGCCCTAGGAGTAAGATCAAAAAGGAGAATGAAAGTTGAAGGTGAGGAGCCACAAATATATGTAATTAGATCTAGGGAGGTCTTAGCACCTTGAAAGAACCACATGGGGATAATGATTGAGAGAGGCTAGACAAAGGGGATGGTTAGTTCCCTGCTACTTTTGGCTCTGCCTGAACCAAGGTGAGAGGACCTACGAGTGGGGGTAGATAGTTTTGGTGAAGGGATTTTAAACCTTAAACATTCATAGGGATTTGAAAATAGGGAAGATGGAATATTACCAAAGCATAACTAAACTCACACACTCCACCCTGGAAGGGTTGTCACATGAAATGCACGAATGCTTAAGTCATATAAAATCTACTTAAGATAGATGGGAAAATGGTTGAAATCTTTGATGTAGAGATTGTTTTTGAATTAAAATGGGTAAGCGAGGACTGTAGTACTAGGATTTTGAGCATATAAATTGAATACACTTTAGGTAAATAATGCATAGTACATTTGTTAGGCAAGCAACACTTGTGGTATGCTAGTTGTATGTTGTATGTGGGGTAGAAAAGGGTAGGATAATGTTTAGAAAAAAGGTTTGATGAAAATATGTGGAGGGATAATAATTGAATATGGAGGGGTTCAAATAATCATGATATCTCCTTTATCAATAAATTCTTTCTTAATTCTTAAAATATCTAGGAAGAAACTACGCACATATGGTCCTTGAAAGATTACAAGCAACACTATAGGTTACCTTTCAAGAATTCTTTCCTATTGCATCCATGATCCTAGGACTACCCTTAAAAATACAATCAATGCTTCTTTCCCCAAATTTTATAAATAGAAAGGATCTTATGTTCTGGTTGCACCTTTCAAATGATTACCATAAAGAAACATACACTAGACAACGATTCTATTTAGCTTGTGAAAAGAAACATTGCATTTGAACAACAAGATGGAATGGAAAACATGAATATATTTTATTCATTTACTGGGAAAATATTGATCAAAACACATTTATTTAAAATTATATATCATAAGACACTCTATATAAATGAATCTATAACAAGGGAACATTATAGATGATCTCTAAGCTTGCCAATGATTTTACAAATGAAATTGATTTGGCACTAGGGCACTAGACAAGGATGACTCTTCAAGCTATCTCTTTTACACTCAAATTTTTTAGCTAAACTTTGTAAAGGGATAGACCCCATTTAATTATATAATTTTATAACCATACTTTTCATAATCTATAAATATACTCCAACTAGAAGATTCCTTCATGGGCCTGGAATTGGTTGTAACTAACTTGATTCTTTAGACCTGCAGGTGTGCTCTCATGATGATGAAGGATATGATTTACCACTATATAATAATATTTATATTTATGTAAACATAAAATAAATGATAAGGGACAAAAAAACTTTTTCCACTTGTGTAATGAAATAAAAAGTTCCCTTCCTTAACAAAACAAACTCGGAAAGGGACGTGCCACTATCAGGCAAAATACAAAAGTCCTTAAAAAAAGGAAAAGAGAAAAAAAGAGAAAAGGACAAGAAGAGAAAGGGAGGTATGGGATAATTCCATTTTTTTGAAAGAAACTAGGGGTATCTCATCATGATGTAGATTCTACATTGATGACTGCGTCCTTCACCATCTTGTCTTTGTGTGTAACAAACTTTTTGATCGTATTGATGAGGATCATTCTATCTAGGCCCATATGGTACTTGAATTTGGCATCATATTCCTCTAAAAAATTAGTGCTTCTCTAGATCACTCCCTATTTATTTTGTATCAATTCCTCCAATTTATTTCGATACTAGGTCTTTTATTTTTTGGCCATTGAAATCTCCATGAGGTACATCTATGAGATCCTCCAAATACTTATCCATTAATTATTTTGTTAGGTCCAGTACACCATCTAGCTTCAACATTGCTCTTAGAGTGGCCTCAATATTTGTTCTTGCAATCTTGAGAGACTGCTCTTCTCCTTTTAAATCAAAAGTGCCATATTTAAGCATGGTAAACCTATGCTTTATGACCAATTGCCACTCTTTGGGCATCTTAATATTATCTAGAGAGATAATGTTATCTGTGATTAAAACATCCTTGTCCATAGTACATATTTCATATATTTTGGGCCTAAGTGACTCCCAAATTTTGATATAAGCGTCATAAATATATGCTAGAGAGATGCACTCTCCTCACCTATCTGTCTTATCATCTAGCCATCCTATAGCTATATGGATTACTTCTTGGCCTCGAGCTATCATGTCCTATTGCCAATCTTTTGTCACCCATCCTCTGATCTTTAAATATTTGCCATAGGTGATGTCTAATGTTCTAAGGGGGATATGGGAAAGGTTAGGATCCTAGATGGTAGTTGGAGTCACTGCCTGAGGTTCACTCAATAAATTTTACAAGTATTAGATCATAGCCTAATTTTATACCTTTAATTCCTCCATGGTGGCTTTATCTTTATCCATTATATGCATCATCATGTCAGCTAGGACTTGTGAAGTATGCTTAAATTCCTTCCTTGATGTCTCCCTGAGATTGTAGCAATAGATGGAATAGTTTTCCAGGGGAGTATCCTTTTTAAATGCATCTAGAGGAAGAATATATACTTCAACACTTATTTCCCTTATGTCAGTGAATGTCATTCTAACATGCATCCTAGCCTTATTTGGGAGCTTAGCCTTTTGCTTTTAAACAATATGGGCTATATCAATATCCCTTACTTTTCTCATCACATCCTTTTTTTCCTTCACTTGGTTTATAATCATAAGAAGGGGTCTGCTCTGGAAACCCACTGAAGTTGTGGATGTTGAGGATGGCATTGTAGTAGTGATGAGTGGTGCTAGTGGGGAAATAGTTTTTGGGAGTGTCATTAGCTTAGGAGGAGGGCTTAAAACAAATTATTGTATGTCTTTGTCAATTCCATGCTCTTCTTTTTCTTCCTCTAAGATTGGCTCAACTTTCTCTAAAACTTGGAAATTAGACCCAGGATGGTGAGATTCCATGCACAATTGTCAATGGAACTCCCTTTTTCTGGGTGTTGGATGGAGGATAGAACAATGGCTTCTCCTTCCATAAAACCCTAGGCTACTAGGTCTATAGAGGTTATGGTGACTTCCTTGTCATGTTTAGGTGAATTTTCACCAATCATGGCCTTGAAACCTTTATTCTTATCTAGGTCATGTACCTTGATGGTGGGGAAAATCCCTTGGAGGATTTTGATTGAAGTATCATCCTTGGATGAACTCTCCTTGATACCTTTATTAACCTCTAAAGTTGTAGGGATGCTCATTTGTAGTCCTGATCCCTTGTCTCCTATTTTATCTTTCTCTTATTTTCCCACCTTTACACTACTGGTGGGGGATTGAATGTCATCCCCAGGTTCACCCTGATCCCCATCATCTTGTTTTAGGGTGTCTTTGACTTCATTGACTTTGTCCTACCTAGGCGATTGAGAAATAACATTATAGACAAATGCCTCTATTTTTGGGGAGTTGGGCTTATTTTTAGTAGGGGCTTCTACTTGGGTGGTTGCCTTGGAACCAACATTCACAACATCATCAAAAGATATAGGATCATCTAAAGTCTTGGCCCCTTCCTCATCACCTTTACCTTCTTCTATTATAGGTTCCCCTTCTATAGATGCTCCTTTCATTGGGAGTTTTGATGGGGAGTGACATTTTTCCCTATGGGTCCTCTACCTACTTCTCACCTTAGGGGGAGTGAAGGCATGCTATTTTTTCATTACCTTAGCTATCAAAATTTCTTCATCTAAGTCTTCCCCCTTGCTCATATCCTTGACCCTCTATGCATACAAAGCTTGATCTTCTTTTTTCTCTGGGGGCACTTGGTGATTGGGTCTTTGAAGATAACTATCCTTTGCTTGATCAAAGATTTGGTTGGAGGTTAAAGGGTCTTCTTGGCTCTCTTTTATTTTGGTGGCTCCTCTTATTCTTCACCTCCTCTCTTCCTTGATATATCTTTGGAGGAGGCTCAACTGTAGCCTAATATGGAGGTAGGACAGTTGGGACTGGTTCTTGATTGGCCATAAGAGTAACCGCTGAGATGGCTGGCACCCCCAGAGCTTCCCTCCCTGAAATCAAAATAGGGATGGTACTATCCATTATGACCTTCCCTATGAGAATTTTATCCAAAGTTTTGGCTAAGCTCATTATCTTTGAGAAAGATATCATAACTTTGGATTGGGCCACAATCATTTTATTGATTTCCACTAGCTTGGTGAAATCAGTGTCTCCCAACATTCTTTTCCTTCTTCCTACTATAGATGATGATGGGGCCAGAGGGTCACCATTGTGTACAGAGAGGAATGAATTCAATTCTTTCACCTTCCTCAACTCTTAGAGGATAGGGGTGTTGTATGCCTTAAGTTCGATCCCATGCTCCTTCAACCACCTAAAGGTTCTCCTCATTATCCATGTCACTCACCTGGGGATGGAATAATTTTAATCCTTAGTGAAATTTGGTAGAGCAATGGGCTAGGATTCAATATTACTCTTGTTATATGTGGAGGAGAGTGTCATCTTGTCATTGACCATGTCTTTGGGGAGAGGAGCAATGTAATATGTTATGACCTCTTACACTATTAACCTCATGTACTCCCACTTCCTAACATCTTCTTTGGGGGTGTAATCAGACTAGAAGTATTCATAGTGGAAATGATGCCATACCATGTTTGTCACCATATTTATCAACTAGTTGATGTCCTAATTGGGTTAGGGTGGAATCTTACCAAGTATGATAGGACCAAAACTCCCCAAAGCTCTGACACAACTTGTTAGATTTAAGAGCACACATGATTACCATTGTATAAGCAATTAAACATGTGGAATAACTAGAAGAACAAATAACTATCAATGAGAAAACACACAAAATATGAGAGGCAACACACAAATGTATTCAACTCATTACAAAGGAAATTACAATAAAGAGATCACACTCTTCTTCCACCTCTATGAGGCTTCCTCCTCAAGAACACTCTAAGTAATCTTCCCACCTGAGTAATCTTCTCTCATAGGTCACAACACATAGCTAACACAAGCTATTATTCACCTCATTGTACATCTATACAATCGAGTACGAACCAGTACTCCAAGTAGATCTCTCCATGATCCTGCTGATGTATTGTTGTCACCTTGGACCCTGGCCAACCACCAATCTCTGTCTGACCCTCGCATACACACATCCCTGCATATCAACCCTGATCTTACTTAAACATACATGGGAAATCCTACTTGATTCCACCATGGGAAGAACTCTCCAAGCTTCACATAGCTCTTCTACAAATTCTCCACTTAACAATACAACCCATGAGTCTATTATATAGATCTCATGCATACACTGATTAGACTTGCAGCTCAAGACTTTGAATAAGTCTTTAACATGCAAAATCCATGTTCACTTAACTGACTGTTCGTCAATAGCAGTTCAGGCCGCCACAGGCGACCGACATCGGTCCCTGCCTTCTTGGAGGTGACCGACGCCAGCTGATAAGCTACCGATGCCAGTTTCCCTTCTGCATCCCTTGACCGACGTCAATTTTGGCCTGCCAACGCCGGCAACTGTCACAAGCAGAAAACCTCCTATTTACCTTAAGGTGTAGCTTTTAGCTCCACACCCTAACAATCTCCCACTTGGAGATAAAGAGCTGCACCTATACCCAAACCAATACTCTATCTAATTTGCATCCTGGCTTGTATTCGTCTTCAAGCTCCCACTTGAATACAACCCACCACACTCCTTGTGGTGTTAAACATGTGCCTGATTTTCTTCATTCTCATTGTACCATCTTCTGCCTTGCTATACTCCCACTCAAATAGTAACCCCTATGAGTAACCTGTAATCAACAAACACTTAACAGATCTGGGCCATCTGTTAGTCAAACTCGCTCTGAGAACATCCAACCTCGCTCTGATACCAATTGATAGGACCGAAACTCCCCAAAGCTCTGACACAAGTTGTCAGATTTAAGAGCACACATGATTACCATTGTATAAGCAATTAAACATGCAGAATAACCAGAAGACCAAATAACTATCAATGAGAAAACACACAAAATATGAGAGGCAACACACAAATGTATCCAACTCATTACAAAGGAAATTACAATAAAGAGATCACACTCTTCTTCCACCTCTGTGAGGCTTCCTCCTCAAGAACACTCTAAGTAATCTTCCCACCTGAGTAATCTTCTCTCATAGGTCACAACACACAGCTAACACAAGCTATTGTTCACCTCATTATACATTTGTACAATTGAGTACAAACCGGTACTCCAAGTAGATCTCTCCATGATCCTACTGATGTATTTTTGTCACCTTGAACCCTCGCCAACCGCTGATCTCTGTCTGACCCTCGCATACACACATCCCTACATATCAACCCTAATCTTACTTAAACATACATGGGGAATCCTACTTGATTCCACCATGGGAAGAACTCTCCAAGCTTCACATAGCTCTTCTGCAAATTCTCCACTTAACAATATAGCCCATGAGTCTATTATATAGATCTCATGCATACACTGATTAGACTTATGGCTCAAGACTTCAAACAAGTCTTTAACATGCAAGCTCCGCGTTCACTTAACTGACTATTCATCAACATCAGTTCAGACCACCACAGGCGACTGACATCAGTCCCTACCTTCCTGGAGGTGACCGATGCCAGCCGATAAGCTGTCGATGCTGGTTTCCCTTCTGCGTCCCTTGACCGATGTCGGTTTTGGCCTGCCGACGCCGGCAACTGTCACAAGCAGAAAACCTCCTATTTGCCTTAAGGTGTAGCTTTTAGCTCCACACCCTAACAATAAAGAGGATTTCTTTCAACATGTTATTCCCCTACAACCCAATAAAAATCCATTCCACTAGAATTAGTGGAAAATTAAACCCATCTTGGCCATCAAAATGTAGGAAGAGATTAAAAAACTAAGGGATGGCATGATCATCTAACCCATCATATATTCATCATGGGTGGCAAACCTTATCCATGTTAGAAAGAAAAATAGAGACAATTGGCTCTGTGTAGGTTTTCAAAATTTATATAAGGCATATTTGAAAGATAATTATCCACAACCTAACATGGATAATATGCTCTAAGATATCACTAGATCAAATATATTATATATTTTGGATGGTTTCTTTGGATATAATCAGGTGGTGGTCAAAGAGTTGGATAGAGCTAAGATTGCTTTCACTACCCCGTGGGGCACCTATGTGTATGTTCGAATGCATTTTGTTTTAATGAATGTAAGTGCCAATTTTTAGAGAGAAATGGATGTAGCCTTCACTAGATTTATTGGTTGATTAATTGATGTCTACTAGGATGATGTCACTATGTACTATGGAAAAAGGAGTGATCACCTTGTGCATTTGGAGTAGTTGCTTATTAGATGCTGAGAGTTTGGGATCTCTATGAAACCCAAGAAGTGCCATTTTTGAGTGTAAAAATTGAATCTAATGGGACACATTATATCCCAACAAGGTGTTATGATAGATTTTGAGAGGCTGGAAGCCATCGACATTTACTCATCCCACAGACCAAGAAAGGTATTCAATCTTTCTTAATTAATTTTGTTAGAAGATTTGTTTCCAATTTTGCATAGATTACTTTACCAATCACTTTAATGTTGAATAAGGATCAAACCATAAAGTGGGAATAAAAGGCTACCTAGCCATTTCAAAACATCAAGACAGCCTTAAAAATGACCCTAATGCTTATTAGCCCAAACTAGAGAAAAGAGTTTCAAATCTTTTCATTTGCATCTATGCATACCATTGTTGTAGTACTATTGTAAAATAATGATGAAGATCATGAGCAACCAATTTCGTTTTTTAGAAAGGCCCTTCAAGGATTTGATCTTAAATATACCATAATGTTAAAGTAATCCTTCACTATTTTAAAGGTTATAAAACAATTCAAGTCCTATGTTTTGAGTTCAAAGATTATTGCCTATGTTCCTCACACTATGGTGAAAGACATATTAACTCAAAATGAAACTACTGATAAGAGGTGTTGTTGTATTATTAAACTACAAGAATATGACCTGGAGATACAAACCACCAAGCTTGTCTGGGACATGGGTTTGGCTAAGTTGATGACTAAACCATTTTAGAAGCTCTGGAGGTAAATAATGCAAAGATAATGATGGATAACTATGAATCAAAGTATAATAGATCCCAATGGTATAGAAACATAGTACATTACCTAAGGACTCTGAGTTTTCCTCCTCATTTAGAAAATAATCAAAGAAGGACATTGAAGATGGTATCCTAGAAGTATGTTCTATTACAGGATGACCTCACATGGAGAAACCTTGATGGTGTTCTCCTGATATGTTTAGTAGATAATGAGGTCTCTCCAATAATAAAATAAATGCATAGTGGTGTGTGTGGTGGCCATTTTGCCCCAAAATTCATTGCACACAAGATCATGAGGGCCAGATATTGGTGGCCTACACTATTCAAAGATGTAACTACCTAGGTTAGAAAATGTGAAGAATGTCAGTAGTTCTCTGGAAGGATGAAGGCATCCAGATCACTTCACCTATAACCGATCTCTATTGAGGAGCCTTTCAAGAAATGGAGGATGGATTTTATGGGTGAAATCTTAGATTCCTCAAGTGCTAGTCATAAATGGATCCTAGTGGCCACTAATTACTTCACAAAATGGGTTGAGGTAATTCCTACTAGGAGATCAACCCATTAAGTAGTGATTGATTTCTTATTAAACAATATCATTTGTTGATTCAGGGTACCAGTCAAGATTTTATGTGACAATGTTATGTGTTTTAGAGCTAAATAATTGATTGCATTCTATGAGGATTATGGGACTACTTTGGCTTATGCATCCAACCATAATCCTCAAGTAAATGGACAAGCATATTTTAGCAATAAAAACTTATTAAAAATTATCAAGAGGACATTGGTTGAAAACAAAAGAGAATGGGGTGAGCAATTGAAGTTTTCTTTTTGGGAAAATAGGTTAACTCCAAAGAGATCCACTAGAAAAATCCCATTTGAGCTCATGTATGGGACCCAAGTTGTTCTACCTTTGAATCTACAATTGCATACGTACTAGTTTATGTAATAAATGACCAAGGTGGGAATAAAAATAAACCATTATAAGGGGAGAATCGACCAGATCATTGAAATTGATGAATCTAAGAGACATGATCATGAAAAGCACATAAAATTTAAGGAACATCTCAAGAGTATTTTTGATACAAAAGTTACTCCATGAACTTTTTGGGTTGGTGATTTAGTTCTACTCTTGGATAGTAGATATGAAGACAAAGAGAAGCATGGAAAATTTGATTCCCTTTGGATGGGTCCCTACACCATCAAATTTAAGATAAGAAATCACACCTTCTATCTCAGAGACATTAATAGAGATATTTTAGAGCTACCAGTGAATGATAGACATCTTAAGCATTTCCTAGATTGAGTTTCTATTTGCCCATGTACATAAGTATATAATTTTCTATCTTATGGTCCCCTTGATCATATTGTATTTTATCTATCCGTATTTCTTTTCTTTTTGATTAATTGTCTTATTGAAATGGTGATTCACCCATGGTATGTTTCTTATTGACTCCATAGCCCAATGGATAGGTGACCGGTCTGGTATTCTCTATGTACCCATGGGGGTACCCATCCTTGAGCAAGAGCCTATGTTAGTGCCCAAAATTATGCTAGAGAAATTTGGGTTTTTGTATGATAAATGCCCTATGCCATAGGTAAGTGAACTTCAATGTCTTAGTTTCCTACATTCCTCATTAGGAGGAAAGGTTGGGGCATGTAATTTGATTAATCATGTATGTTATCTTGCTTAGATGAGTCTAGAGCAATGTCTGTCAAAGATGGAAAATACCTAAGGAAGGCTTGGGAAAGATTAAAAAAATAACCACATGTGGAGCAAGGATTATATGGAATGAGAGTATATAGTAAACAAATGAGGGTGTAACCAAGTCTTTTTCCAAACCTTGGATCCTTTACACTTGAAAGAGGAAGTATGTTGGTGTCCCAAATAAAAATAACATGCTGCACTTATATGTTTTGGTGATTAAGTTGAGGAGTAGTCTGATGAATCGAATGAAAAATATTTATTTGACTTAAGGGACCCCCTCTTGAGAGTGAGATTCAGAAGGTGATAGGATTTTTCACTCCTCCCATTTTTGAATAAAGTTGGTTTAAGTGGAAAAAGTGGCTACGATCCTAGTTTCTTTTTGATTTAAACACTAGGTAGAACATTGAGCCCTCAAATGTTTTGGGCCTCTTTGAAAAATTATCACACTTACCTTTTTATGGACATGGTGCTAAAAATCCCTAGGGCCTCGATGTCTATTTTTAATAATAAAAAATATTCATGCCATGTGGAGGTGCTCGAGTGCTTGTTAACTTTGGGACCTTTTTGGAAATTGTCTCACTCAATTTTATGGACATTTTTCAAAAGGTCCCCGAAGGCTTGAGCACCCAAGTTTTTGAAAAATAAAGATAATTTCAAGTTGTGTCCTTAGTATCATTAGGGAATCAGGACTTTTTGTCCGATAGCACCAAAATGTCATAATAGGTATAAAAGGTGAGAAAATCCCCAAAGACCCAAATAGGTTTTTTTTTTTTTAAATCTATGATTCACTCATATTTCATCACCTATTGTGAAAGAGAGGTTACTTAGTGCATAAGGGAAGGCCTTGCACTTTCCCTCTATTTTTCAAATTAGGCTCAAGAAATTAATGAGGGTGTACTGATTTATCACCTTATCTTGGAGCATTAATGGTAAACCTAATTCTAAAATATAAGAGATTATAATTAAGTGTTATTCTTCATTTGAACTTACCCTTCACATTTAAAGCTAAAGATTTGTGCTTCCAAGTGACCAAATGTGCTAGAGCGAAGAACAACATGAATATAGTGAATCAGAGTGCAATTTTCAAAGGATTTCTACTTCCACCTGTGTGCATCCTCCACTAATACCAATGGTAACTACTTCATTAACATCCAAGGGAAGCACCCTATTAGTATTGGATTTAATCAAGGATACTAATGTTATGAATTTGGATTTTGGGGCACTATTAAATGTTTTTCAAGACCCCAACCCCCCATAAGTAGTTTCCAATGTTGGCATAAGCTAAATCACAACAACAGTAGCATTTCCCCTAACTAATCCATACCCAAATCTCATCATAGCATGTTCTCGAGCATATCAACTAGATATTGGAACCATCATCAAAAGTAGTCATTCAGTAGTATGATCCTTTACTTTGGAATCCCTTAGCACCATGCTTAGAATTCCCCCTCAACTAGAAAGCATCACACTCAGTATTGAGGAATGCCAACAATACGTGTACAAGGATGAGAAATCTATCTAAGAGGTAGTAAACTCATGTCAGATGACCAACAAAAGAACTAAAGTCTCAAGAATATTGATAAACTTGAAGTTGGTAGAATTTAACGAGTCGACTCAATATGTTATAGCCATGGTCACCAAAATTTATGGGCTACCCACTACTAAGAATTTTGAGACATTGATGTTTTTAATCATGCTTTGCATGCTAAAAGGGAAGAAGAGGATCAACTGGGGCACCATCCTCAATGACAATTTTCATGCACATATGATGTACCTCTAAGCAACCATCACCTCCAAAGATAAATTTCAAGGTATATTTTATATTTCTTCCTATTTGATGTATAACTTGGTACACAATAGGTTTTCTAGGGACTTACCAGGAACCCCACGGGGATGAAGATTTATGATATATATCCTGAGGTGACCTTGGAAGGGTCTAGGAATATTTTTTGTAAGGTGCATAACTACTTCTTTAACCCCATGATGAGTGTGTTCTACCCCCTAAGAAGCCTGAATACAATGTATGTAACAACCAAATAGGTAATTGAGAAGTTTGGAACCACCTATATTTAGTTCAAAACATTCACATACATCAGGGTGATGGGTATTCTAAATGCCCACTCAAATTGCTCATATACCTAGATGATAGATTGGTAATAATGGAGCTATGTAGGTAGATGTTACCTTTGCATGAAATGATTACAGCAAAAAAGATAAACAATCCTTTCAAGTTTCCTATGGTGATTGGCTTCTATTCATGCCCTTATTTGGCCAAGACAAAGGGGTTGGAACTAGAAATGAGTTTGTATATACTTTGTTAGGTTGTGGAGCTAAAAGCTTCACTGATGCAGACATGGAGAAGGCCATTGGAGGAGTTGTTGGAGTGTCACAGACACCGGCGTCAGTCAAGCCAACCAACGTCGGTAGGGTAAGACAAGAAGCAACCGATGTCAGTTAGAGATCGGCTAGTGTCGGTGACCCCCAGGCAGACAGGGACTGACGTCGATTGCCTGTGTGGTTCAACTGTGAGTATATTACGGGCAGTTAGTTGACAAACTAAGTGTTTGCATGATGAGTGCTAATTTTAGACTGAGAGTTGCGGATCTAATTATTGTAATTAGGTGTCTAATTATTGTTTGGATGAGTTCTATATATTAGACTCATGGTTGTATTGTAAATTTGTGCTAGAGAGTAAGAGAACATTATTATAAGCTCCTTCTGTGTGTGAGGTGAGCATGGTGTGTTCCTCCTAGTGCCACAGTACAAAGGTGGGTACTGGTTTGGAGAATCAGCAGGGTTCTTCAGGAGTGTATGATCTTGGTCATTAGGTGAGCATGGCTTCTATAGGAGATCTACATGGTAAGTAAGATCATTGATATGCAAGTGTGTGTGTGTGCAAGGTCAAGGTTCACAGGTGTGCAGAACCAACTTGATGTGTAGGTGGAAGATCAGATAGGATAGCAACACAATAGGGAGCAGTATCAGGAGAGATCTACTTGGAGTACAAGTGTGTACTCAAAGCAAAGAGGAAGGCAAGGAAGATCCTTCCATAAGTAAGGTCTATTGAGGTGCAGGTTGTTGCAAGTTCAGGGGAGATCTACTTGAAGTACGTTTGTGTACTTGTGGAGTGCATGGAGCACTTGTGGTGTGCGTGGAGCACAGGTATAAGGTGAACACCAACTCAGTGTGTGAGTTGGGTGTTGGGACCTAAGAGAGAGAGATTTGAGGAGAGAAGTACTGTTCACTTGAGTTATGGGAAGCCTCTGAAGAAGTGGTGGAGAAGAAGTGGCATCTTCTTTATTGTATTCTTTTCTATAAGAGTTTTAATACAAGTTATGTATTGTCTCTCATATCATGTGTTATTTTTGGATCCTAGTTACTTGGTGATTCTAGTTAATTCCGCATATTAAGTTGCTTGTATTTTGGTAATCAATTGTGTGCTTCTGGTGTTTCATATTCCCAACACGTGGTATCAGAGCTAAGGTTGCAGGAAACGGTTTTGTGTTTGGTTATAGGTCACTCTCAGGGGTTTCTGATTGAGTGGGAGTAGAGCAATGGCAGATCAAAGTAAGCTAAGGATGGAGGAGTTGAAAAGCATAGATGGTCACTTATGGTTCGATGGAAAGAAAGAGCAGGTAAAAGAAGATTGTTGGTTGGTAGCAGATCAACATGAAGGAACTGAAGAAGCAGATGTTTCAGGGGATGTGGCACAGGATGCTCTGGGAGGTTTCTTGGATAAAGTTGAATCTTGTCTTATAGATTCAGTTGCCTCTTTCCATGTAGCCATAGCTAGAGGAGTTGGTGAGCCTTGCCAAAGAATTGGCAAAGGGGAAGTGAAGCTAAAATTGCAGGCGGCCAACACATGGGTGTTGAAGGAGGTCATGCAGGTCCCAGGTTTGGAGATGTGGCTAATTTATTCAAAAGAGTTGGGTGATGAGAGATGCATGAGAACTCTTATAGTGGATGGACTTGAATTAGCTGGTGGTAAGAAAATAGGTAATCTTTATCTACTTGTTTATATTATTGATTCTTCTTTTGTTGCAGAGACATGGCTTCGTAGGCTTGGTCACATGAGCAGGAAGGAGATGCATGTTCTTAAGCAGAAGATAGATATATTTGACAGGCTTAAGAATTGGGAAGCCTTGGTGTTCTTGGAGGAGATGGTAGATAGAGATCAGTGGATGGGCTGGATACTTCTGAGCAGGGTAGTTTGGACATGGGGATTGATTCAAAGGAGCTCATTGGTAAAAAGTCATCGCTTACAGGAAAACACAGGTACTGGTGTTGGTAGGAAAACTAACGTCAGTAGTAGGTAAGACCGATGTCGATCACGAGGATCGACATCAGCAGCAAGAGGACACTGACATCGGCAGGTTGGTAGTCAGGACAGGTGCAGGAATCGATGTCAGTCGGATGCAGACTGTGTAGTGGCCGAGGTCGGTCACTGTAACAAATTTTGGGTGGAAAGAAAGCTATCAAGGAGTCTCAAACACCCATACGGAGGACTGAAGACGTAAGTAGGCCTCAAATTCATTGTTCCTCTTCTTTATACTAGTTGTTGACTGCAGAGTAGGAAGGATCCAGGAAACAGTGGGAGCGTGGCATGGAGAGATTGTAGAACCAGATGGAAGATTTCGTAGGGTTGCCAACCAGTATGTTAGCACTGCAAGATGAATGGATTCCTTAGTTGAAGAATAGAGAGAATGGACATGTGAGATAGAAGGCCAGGTATATGGTCTTGAGGAGCTGCAGGACAGTGGTATAGGTTTTGACAGGTGGAGGATGAAGCATGGCTTTAGTCAATGTCAGGGTAACTACTGTGGTTTGACTTACCAAGGGGATGATGATTACAACATCATTCTGTTGTTATATGTGGATAGTATGCTAGCTAGTAGGGGTGTACATACAGGGTTTTACTGAGCTAAGGGTAAGATTAGTTCAGTGGTTTGCTATGAAGAATTTGGAGCAGCAAAATTCTTTGGCATGGGAGACATGGGAGATCACAGGGTGATTTTGTTTCCAGTGAGAGCTGATGTGAATCAGGTGTTGGCAAGACGCAGGATGTAGAATCAGAGCACACCAAGGGCTGGACAGTTCAGTTTCCAAAATCACATGAGGTCTAGCATAGACCTGAGTTTGCCCAAGCAGTGGGTGTTGTAAGAGAGTTAGGAGCCAATTCAGAGAAGTGGATTCTTAGGTATTTGAGAGAGACCAACAGTAGGGATTCATGCTATTCAGGGTCAGGACTTCACTACATGGGATTGTAGGTTCAGATGCGGTAGGGTACTCAAATGACAGGAGGTACACCATAGGTTGTGTGGTGGGTTGTCTTCAGGATTGAGCTTGAAGAGGGATACAAGCCAGGAAATAGATTAGACGGGGTACAAGTACAGATACAGTGCAACTATTTATCTCCAAGTGGGAGATTGTTAGGTTGTGGAGCTAAAATCTTCACTGATGCAGACATGGAGAAGGCCATTGGAGGAGTTGCTGGAGTGTCACAGACACCAGCATCAGTCAGGCCAACCGATGTCGACAGGGTAATATAGGAAGCAACTGACGTCGATTAGAGATCGGCCGGCGTCGACGGCCCCCAGGCAGATAGGGACCGACATCAGTCGCATGTGTGGTTTGACTATGAGTATATTACAGGCAGTTAGTTGATGAACCAAGTGTTTGCATGATGAGTGCTAATTTTAGACTAAGAGCTGCGAATCTAATTATTGTAATTAGGTGTCTAATTATTGTTTGGATGAGTTCTATATATTAGACTCATGGTTGTATTGTAAATTTGTGCTAGAGTAAGAGAGCATTATTATAAGCTTTTTCTGTGTGTGAGGTGAGCATGGTGTGTTCCTCCTAGTGCCATAGTACCAAGGTGGGTACTGGTTTGGAGAATCAGTAGGATTCTTCAAGAGTGTATGATCTTGGTCATCAAGTGAGCATGGATTCTATAGGAGATCTACATGGTAAGTAAGATCATTGATATGTAGGTGTGTGTGTGTGAAAGGTCAAGGCTTGGAGTACATGTGTGTACTCAGAGCAAAGAGGAAGGCAAGGAAGATCCTTCCATAAGTAAGGTCTATTGAGGTGCAGGTTGTTGCAGGTTTAGGGGAGATCTACTTGAAGTACGTTTGTGTACTTGTGGAGTGCGTGGAGCACTTGTGGTGTGCGTGGAGCACAGGTATAAGGTGAACACCAACTCAGTGTGTGAGTTGGGTGTTGGGACCTAAGAGAGAGAGATTTGAGGAGAGAAGTACTGTTCACTTGAGGTGTGGGAAGCCTCTGAAGAGGTGGTGGAGAAGAAGTGGCATATTCTTCATTGTATTCTTTTCTGTAAGAGTTTTAATACAAGTTATGTATTGTCTCTCATATTCATGTGTTATTTTTGGATTCTAGTTACTTGTTGATTCTAGTTAATTCCGCATATTAAGTTGCTTGTATTTTGGTAATCAATTGTGTGCTTCTGGTGTTTCATATTCCCAACACGGTAGTGGAATGGATTTTTATTGGGTTGTAGGGGAATAACATGTTGAAAGAAATCCTCTTTATAAGCCTTTAACTCTACATAAGACCATGCCAAATAATCCTGGTATTTCTTCAATAGAGTGATGAATGTTATCTTTTCATATTTACTTAAGTGAACACTAAGCCATATCTTCTTTGACTTTTTTGGTGTCCTAACATTAATCTCAATCACTTCTTTTGATACAAAAGTACTTCTAGATTTGATTTAGTCTGCTCCATCAAAGGTTGCCTCAAGACTAACTAATCCCCCGGAGATGGTATTAGTCTTGAGATAGATTATTTCCTTCCCATACAGGGTTTTATTCCCATCATAGACATGGATCATTGACTCCTAGTCTATAATAACTCCCTCAAATTCCTCTGTGCAACATAGAAATTTTTTTACATGAACATCATCATCAAAGACTTACTAATGGTCAATATTGTCTAGAGTAGAGGGCCTTACCAACATTTCAACTTGATATTCACAAACAACATCTCTAGATTCAATCCTAAATTCTATATTTCTCTTGGCAACCACATCTTCCAAGCGATTTAGCTCTTAGGCATGGTACTGGAGGTTGAAAGCATCAAACCATTCCAAACAATCTCAGACACCATTTTAGTACTACTTCAACTTCTTCTACCTCATGGTGTAAACATCCCAAGCCTATTTAACTACCAACTCAGAGTCACCATTCACTAACAACCTTTTGAATCTATATTCTTGGGTTATCTGGAGGCCTATCATAAGTGCTTCATATTCTGCAATATTGTTTGTGTACTCAAAAGCCAAATGATAGGAGAAGTTAAAAATTTGGCCCTTAAGAGTATAAAAAATAAATTCAGTCTCATTTCCAACATTAGAACATGTTCCATCAAAATTTATAACCTAAATGGATTCATCATCTTGGATACCAATATCAGGGGGCATATCTATAAACTCAACATTTCTTATGAATCTCTCAATGCCTGTGTCTACATATAACACTTCATCCAACTGGTACTTGGGGTCTTCCAAGATATGGAGCATTTGTGGTTCTTGATTTAGGTGAACCATTTTTCCATCCAAAGGTATTGTGGTATAAGATAAATCCATCTGAATGTTGCTACCAATTCTAGTAGCCCACTTCTAGGTGGATAGTCTAAAATAATGACATCCATACATAGGAACTTTTTGGGGTATTGTGCAAGTTATACCACCAACCCTTTTACCATGTTAAATATAGGCACTTCTCTAGAATCCATGGCAAGGCATCATCCATATGCTTGAGTTATTCTTATGCATAGTTCATTTAGCACAACCAACGTTATGATGTTATAGGAAGTGCCAAAATCAAACATGTAATTATGGACAATCATTCTAATAATTACCAAAGTGGTATAGAATGGGTCAACATCCATTTGTCTCTCTACCAATGTTGTCCCTAGGTACACTTCCAAGTGCTGCTTAGAGGATTCCAAGGCATTCTTCTTTTCTTTAGGGAGAACAAAAGGAGGATTTGCCTAAATAATTTCATTAGAAGTAACCTTTTCTGTGAACCCTAAGTATTCAAAATATCTTTGTCTATGCTCCAAGATCCTAAGTAGATCCACAAAAGGATTGTGACCTTCAGCTAATGTAGTACATGGGCAATGTCACAAACACTGTATTTAGGCAATGGAGTATTAGTAGGTAAACTTATGACATTTTCATCTAGAATATATCTTTCTAGTGTTAAGGGCACATAAATAAGAGGAATGATACTTTTGACTTCAATATTTAAAGGAGGATTCCTAGGCTCATCATTTTTAGGAATGCTAGATAGAAAAGGGGTCTAATTCTTGGCTTGGGTAGCTCTTGGTTTAGCATTATAGGGCATAGGATCAAGCTTAGTAGGATTTTAGACCTCCTTAATTCTGGTGGTTGATTTATCTTTGGTTGCTACCCTAGGAGCAAGAACACCTTCATCCTTGGAGGGAGTATTATAGTCCTTGCTTCTTAGATTATACTCCTTTTCTCAGGTAATGGCAGCATGAATCATCAACTGTCAGTCCTTGATTGATGGGGGAGAGTCCCCATACTTCTCTTTCATTATTGATCTTAGGAATTCAAAATCATGAACTGGTAACTCATATTCATGCATCATATTAATTTCATAGACAAAATATAGGGACAAATCTCTTCCCTTCTCCCATGCATCCTAGAATGCCTGAGTAGTGGTAGTACCCATTAATTTTGTAGATGGAGATAAAACTATTTCACCTAGTTCATCAAAACTAAAAGTGAAACAATCATAGGCTAGAGTTTCCTCATAGTCCAAGACTGATAAGGTACCTACCCCTTCTTTCTCAAAGATGTAACTCTCCACCTCCTAAAAATCCACTATGTAAATGTCATCTTCATTAGATGTAGCTTCAGAACCAACTACCTCTAAACATCCTCAAAAGGTTATGCTATATGGAGGGTGAGGGAGGAAACATTTATCACACCAATCGATGTTAACATTAATTTTAATAATCTTTTCAGCCAAAGGATCCGACACATCCCTTCCATCCCCTCAAGTATGATTCCTACATCCCTTTCCATCTGTTTTCCTTTATCATTATTTCTATTTTGGAAAGGTGGCTTGCCTTGACCCTGATCTAAAAGATAATTTTGCTCCTCTCTCTTATGATCCCTCCTATCATCATTATTAGAGGTAACCTAGGATAATACCTTCTTAGCTCTAGCTAGATTATAATATATTTCCTTAATGACAATGGCTAAGGTCTTCACTGTCTCTTTCAGGTCCACTCCTTTGTGGGAGGTTTGTGTTTTCTTAGGGTTCACCAACTTGACATCAGCCCTTTTATTCAAAGGCTTACCCATAGCTTTGATGTTATTTTCTATTTAGATAGCCAAATTGAAATCCATTATCAGATTTATGGGAGCCTTATCTCTAAGATAATAGGTCACTTTCTTGTCAAATGCATCATAATACTTAATTAGGGAAGCGGCACCACTGGGCCTGATATCCTTAGGGAACCTCCTCAACACTTTACTGAACCTTGAATTAAAATACCTTACACATTCATTGGGTTTATTTTTGAGGTTCTTGAATTCAACAAGTAGGAATTGGGGATCTATACTCTCACCAAACTACATCTTGAATGCATCAATAATTTCTTGTCGGGTATCTATAGATCCATCAAGAAGGGATTTAAACCACTCTCAAGCTTCTTCCTCAAGTGTGTTGACAAATATATTTATACACACATCCTCTAATTCAATCTCATAATATTCACTAATATTTAAAATGGATTTCAAATGTTGCTCTACAGACATTGCATTGTTTCTCTAAAACTTAGGTAGGACACTCTTAATCTTGACAGGAACCTCCTTGGGAAAGCCAAGTATACCAATGAAATTGATGGGTCTAAACCTTATAATCATGAATGGTCTATGATGGCTACCCAAATCTTGATCATCCTCTCTATCATTTTCATTATCTACATTTAACATCCTCCTCAAGTCATAGTCTCCCATTTCTAAATCAAACAATGAAGGAAAACCATAGGGAAGTTGAGAGTGATCACTACTCAAAGAACTATAAAGGAGGGGAAATGCTTCTTTGGGGAGAAGGATCTTAACTTGTAGGAAGCTTAGAACTATTTGAATAACTTAGGTACCCTTCAACTAATGGGAAGTTAGAGAATAAAGGGTGTCTGTGAAGAGGAACAAATTGATCAGGTCTTATTTGATAGCCTGAGCCCTGACCCATAATAGGTTTCCAAACTTATATTCTTTTGGAAGGGATTTTCACTTCAAGAACAAGATCTTTTGAAGGATTTCTTCAGAAATAAGATCTAGTACCCTCTAGGTTAGTAGATCTGAAGATAGGGTTCAAAAACAAAGGAAGGTACAAATAATAGTCACTGATACTTTAAACCTGCGATAGAATAGAGTCACCACTAGAAAGAAGACTTCTAGACAAACAAAAACTAGGCACAACTACAAAGAGAGGCTAGCTTTTACACCCTAATAAAACCCTTCAAAGATGTTAAATAGATTCCCGTAGTTAAGGGTAAATGTTCTAAATAGTATTATAAGAGCAAGAATATAATAAGTACAAAAAACTCAAATTGGAAGAAAGGCGAGTGAAACACTCAATATTTTTTTACAACTAGGCCCATAATAAGGGTGATAAGTCCCTAGTAATGATGCTAGAAAAGGCTTGTTAGTTCCCAGCCATGCACTATTATTGCTTGGCCTCACATGCCCTGAGAACAAGATCAATAAGGGGAGTGCAAGTTGAAGGTGAGGAGCCATGAAGATATATCATTGGAGCTAGGGGGCTCAACACCTTGAAAAAACTAAATGGGTACAATGATCGAGAGAGGCCTGACAATGGGGATGGTTAGTTCCCTGCTACTTTTAGCTCTACCTGAACAAAGGTGAAAGGACCTATGGGAGGGGGTAGCTAGTTTTGGTGAATGGATTTTAAACATTCAACCTTCATGGGGATTTTAAATTAGGGAAGAGGGAATTTGACCAAAGCATAACCAAACTCACACACTCCACCCTAGAAGGGTTGTCACATGAAACGCATGAATGTTTAAGTCATATAGAAGATACTTAAGATAGATAGGAAAATGGTTACAATCTTTGATGTAGATATTGTTATTGAATTACAAGTGGTAAGTGAGGAATATAATGCTAGGATTTTGAGCATATAAAGCAAATACACTTTAGGTGAACAATGTATAATACATTCATTAGGCAGGTAACACTTATGGTATGCTAGTTGTATGTTGTATGCAGAGTAGAATAGGGTAGGACAATGTTTACAATAAAATTTTAATGAAAATATTTAGTGGGATAATAACTAAATATGAAGGGGTTCACATAATCATGATATCTCTTTTATCAACAAATTCTTCCTTAATTATGAAACTACACACATATGGTCCTTGAAAGATTACAAGCAACACTACAGTTTACCTTTCAAGAATTCTTTCTTGTTGCATCCGTGAGCCCAGGAATACCATTAAAAAGGCTATCAATGATTCATTCCCCAAACTTTAAAATAGAAAGGATCTTATGTCCTAAATTCACCTTCCAAATGACTATCATAAATAAATATACACCAAACAACCAATCTTTTTAGCTTGTGAAAATAAACACTGCATTTGAAAAATAAGATAGAATGAAAACCATGAACATATTTTATTCATTTACTAGGAAAAGATGGATCACAACAAATTTCTTTAAAATTAGATATCATAAGACACTCTACAGAAATGACTTTGTAACAAGGAAACATCATAGATGGTCTCAAAGCTTTCCAATGATTTTACAAATGAAATCGATTTGGCACCAGGGCACTACATAAGGATGACTCTCTGAGCTATCTCTTTTACACTCAAATTTTTTATCCAACCTTTATAAAGGGATAGGACCCCTTTACTTATAAAATTATGTAACCATACTTGGCATTTTCTATAAAGATACTCTAGCTGGAAGATGCCTTCACAGGCCTTGAGTTGGTTGTAATGAACTTGATTCCTTAAACCTATAGGTGTGCTCTCATGATGATGAAGGATATGATTTCTCACTACAAAAGAATATTTATAGTTATGTACATGTAAAATAACCCATAAGGGACAAAACAAAACTTTGTCTACCTACACAAAGAAATAAAAAGCTCCCTTAAATAAAACAAACTCAAAAAGGGACATGACACTACCAAGAAAATACAAAAGTTACTTAAAAAAAGAAAAGAGATAAAAATGAGAAAAGTACAAGAAGAGAAAGGGAGGTGTGGGATAATTCCATTTTTGGAATAGAAAATAGGGGTATCTCGTCATGATGTAGAATCCACATTAATGATTGTGTCCTTCACCAGCTTATCTTTTTTTGTAACAAACTTATTGATCATACTAACGAGGATCATTCTATCTCGGCTCATATGGTACTTGAATTTGGCATCATATTCCTATAACCAATTGGTGTTTCTCTAGAGAACTCCTTATTTCTTTTGTATCAATTCCTCTAATTTGTCGTAAGATTTTTTGAGAGATACCAAGTCCTTTATTTTTTATCCATTGAAAGCACCATGAGGTACATCAATCAGATCCTCAAGATCCTTTTCCAATGATTATTTTATCATGTCTATTACACCATCTAAATTCAACATTGCTCTCAGAGTGGCCTCAATCACTGTTCTCATAGTCTTGAGAGACTACTCTTCTCGTTTTAAATCAAAAGTCTCATCTTTGAGCAGGTGAGCCTGTGCTTTATGGCCAATTAGCACTCTCTAGAAATCTTAATATTATCTAGAGAGATGATTTTCTCTATGATTAACAAATCCTTGCCCATATTACATATTTCTTCTATTTTGGGCCTAAGTGCCTCCCAAATTTTGATATTATCATCATAAATAGATGCTATGGAGATACACTCTCCTCATCTATCTGTATCATCATATAGCCATCCCATAGCTGTATGGATTACTTCTTTGTCTAAGCTATCAAGTCTTCTTACCAATGTTTTGTCACCCATATTTTGATCTTTAAATCTTCACCATGAGTGATATCCAATGTTCTAAGGGGGATATGGGAAAGTTCAAGAACCTAACTGATGGTTGGAGTCACCACCTGAGGCTCACTCAGTAAATTTTGTAAGTGCTAGATCATAGCCTAATTTTATACATATAAATCCTCCATGGTGGCTTTATCTTTATCCATTCTGTGTGTCACCATGTCAGATAGGACTTATGAAGTATGATTTAATTTTTTCCTTGATGGCTCCCTAAGATTGTAGTGGTAGATGGAATATTTTTCCAGGGGCATATCCTTCTTCAGTGTATTCGAAGGAGGAATGGATACTTCAACACTTCTTTCCCTTATGTTAGTAAATCTTGTTTTGACATGCATCTTAGCCTCCTTTTGGGGCTTGGCCTTTTGATTTTGAATAATCTAGGCTATATCGATATTCCCTACTTTACTCATCACATCCTTTTTTTATTCACTTGGTCTATAATCCAAGGATGGGGCCTAGTCTAGAAACCCATCAAATTTGTAGATGTTAAGGATGGCCTTGTAGTAGTGATGAGTGGTGCTACTAGGGAAATAGATTTTGGGGGAATCACTAGTTTAGGAGGAGAGATTAACATAAATTTTTGTGTGTCTTAATCACTTCCCTACTCTTCTTTTTCCTCCTCTGGGATCAGCTCAACTTGCTCCAAAAATTTTAAATTAAACCTAGGTTGGTGAGACTCCATACGAAATTTGTCAATGGAACTCCCTTTTTTTGTGTGTTAGATGAAGGATAGAACAATGGATTCTCTTTTCGTAACACCCTAGGCTGCTAGGTCTATAGAGGCTATTGTGACTTCTTTTTCACGTTTAGGTGACTCTTCACTAATCATGGCCTCTAAATATTTATCCTTCTCTGGGTCATGTACCTTTATGGTGGCAAGAATCCCTTAAGGGATTTTGATTAAAGTAACATCCTTGGGGTAACTCTCCTCAGCACCTTTATTGACCTCTAAAGTTTTAGGGGTGCCCATTTTCAAGCTTGATCCCTTGTCTCTTATTTTATCTTTATCTTATTTTCCCACCTTTGAGCTACTAGTAGGGGATTAAATGTCATCCCCAAGTTCACCCTAATCCCTATCATCTTGCTTTGGGGTGTCCTTGACTTCATCAAATTTGTCCTACCTATGTGACTGAGAAATAACATTTTGGATCAATACCTCTATTTTTGGGGAGTGGGGTTCCTTTTCAGTAGGGGATTCTACTTGAGTGGCCACCTCGACACCAACATTCAAAACATCATCAAAAGATAGAGGATCATTTGCAATCTTGGCCCCTTTCTCATCACTTATACCTTATTTTGTTGTACGTTCCCCTTTTATAGATTCTCCTTCCATCAATATTTTTGATGGAGAGTGATGTTTCTCCCTATGGGTCCTATGCCTAGTTCTCACCTTAGGGGGAGTGAAGGTGCACTATTTTTTCATTACCTCAGCTATCAACCTTTCTTCATTTGAGTCCTCCCCCTCACTCATATCCTTGACCCTCTATGCATAAAAAGCTTGATCTTATTTTTTCTCTGGGGGCACTCCTCGATGATTGGGTTTTTGAAGAGAACTGTCATTTGCTTGATTAGAGATTTGACTAGAGGTTAGAGGATCTTATTGGCACTCTTTTATTTTGGTGGCTCCTCTTGATCCTCACCTCCTCTCTTGAATATATCTTCAAATGAGGCTCAATTTTAGCTTTTTATGGAGGTAGGAAAGTTGGGACTGGTGCTTGACTAGCCATGGGAGAAACTATTGAGATGGCTAGCACCCCTAGAGATTCCCTCCCTAAAATTGATATAGGGATGGTGCTAGCTAATGTGACCTGTCCTGTGAGAATTTTATCCCAAGTTTTGGCTAGGCTCATTATCTTTGAGAAAGACATCCCAACTTTGGATTGGGTCATGGTTGATCCATACAACACTTTAGGCAATAATCCAGGCAACAGTTTGAGTGATAATTTAGGTGACAATCCTACCCCAATTGGTGGTAGAACTTTTGGGAACCATAAATTTTGCACCATATCTCCATTTGACTCCCCATTTAAACTGTTAGAAATCTAAAAAATGAGGGGAATACTGTGAGATGGCATGATCTTTTCTCAATGGGTTTTGACCCCTAAAAACCAAATAGAAGTGTCCCAAATTTTAATTTTAGTAGTGCAGTCTAAAAATAGTAAGTTTTTAAAAATAATAATTTCTCAAATTTTGTAATGTTGTAAATCATGAATTCAAACCATTTTATCTCCCTCAAGATTGGTGACCTTTCACATCCTCCTCCTACCTTCAAAGTATGTATAAAAATAGATGTATCCTGAAAAGGCAATAAAACATCTCTTCCTAGAGATAGGCATATGTTGTATCTGTAATTTTGAGAAATAAAACATCTCTTCTCAGAGATAGCATTATTATTTGTTTGTTTTGGAAATATTCTTCAACCAAGAATTTTAATTTTTGGATCAGTAGTCATTTTCTTAATGTCCACCAACTTGGTGAATTCAGTGTCTCCCATCTTTCTTTTCCCTCTTCCTACTGTAGATGACAATGGGGCTAGAGGGTCACCACTATGTGCAGAGTGGAATACATTTAATTATTTCACCTTCCTAAACTCTTGGAGGGTAGGGTATTGTATACCCTGAGGTCGATCCCATGATATTTCAACCACCTAAAGGTTCTCCTCACTATCCATATCGCTCACCTAGGGATGGAATCATTTTTTCCTCAGTGAAATCTGGTAGAGTGATAGGATGTGATTTAATATTGCTCTTATTGTATGTGGAGGAGAGTGTCATCTTATCATCGACCATGTCCTTAGAGAGAGGAGTGATGTCATATGTTATGACCTCTTGCACTATTAACCTCATGTACTCCTACTTCTTGACATCTTCTTCGGTGGTGCAATCAGACCGTAGGTCTTCATAGTGAGAATGATGCCATACCATATTTATTTACCACCTAATGTCATAAGTGGGTTGAGGTGGCATCTTACCAAGTGTGTACAAACTCGTTTCTAGTTTCAACCCCTTTGGCTTGACCACATAAGGGCATGAATAGAAACCAATCACCACAAGAAACTTGAAAGGATTGTTTATCTTTTTTGCTACAATCATTTCATGCAGTGGTAGCATTTGCCTGCATAGCTCCATTATTGCCAATCTATCATCTAGGTATCTGGGCAATTTGAGTGGGCATCTAGAATACCCACTCACCTTTATGTATGGGAATTTTTTGAACTAAATTTAGGTGGTACCAAACTTATTAATTACCTATTTGGCTATTGCTAACATTCTATTCAAGCTCCTTAGAGGGTAGAACACACTCATCATGGGGTTGAAGAAACAATTATGCACCTTCCAAAATTTGTTCCTAAACCCTTCCAAGGTTACCTTAAGATATATCTCATAAATTCTCATCCCTGTGGGGTTCTTGGTAAGTCCCTAAAAAACCCTATTGTGTACCAAGCTATACATCAGGTAGGAAGACATATAAAATTTACCTTGAAATTTCTCCTTGGAGGTGATGATTTATTGGAGGTACATCATCTATGCATATAAATTATCACTGAGGATAGTTGCCTAGTCGATCCTCTTCTTCCCTTCCATCACGTAGAGCATGATTAAAAAAATCCATGTCTCAAACTTCTCAATAGTGGGTAGCCCATAAATTTTGGTAGCCATGGCTATAACATACTAAGACAACTCATTAAATTATACCAACTTCAAGTTATTCGACATTATTGAATCTTTGGTTCTTTTCTTGGTTAGCCAACATGAGTTTACTACCTCCCAAATGACTTTCTCATCCTTTTCGACATATTATTGGCATTCTTAGATGCTGAGAGTGATACTTTCTAGTTGAGGGGGAACAACAAGCATGGTGCTAAGGGCCTCTAGATTAAAGGAACATACTATTAAATGACTACCATTGACTATGGTTTTGGTATTTGGTTGATATGCTTGAGCACATGTTATGATAAGCTTTGGGTATGGAGCAACTAGGGGAAACATTATTTCTAGTGTGATCTAGCTCATGCCAACATTGAAAACTGCTTATGGGGGGTTGGGGTCTTGCAAAACATTTATCAGTGCCCCAAAATCCAAATTCATAACATCAGTATCCTTGATTGAATCTAATACTAATACGATGCTTCCTTTAGATGTTGTTGAAGTAGCTACCATTAGTATTAGTAGAGGCTGCACATAGGTGGGAGTAGAAATCCTTTGAAACTTGTACTCTCATTCACTATATTCATGTCATTCTTCACGCTGGTATACTTAGTCACTTGGAAGCATAAATTTTTAGCTTTGAACGTGAAAGGTAAGTTTAAATGAATAATAACACTTAAGTATAATCCCTTATATTTTAGAATTAGGGTTACCATTAATGCTCCAAGATAAGGTGATAAATCAACACCTACCCCCATTAATTTCTTGAGCCTCATTTGAAAAATAGAGGGAAAACACAAGGCCTTCCCTTGTGTGCTAAGTAACTGCTCTTTCATAATATGTGATGAAATATGAGTGAATCATAGATTTAAAAAAAAACTCTTGTTTGAGGCTTCGAGTATTTTCTCACCTTTAATACCTGTTATGACATTTTGGTACTGTGGGACAAAAATTCCCAAGTCCCCGATGATACCAAGGTCACAACTTGTAATGATCCTTCTTTTATAAAACCTAGGTGTTTGGGCCTTTAGGGACCTTTTGTAAAATGTCCATAAAATTAAGTAAGGCAATTTCCAAAAAGGTCCCAAAGTTAACAAGCACTCGAGCACCTCCACATGGCATGAATATTTTTTATTATTAAAAATAGACATCATGGCCTTGGGGATTTTTAGTACCATGTCCACAAAAAGGTAAGTGGGGCAATTTTTCAAAGAGGCCTGAAACCTATGAGGGCTCGATGTTCTACCAAGTGTCCAAATCAAAAATAAACTAGGATCACGACCACTTTTTCCACTTATACTAACTTTTTTCAAAAAGGGGAGGAGTGCAAAATCCTCCCATCTCTTGAATCTCACTCTCAAGCGGTGTCTCTTAAGTCAAATATATATTTTTCATTCAGTTCATCAGACTACTCCTCACCTTAATCACCAAAACACATAAGTGAAGCATGTTATTTTTATCTGAGACACTGACATATTTCCTCTTTCAAACATGAAAGATCCAAGATTTAGAAAAAGACTTGGTTACACCTTCATTTGTTTACTATAGACTCTCGTGCCATATAATCCTTACTCCACATGTGGTTAATTTTTTAATCTTTCTTGAGCCTTCTTTAGGTATTTTCCATCTTCGATAGACATCCCTCTTGACTCATCTAACCAAGATAATAGCCCTGATTGCTCAAATTACACCCCCCAACCTTTCCTCATGATGAGGAATGTAAGAAACTAAGACATTGAAACTTACGTAGCTCTGGCACAAGGCATTTACCATATAAGTACCCAAATTGTTCCAGTGCAATTTTGGGCACTAACACCTAGCAAATAAAAACATGTTCCTATTATTTTTGAATCATATACATGTTTTTGGTGAATTTACATTTGGACAAAAAAATGCCCACTTTTTGGTGCCTCGACTTTCTACACTTACCCTTACTATTCTCCAGTTTACCTAGGGACAAAAACATATGTTGTATCCCTCCTTATGTTTTCAAATATTGTTGTCCAAATTTTCTTTATAGATGGTTAGAGTTAAAGCATATAAAATTGAATAAAGTTTTTGGAGATTAGGGTCAAGGGAATGTAGTTGTCAATTAGTTTGAAGTTGCCAATTATTTTTTCTAGAACATGTCAATTCTTTGTACATTGTTCAGGGAGGAGAACAAGGTTATGAGATACTTCTTTGATTATACTTAGTTTTTAGGTTCAAGTTTCTATCACTTTTAGGTGCCTACTTCTATTACCACAACCTAACAACTACCACAAAATATTGAAATTAAGTAAATATATTTCTAAAATTTACCTCACCTTCTTCTATGAACTTACAATTTGTGAATTAATCTATATTATTATATCCAAATAAATCCATATATATAGAATCATTCCATCATTTTACTTAATTAAAAAAAGGTTAAATGAAAAGTGTGTACTCATTCCACATTCTACCAAATTAAGAATTTAGATAATACTCTTAATCCAACCTTTTTTTAATTAGGTAGAATGACAGACTGATATTTGCTTTATCTTACATCATACTTAGGATATATTGATGACAGTGAAATAAGTGACCATTGTTTTAAACGTTGGTAGAAACCATCATTTCATGGTTTATTTTGGAGGTTGGCTATGTCGACACAGAACCTTGACATTTGCTTTATCTTACATCATACTTAGGATATATTGATTGCAGTGAAACAAGTGACCATTGCTTTGGAAGTTGGTAGAAACCATCTTTTCATGGTTTGTTTTGGAGGTTGGCTATGTCGACATAGAAACCCATCAATTTCAGGCGTAAATACAACACTTCCCACGTGCACATCTTACAAATCAAAATGATTTTATCAATCCATCTACCATGGTCAAAATTTATTTTGGGAATTTTCTCTTAAATTTAATTTAGTTTTTTATTTTATTTACCGTGTTAGAATCTCTCTTTCAAACTAAATATGTTTTCAGTGTATACTTGCCTTTGTAGGAAATCCACTTTTGAAAAAGGTAGGGAAGGCCCACACCCAACTATTTAAACTAGCGTGGCTTGTCTGTCATGGAAGAAGTTGGAGTGTTCCATAAGTTAAATATTGATTATAGTCTAATAGTGCGAATGATGTTAAATGTGTGTTTATGTATTAAGGTATAAATTTTATTAGATATTAAAAAAGATGTTGTTAAAAATGTGTTTACATTATTCATTATGATATAAATTTTATTAGATATCATAAAATAATGATGTTAAATGTGTGTTTATACAATGTATTAAAGTACAAATTTTATTAAACATTAAAAAAATGATGTTAAAAATGTGTTTACATCATTCCCTAAGGTAAAAATTTCATTAACTACCAAAAAGAATGATATTAAAAATGTGTTCACATCATCCATCAAAGATACAAATCTCACTAGATGTTTAAAAAAAAAAACTAGGTCTAACTTCAAAAAATATAGATGTTTCCCCTTTAATAAAAGGATTCAAACTTATCATGAAAAATATAATTAAAAAAAATTAAAATCTGAATTTTAAGAGATGTAGTTTGGAAGTATTTATTATTATTTAATTTTTATTTATTTATAATTTTTTGGGATAGAAACTTTTCAAATACAAGTATTTAGTAATTTTAAAATGACATTAACATTAGTAAATACAATCATCATGGAATGTAGAGTCACTAGCTAACTTTGATGGCTCTATGATCGTATTTATGTTTTATATTTTTCATTAAAAATGATTATATCTTTTTACAAACTGTATTGAATGTATGGTGAAATTTTAGTTAGATCGTAATAAATAGTAAACATTATAATAAATGTATATAAAATATTTTAAGTTTCCTCCTACCATTAATTATATAGAACATGAAGAACAATCTAAATTAATTTAAATATTAATGACCACTAGGGGCTGATAATGGCCAATGAAATTAAATAAAAAAATATATGAATTTGTATACAAAAAGAATATCAAATGCATCTCCAAAAAATATTAATAAAAATAAAAAAAATTCTAAGAAAATTTTAGTGAGAAATAGCCATTCTAATATCAATCTTTTTATCGCGTCAGTAGACGGGCTCCTTCAACAGAAGTTCTTCAGATCTTTGTAGCAGAATCCTGCGATAGTAGGCAGGGGCCGAATGGCTACGGCTTCACTATTATAAACTCAAACTATTACACTCTTTTATTACAATATCCTTGAGAAATTTCTGATTCACAGGATCCTTCGAAAAGGGCAAGTGAAGAGCATACTCTTTAACAAGGTTTAGATGTTTTTCGATGATCTAAAACTAAGAACTAAGGCCTATATATAGCACTTAGAGAGGTCCTGCCTGCGCGCTAGCAAGGCGGTGTCTGTCTCATCATGCTTTACAGCTATGGCTACAGAGAGATGCTATTAGACCCACCGCTTGATTGATGAGTCGGTGATGATGATGACGAGGCCATGGGCTGTGGGCCCAACATGTCTTCCGCTTCATTGAATAAGTCATCTTCAGTTATCGGCTGGAAAAGACACCTTATTTGAAAAGTAGATTGAAGATACCAATGTCGGCATCTATTGGTATCGCATGGCAGGTGGCGCGGAGTACAATGATAGTGGGATTCCCACTCAAGCTGTCTTCGAATAATTGTGTGTACTACCGTGTCTTGATCATGGTTTTGTTCCTCATGAATGCGATGGGGACCAAACCTTGCAATCCATCTGTAAAGATGTTCATTGTGAGCAGATCGGATTTGAATTCGCCATGTCCACAAAGGTCTTTTCAGCAAATCAGTGAATCGTTCGTAGAGGTATTCACTGTTTAGTCTGTCGATACTGATGACTCCGATATTATTTCTGCGGTTGGCCTGTATCCTAACTGCTGCAGACATCTGGAGGTCTTGTGCAGCTGCATATGAAATCCTGGTGAATCGAGGGTGCATGCCTTCGCGTAAGATTTGTTCTTGAATCAGGGGATTCATGGAATCAAAAGCCTGATTAAGAATTCTTGTTAGGTTAAACCCTGGTGCAGGTGCAGGCTGATGCATAAGTGTAGCAGGAGGATTTCTGCTTAGCCAATCAGCTATTACATTACGCTTACCATCAATATGTTGTACTGAAAAATTAAATTGGTGGAAAAATGCTTGCCACCTGACATACTTACCACGACCATCCTTCCTACCATGATCTTTTTCTCGGAAGGTTAAAAATCGGGTGCAGTCAGTTACAACTGTGAAATGTGGCAGATGCAACAATTTAAGCATAAATTTTTCCAGACATTTCTTTACAGCATAAATTTCCTTGTCAGAGGAAATCCATTTCAGTACATCACTACTAAAAACACCACTAGCAAACTCACACACAAATTCTACATTATTTACAACTGAAACAAGTATTCCTCCCCATGAGAGGTCAGATGCATCAGTATAAACTTTCATTTCCTGCGATCTGGGAATATGGAGAGCTGGCAGAGATGAAACCTTTGCCTTAATTTTCTGAACAGCTTCTGTGTGTCTTTGTTCCCATCGAAATGCTTTCTTTTTCTGCAATAATTCTTGCAGGGCAAATCTATCTTCTCCTGCATTAGGATAAAAGCTGTTTAAATAATTGAGTAATCCCAGAAAAGCTTGTACCTGAGCTTTATCAAGATGCTCTGGAAAACTGATGATCTTTTCTTTTATATGTGGCTGTATTTGCAGTTTTGAATCTCGGATAACCATACCGAGGAAGTTACACTCTGTAGTGCATAACTGTATTTTTGTTTCAGAAAGCACTATTCCTGCATTAGTAGCCAACTGTAAAAACTTGGAGAGGTGAGCAGTATGTTCCTCCAAAGAATTGCTAAAAATTAAAATGTCATCAATATATACACAAAGAAATTGAGAGGTGCCTTCAACAATCTTGTCCATATGCGCCTGGTAGTAGGCTGGCGCATTCATTAACCCAAATGGCATGACAGTCCATTGATAATGGCCAAAAGGACAGCTGAAGGCTGTTTTGGCTCTGTCTGCTTCTTTGACCCTGATCTGATAGAAGCCTGATTTGCAATCAAATTGAGAGAAGTATTTACAAGTTGCAACTTTCTCTAACAGATAGCTTTTATCAGGGATTGGATATGGGAATGGTTCTGTGATAGCATTTAATGGTCTGTAATTTATGACCATTCGTTTCTTTCCTCTCTTCTGTTCAGAATGCTTATTGACCATGAATGCATAACAGCAAAATGGAGAGGTGGATTTCTCAATAAAACCATTCTTTTCCAGATCTTGTATCTGGGTTTCCATATCGGTGTAGTCTTGTGCTGGGATAGGAATTTTCTTACCTATCTTCATCTGTTTGCCTTCTATAATTTTTATCTCCATTTCAGGCATGGATTTAGCCCAAAACTTTTGTGGATTTTCTAAACAGATAGTAGACTTAATCTGTTCTCCTAAGGCAAGTATTTCAGCAGGAATTGACTCTGAACTTTGGGTCATAGCACTGGGGAATTGCTCAGTAGCGTATATGAGTCTTGGAATTCTGAGCCATTCATTATCAATGGTGAACATAATGCTTTTAGCAGTTGCACCATAGGGTGTATATCTATCAATGAATGATCCTCCTAGGAGGATATCTATAGGCATCCTTTCAAGGGCGAAGAAGTCACAATGGAAGATCTTATTTTGAATCCTCAGGGCTTGCTGGTGTTTATACCTATTGCAAACAAAACTGTTACCCTGAATATCTAAGCTCTTGTAAGCTAGACGCTCATCAAGTGTCTCCCAGTCACTGATGAGTTGTGGCTTCGCAAATGATAGAGAAGCTCCAGTGTCAACTTGGGCATCTACATATCTACCATTTATTTCTAGTGTGAAGAACTGCGCAAATCTGCCATTGATCAAATGATTGAGATAGGCAGGTTGTGGTAGTTCTAAGGAAGGGATGCTTGTACATACCAATTTTTGCCTTCCTGGGTCTTGGATAATGGTAGGTTCTTCATAGATGTCTTCTGGTAGTTCTGGCTCAGCTTCTTCTTCTTCTTCTTGCTGATTACTGCATTCACCTTCAGGGCAGTAATCTTGGTCGGAATAGAAAATGCTTCCGACATCATCTTCTGGTTCATAGCCATCTTCCCATGAGGGATCTGCTGCAAGGACTGGTTCTTCGGCAGGCATGATCTGTTCCCAAATGGGTTCTCTGATTTCTCTCGGTGGATCTTTACAGGTGAACTTATTTTTGATCCACGATTCACTTGGCTTGAACTGGCTTGGGTACTGCACAGGAGGATTCTGGAATCTGTGCATAGTCGGTGGTTGTCGCGGCTGAGAGGGCTGTCTCCCTCTGGATGATTCTCCTCGGACAAAACCTCTTCCTCTAGGTCGTTCTGGTCGCTCAGAAACTTCATGGTGAGCGCGAGACCAGGGACCATAAGCCTCATAGGCTTGTCTGGCTTCTCTAGGCCTGTAGGGTCTTGATCCTCTAGAACCTCGCTGCATATTTGTCATTGGTTGTTCTAGTTCGTCTGCGAGAGATTCTAGTTCTGCTGCGTCTTCATCGTCAGATGCTTCTTCAGGAAGATCTTCAAGGACAGGTTCAAAAATGTCTTCTTGAAGATACAAGTCTTCATCTGCATCTATAACATCCCACCACGCTGCTGCGTTGGAAGAGAAAATAGCTTTGACTGCGGGATTTTTGCAAGAGCAGTTTGGAGCAATATGGCTAGGCTTGTGGCAAATGTAACAAATAGGTTTATGGGAAGCAGGACGAGCTTGTTGGCGTCTGCGGAGGAAACGGTGAGGAGGCGCATAGGAATGGCGCTTAGGAAAAGAATGGCGCTTATAGGAGAGGCGACGGCGTCGTTGCTTTTGTTGCTTACGAGGTTGGATGTAAGGACGACATCCATATGGAGCAGTTTCTGGAAATAAAGGAGCAATGGCTGTTGCTTGGTGTTTGCTAAGCTTTTGCATTGAGCGGGTCTCAGATACTAATAGCATAATTTGCTGTTGCGTAAAATCAATGAGGTCAGAAAGAGCAAGATTGGAAAGCTCGAGACCTTTTAAATCAATATAGGCTAAGACACGGTCAATGAGATTATATGGCATTGCCTGGAGAAACTTCATTTTAATTTCGACAGAGCTATGACACTGGCTTTCATAGGCAAGCTTGCGAAATTGCATAGCAAAAGACTGGAATTGTTTGAGATCACACAACTCCATTTTCATCAGCCATTTTTTGGTTTCTAACTGCCGATTAGCGGCAGGAGGAGCAAATTCATCTATCATCAATTTATACAGGGCATTTAAAGAATCAGCTTGATTATGTACAAGAGCATATTGCTGGTCAGCAGGGATACTGTCCCACCAATGGTTAGTTATTCCCCAGAGATATTTTACAGTAAAACAAGTAGTACCAGCTTGGTCTAGGTGAGCTTGGACAGTAAGTACACGCATAGTATTGCACCAACTGGCAATTTCATTGAGGGGATTAATTAAATCATCAATATTCAAATACCATGGCTGTAAATGTACATGGGTACGCTGCATTAAAGAATGACCATGGGATTTTTTGGCAGTAGAAAAAGAAGGTCCAAAAGAGACTGAGCAAAAAGGTCTGGAAGACGACTCGGCCTTTTGATCTTCTTTGGATAACCAGCTTAAACTATCATCTAGGTTATCTATCTTAGAATCAATGGATTCTACTTTCTTCTGTATTCTATTTACAGTGTCTTTGATTTCTATGACATCTCTACATAAGTCATCAAAATTTTCTGCGAGATGAGAATTGAACCTGGAGACATAGGTCCTTTGCTTGAACTCATTAGAAGGATTTTCATATGCTGTAGCAAAATAATGTACAGTGCCTGCAGCATGTCGATAGACACCTTTTACTGGTGGCCATCTTCCTCCTTTGTAAAAAGTAACTGTGTCTTCTGAAAAGAAATCAAGACTGTCTTCTCGAGGAAGACTCATTAAAGTATGAGGAAGATCTTTCCCCAAATTAACTTCTTCATCCTCTATTAAAATATGACCTGTTTTGACGGATCTACGGGATGAGGACGTAGATGGTCTTGTAGGAGAGCTTTGAGTAGATCTCATGGATACTGATCTGGGTAGAATATTAACAGATCTACCATCACTCTGATGTACAGTGGTTTGGCCTTTTAGCTTTGGAGAGACATGTTTGAGCCAATCTAATTTCCATTCAGCTGGAATCTCAATATCTGGACAATCAGTCAACTGATCAGGAATAAAAGGAGGCATTTCATACATTCCTTCGATCTCAGATTCATTCATAATTTCTACAGTAGAAGTGGAAGGTATTTTCCCAAATTCCATTGTGGGGAGAGAAAGTTCTGGTATGCGAGTAATTTCTGGTCAGGGAAGAGATATGCAGAGATAAAATGGCCTATGACAAAATGGATAAACGGCCTGAGACTCGATGCAATAAATTCCCAAAGAAATTATCAAAGCAAAGAATCTTTCAAATCTGATCCACGGAAAAGGGAAATGAATCACAACTTACAGAGAAATAGTAATGACTGAAACTGGACGCTATGGCTCTGATACCAATCTTTTTATCGCGTCAGTAGACGGGCTCCTTCAACAGAAGTTCTTCAGATCTTTGTAGCAGAATCCTGCGATAGTAGGCAGGATTTGAAAGTAATAGATTTTGAAATTAATAAAATACATATTGCTTTACATATCTAAGTCATATTGTTTGGATATGTGTTTTTTTCCAAATTATGGAATTCTTTGTTTAGAAATAAAAACTAATTTATTAAATAGATAATTACCATCAGAATTTTATACGATAGGTCAATTGTGAAATTTTATTCATGGGCGAAGTAATGTCTCCTTGGTTTACATATTCTTTTTTGGCTGTTTTTTTGTTTTTGTTTTTTTTAATATAAATAGGTTTATTAATCACATTCTTTATATTTTGCCTCATTTTTTAGTTGCACTTTCTTTAGATGATATGATTTGTCTTACATTTTTCGAGGTCTTAGATTACTTGAGATAATTTTTAGTTTATTCAACCTTTAATGTATGGATTTCATATAACTTCTATTATTTTTTTACAACTATCTGAATTATATTCCGACCTATTTGTTGTAGTTTGAGGATTTCTTCATTAATTTAAGGTGTCTATTGTGCATTCTAAATTTTTTGGCCATACTCATTCGCCTTGCAATTAAGATGAGTATCTAACATCTTTTAGTAAATGAAGAAAATATTGAATATCTAACATCTTTTAGAATTACTTTTATAGATTTAATATTTTATCATTAAAATGTCAATTAATCTAACATCGGTTGGTAAGCTTAATCTACGATTAAATATAAATTGAATATATGATGATTCTTACGTTAATAAAAATAATATTAAAATAGAAGTGACTAATAATTATTTGGTTGGAAGATGAATATATTTGGTTGGAGATGATTCCATCGCCAGGTGAGCAGAAGATCAATGTCACTAAAAAGGGAGGGCAGTTTAGTCTCCACATCGCCCACCACTCCACCGTCCATTTAAATACTCTTCTTACCATTACTATGAAAGTAGAAGGTGATTCTTTTGCAAGATTTAGAGACTCATAACTCTCTAAATGCATTTATGACTTGCAAAGATTGAGATATTTAACTTTTTTTTAAGATATGTCTAATATTAACCAATGTTTAGCCAAAGATATTACTTATAAAATACTCTACATCAAGTAGATTTCTTTTCTCATTTATTAATATATATAAAATAAAAAGTAACTTTATTATAAAATCCTAAATATAATGAACATATTCATATAACATACATATTTATAATTAATTTTTACATATTTTCTCATCAATACAAGTTCTTATTTTATGTTGTCTTTAAATTTTCTAAAATTAAATAGACTGGCACTTACATGGACTAGTGTATATATATATATATATATAAATATAATTTTTTTTTTGGGGGGGGATCATATGAGCCAATTTTGGCCTTCCCGAACAATGTCATTATCTTAAGAAATAAAAGTACCACTTTACAAACATTTCATACAATCCATGTGAAAAACAATAGTTATTTTTTAATTTTGCAATACAAATTTGGCCATCGCAACTAGATGTGCAGAAAGTGATCTCCGATTACAAATACCAACAAATAGAAAAGGAGGAGGAATATAACAGAATGGACAATAACGGCTGGAACGCTGGTCTTCAAATTCCCACACTCTAATGGCCGACGTTTGCCAGGCAACTGAAACAGAAGTCCAGGCGACAACAGTATGAATAGAATGAATGCAATCAGCGGTGACGCCCAATGAATCATCTTCTCAGTAACACTAACCCTAACCCTAACCCTGAAAATTCAATGTGAGTTTACAATGGAATTCAAATAGAGAGCATATTAATACGATATGATATTCCCTTACTTTGACGTTAAGGCACGTTAAGTGGAATGCAACAGCATCCAAAATTTAAAGTGTAGTGTCTATCTTTTCCTAAAGATTACTTGCACTTGCATTCAACATGAATGCATGCATCTTTGCTTTGCATAAAGACGAACACCATTTATTGAGTTTGAGACGAATGCACGCACTTTGCTCGCTAAGATTGGAAGAATAATTCTAATGACTTTGACTTGCAAGTTGTGCCTTCCGTGTGGCTATATTCAAGCCTCTTTTCATGACTTCGTGCCATCCATGAAAATGACGTTTTTTTTAATTTATCCTAAAATTTGAGAAAGGAGAGAGGTGTATTGACCGAGAAAATTCATGTTAGTATAGAATTTTGTTTAGAGTGTAGTGTTCTCTTTTGATGATTTATGGATTGTACGAATGTTCGATAAAAAAATTATAGGAAATTTTAAATATTTTTACATTTTCGTTTCGATTGCAAAATGAAAATTCTTTTTTTTTTTTAATTGAGTTAGTTAAAATTAAGAACCAAAAAAAGATATATTTGGTTTTGGGATTTACATTATACTAAAAAATAATTGAACGATATTTATATTTGTCACTCATTTAATAGTAATAATATCGAAAACAGCACATCTCAATAATTGTAATAATTAAAAATTGCAAACTATTATCGTGCAATATCTCTAACATAAATTTGATTGTTTCAACAAGTGATCTAACAAATGCTTGAAATTACTCAATAGATTCCATGTGAGTATGAAGCTATCATGATTTTGTTTCAATGCCTAAAAGAATTAGAATGTGCGTGTATTTATAGACAAATTGAATTTAAAATGAGACCATATTAGTACTTAAAGCAACATCCAATAGTAAAAAAGAAAAAAAAAAGTGGGAATGAAGGACAATAACACAAGCCAAAAGAAGCCACTCAAAAAAGTCCTAGGAGTGTACAATATGCCTCGAGAGTGTATGGACTCTCTAGACAAAGGGCTCTCATCAAGGGGAAATATAGATAGAGGGGATATAATAGATGAAGAGGGTTGAAAAAAAGGTTATAGACCATTATAAAAATCAAATACACTAGTAACACCTAATTGAGACTGCAATTACTAGAATTTTCTATTAGACATTTAAGAATGTGTATTTTTACCAATCCTTAATGATGCAGAAAAAATAGGGTCCGAAAATTCAGTTTAATAATTCTTTTCAATATTTTTATATTTTTAAAAATTATATAATTTTAGAACTGAAAGTCAACTTCAGTTGAATTTCGTCTTATAGGATAATTTTAGTTTTTAGAATATTTTGAGATATTTTTAGAGCTTCACGCGCTTGCATGCATGACTTAATAAAAATAATAGCTGCTAAAAATAGAAATTTTATTTTAGACTTTAGTTTTTTTAGAATTTTAGCATGTCAACTTTAAATCTAAGTTGAGGCTTATTTAAGCATGGTTTGGGTTTGTAATTATTTAAAGCAATCAATATGAATCAATTCTGAGTATTTTTTCAAGATGTTGGCCTATTGGTAATTTTTCTTGTTCTTGTTAGCTTTCAGGTTCATCATCTAGGATCATACCAAGTTTGAATCTTGGAGGAGCAAAAAATGACAAGAGGATGAGGAGGTATTGTGAAAATAAACCGAACTATACAAGAACTTTAGAGGCAAGTTCAACAATTAATAGAGGTTATCACCAATCAACAAAGAAGACAAGGTGGTGATGAGGAAGACACATATCATGATGAATAAATTCAACAAGAAGAACAACAAGAGCAACCACCATCAATGGAAGAGGGGATGGTTCGAGCTTTAGAAAGAAGATATGAAGGAATCGAGGTTGATGTTCAAGATTATGAAGGCAGTTTAAAACCAGAGGAGTTGATAGATTAGATGAATATCATGGAAAAAATTTTCGAGTGGAAGATTACGAGAGAAGACAAGAAGGTAAAGTTTGCATGCACAAAATTGAAGGTCATGCAATGATTTGGTAGGATCATCTGCAGAAAAAGAGACAGAGAAAAGTTAAGAGAAGATTAATTCATGGAAAAGATGGAGAAGAAGCTGAGGGAGAAATTTCTTCTTATGAATTATGTATGAACCCTATACAGAAGATTTCAGGATTTAAGGCAAAAAGATCATAGTCTACAAGCATGTACAGATAACTTTTACAAGATTTTTATATGAGTGGAGCATGATGAAATAGAAGAGAGGATTGTTACAAGGTATGTAAATGGTTTTAAATTTTCTATTCAATATGAATTAAGCATGCATAGAATATTTAACATGGAGGAGGCTTATCAATTAGCTTTGAAAGTAGAAGAAAAAAAAAATAGATATAATTTTATAAGGACATCTATTGGTCCAAAGAGAAGTGGATCCCCTCCAATAAGGGGATGAGGTAGTTTAAATACCACCAAAGGTGGCTTTAATTCCAATAAAGGTGAATCATCATGTGGTGTAGAAAGGCAAGATGATAATAGGCAAGGGTTTCAATATCCGCAAAGAGGAAGAGGATTTTAGAGAGGATGAGGTTATGGTGGTGCTAGATAATGGTTTTTAAATCAACACAGATGTTATGTTATAGATGTGAAGAAGAAGGGCACTGAACATTTGAGTGTCTAAACTATCAAAATCAAGAAAGGAGGCAAGAAGATCACCCAAGATTTAATCTAGTTGAGGCTAAAATAAAAGATCAAAATATTTAAGTTGCACCAGTAGACATTAGATAGAATCTCATGATGAGAAAAACCATGATCACTCCAATGAAGGAATAACTGCAGAATAAAGAAGGTGTTGATGCATAGCTGTGATCAAATATTTTTTGAATAAGATATACTTCAGGTGGAAAGGTATCCAAAGTAATTATAGATGGTGGTAGTTGTGAAAATATGGTTTCTAAAGAAATGATTGAAAAACTAAATATGCAATGTGAAAATCATCCTAACCCTTATTAGATTTCATGGTTTAAGAAAGGTAATGAGGTTACAGTAGATAAAAGGTGCTTAATCAAGTTTTCTATAAGAAAAAATTATAATGATGAAATATGGTGTGATATTATTTTGATGGATGCATGTCATGTGTTATTGGGGAGATCATGGCAATTTGATAGGAAAGTAGTTCATGATGGAGAAAAAATACACACTTTTTAGAAAGGTGGTACAAAGGTAGTTTTGTTACCTCTTAAAGAGGAAGAGAAGACATAAAACATGCTCTCTACTAGAGAATTTATCCAAGATATGAAGGTATCAGGTTGTTGTTATGCATTAGTCGCAAAGAATGAAGCAACAAAAATGATACCAATACCAACAGAATCTACAAGAGTGTTGAAAGAATATGCAGATGTTATGCCTGATGAGTTACCATATGTTTTACCACTAAAGAGGTATATTCAACATCACATTGATTTGATTCCAAGATCAGCTTTACCCAATCAAGTAGCTTATAGGATGAGTCCAACACAACATAAAAAATTAAATAAACAGGTTACTGAATTACTAAGGAAGAAGGTGATAAGGAAGAGTATGAGTCCTTGTGCAACACTAGTGTTGATAACTATAAAGAAAGATGAAGGATGGAGAATGTGTATGGAGAGTAGAGAAATTAATAAAATTACAATAAAGTATAGGTTTCCTATACCTCATTTAGATGATATGATGGATGTGCTTGCAGAAGAAAAATATTTTACCAAGATTGATCTAAGTAGTGGCTATTATCAAATCCAAATTCATGAAAGAAATGAGTGGAAAACTACATTCAATATTAGGGATGGATTATATGAGTGGATGGTGATGCCATTAGGATTATCTAATGCACCTAGCACATTTATAAGATGATGAATACAATACTACAAGAATATATTAGTAAGTTTGTGGTTATTTATTTTTATATTTAGTTAGACTAAAGAAGAACACTTACAACATTTGAGAATGGTAATGGATTTATTAAGAAAGGAGAAGTTGTATGCAAACTTGAAGAAGTACAGGTTTATGCAAAATAGTTTGATATTTTTGGGATTTGTAGTTTCAACAAATCGTGTGAAAATGGATGAAAAAAAGATAAAGGAAATTGTTGAGTGGCCTATTCCAAAAAGCATTACATAGGTAATAAGTTTCCATGGTTTAGGAACTTTTTATATAAATTTGATTAAAAACTTTAGTAGTATTGTGGCACCAATAACAGATTGTATGAGAAGTAAAGAATTTGCATGGACTATATCAACCATAGAAAGTTTTTAAATTTTTAAGAATAAGATTATAGAGAGACAAATTTTAGCATTACCATATTTTAACAAAGTGTTTTAGGTTGATTGTGATGCTTTATTTGTGGGAATTGGTGCTATGTTGAGTTAAGAAGGAAAGCCAATAGCATATTTCAGTGACAAATTAAATGAGGTAAGAACAAAATATTCTACTTATGATGAACTTTATGTAATTTTACAAGAATTAAGACATTAGAGGCATTATCTAGTGCCTAAAGAGTTTATACTATTTACAGATCATGAGGCTTTGAAGTATGTGAATACACAAAAGAAGTTGAAGAGTAGGCATGCAAAGTGGGTTTCTTTCTTGCAAGGATATACTTTTGTTTTGAAACATAAATCAGGAAAATGAAATCAGGTAGCTAATGCATTGAGCAGAAGGGTAGCATTATTAACTACTATGGTGAGTGAAGTAATTAGATTTGAATATATTAAAGAATTATATGATACTAATCCATATTTTGGCCAGATAGTTGAATAGTATAGTAATCCATTAATAGATAGGACATATATTATTCATGATGATTATCTTATACAAGAAGGTTATCTCTTCAAAGGGAAATAATTATGCATTCTATTTGGGTCTCTACAAGATAATATAATAAGAGAATTACATAGTGGTGGTTTGGCTGGACATCTTATTTAGACAAGGACAATAGCTATGATGGAAGAAAAGTATTTTTGGCCAAAGATGAAGAGAGATGTGACAAAGTATGTTTCAAGGTGCAGAATATGTTAGGTAGTTAAAGGATATGCACAAAATACTAGACTTTATATGCCATTACTGATTCTAAGAGGGCCATGGATAGATTTGATTATGGACTTTGTGTTGGGATTGCCAAACACATAGAGAGGTAATGACTCATTTTTTTTTTTGTAGACAAATTTTCTAAAATGGTTCATTTCATTACATGTAAGAAAACCAATGATGCCACTAAAGTTATAGAATTATTTTTTATGGATATTTTTAGATTGCATGGTATTCCAAAAACTATTACTTCAGATAGGGACACAAAAATTTAAAGTCATTTTTGGAGGATGTTGTGGAAGAAGACGGATATTAAGCTATAATTTAGTAGTGCATATCACCCACAAACAGATGGATAAACAAAAGTTGTGATTAGAAGCTTGAGAAATTTATAAGATGCATAGTGGGAGATAAGCCAAAGCAATGTGACTTTGATTTATCATAAGCTAAGTTTGCATATAACAATTTAGTGAATATATCAATAGCAAAGTTACCTTTTCAAATTATTTATGAGAGAAATCCTATGGGTATTTTAGATTTGGTACAATTTCCAATTGTAGATCAAATTAGTGATGATGTAGAAGCGTTTGTAGAGCATATGCAACAGTTGCAAGAAGAAGTAAGAAGAAAGTTGTAGGAAAGTAATGAGAAATATAAAGCAATAGTTCATGTCAGAAGAAGATCCAAGGTATTTAAAGGAGAGTTGGTAATTGTTTACTTGAGGAAATAAATATTTTCAAAAGGCACATACAATAAATTGAAGTATAATAAAATTAGACCATGCATAATTGTGAATAAAATCAATGACAATGCTTATGAGGTGAGTTTACAACAAAATTTTGATATTTTTCTAGTATTTAATGTTTCATATTTATATAAATTCCATGAAGAAGATGGTGAAGGTGAATAATATGAAGAAGTAAATTGGTAGTAGTAGGTTCCAAAGAAAAAGGACAAGATAGTGTAGATTTTGAATATGAGGACAATGAGCATAATGTAAGGAAATTATCACAAGTATATGGTCTAGTGGTATGGATTGTAGCAAGAAGACAAAACTTGGATTATAGAATGGGAGTTAAAAAATATTGACAAAGACAAATGATAGTAGTACAATCAGGATAACTCATGGGAGTTGAGTTGTTTTCAACCAAAAGAGAATGATGTAGAAAAAATAGGGTCTAAAAATTTAGTTTAATAATTATTTTAGGGTTTTTCTATTTTTAGAACCAAAAGTTAACTTTAGTTGAATTTTATCTTGTTAGATAATTTTAGTGTTTATAATATTTCAAGATATTTTTAGAGCTACACACACTTGCATGTGTGACTTAATAAAATAATAGTTACTAAAAATAGAAGTTTTATTTTAGACATTAGTTTTTGTAGAATTTTTGCATGTCAATTCTAAATCTGAGATGAAGATTATTTAAGCATGGTTTGGGTTTGTAATTATTTTTAAAAATAAATATGAATCACTTCTGAGTATTGTTTCAAGATCTTGGCCTATTGGTAATTTTTCTTGTTCTTGTTAGTTTTCGGGTTCATTACTTAATATACATGACTTGTGCATACATGCATCAATATTATTGAAAATCTCTCCTAACCATTAACTTACTTAAGGGCTTGACCTTCCTTATTTACCATCATTCACATAGATAATTTCTCTAGTATGTGTTTAAATAATTTATTATCTTATATAGACTATCACCTGATCTAATATCACTATTTTCTATCTCCTAGATGCCTCCATCCATGGTTAGACATATCCATTTACTTGAGTAATCTTCCTTGGTAAAACCCATCCATGTGTTTTATAAAATATATTTCCCAAACTCAAATCCTTCATTTTCATCAACTTGGAGTTTTTTCATGTTAGTTAAGAGGGAAATTACCTAAATAATCCCTCATTTATACACATCAAGGATAAGCCTTTTCCTATCTATCAAACATCAAAAATTCATATGATCTTACACTTGTACATTGAGGAATACATATACACACTTCCCTAAAGCATATTAATATGAAAATCACTCAAAGGAGTAGTTACTTAGCCATGTATGAATATTAATCCAAGGTCAAAAAATAATTTGCCAAGTGTTGAAAACCACTACTCAGTGTGCATATTGTTTTTCCTTGCATAACATGCCCAAATTTCATCACTAAAATTATGGAATCTTTTTTTATCTAGAGTCTAGTCTTCTAGCCTAATCATGCCTAAGTCCTTTTTATTCATTGTTTGATTGAAATAGTTCTTGATAAGTTGTAGGTTTGATCTTGTAGTGGCTTTACTCTTTGAATCAAGTTTGAGCTTAAAGTATATATTGCATGCATTTGGATTTGAAGTATTTTGGTAACTAGATATGTATTAATTTAATTTTATGATCTTGTTTGAATATAATAAGTCCTGCTCTATTTTATATCACATTTTGAATTCCATTAAAATTCACATTTTCAGACTATTTTACCTTAGATTTATATATCTTACCTAACTATTTCAAATTTATCTACCTCTTTTCTAATCAATTTAGTCTTTTATATGTCACTTATATCTAAAATGACTAAGAATTCCTAAAATATTGCTCTTTTACTTAGTCACTTGTCATAAAAATGGACCAATATTGTCTTTGGAATTAACTAAATATCCAATTTTTTGTAAAGTAGTCTTGGGACTTGTCACTTTTGAATTTATTGAGCTAGCCATTTGTTTTCAAATTCATATTTTATTATAATAATTATGTCATTTCCCATGGGCTAATGGTTACCTAAATTTCCCTTTGATTCCTCAGTCAAGTGAGGAGTTGCCACTTGGCACTCACCTGCTTCCCCAGAACTCTTTTCTTTAACCATTTTCACCTAAACTCTCTAGGTGCCTAGGATTGTGCCTCTTGGCACAATCTCGTGTCCTCACCTTCTTTATGCCTCTTCAATTCCCTCAAGGG